>VDFB02322083.1:32981148-33105992 GCA_007258455.2 Sequoia sempervirens | reverse complement strand
TTTTTATACTTAAAATTTTTACATTTAAAAAAATCTATAATAGAATATTTTTTCTTTCAACTTAAATATATATGTTATTAAAGGGATGGTGACCCTAATTTTAATGGTTGTGTGATCGACCTTAGATGTTTTTTCCTTAAATATAATAAAATTTAAGGAAGGGAAAATTTTATATAGACTATCAACAATTAATTTTATATTTACATATATATATATATATATAGGGCAACTTGGAATAGATATATGTATGAAAAATTTGCTTGACAAGGTCAAGGATGTTATAATGAAATTGGCCCTTTTATTGAATATAATCTAGTTGACTTTTTAAAGAACAAACTCTAAATTACTTTTAAAATATAATAAGTTACAAATATTATAAAATTATAATATTTTTTATAAATTTGAAAAAATTAAAAATATTTAATTTGTATGCAAGTTTTTAAAAATGGTAATGACTAAAAAGATCAAAGATTTCTTGTGCACATTGAGACCTCATTTTATTTTTATCAATAAAATATCATAAAGAAAAATAACTGTAAAATTAGTCTAGACTAATTATATAATTATATACACATAAACACAAATAGACCTGGATTAATTAAAATAACAATTTAAACTAGAAAATTAAGTAATAAATGTTATTGTAAAAAATTAAACACAAAGTGAGTTAAAATAATTAGTTCTGAGAATGATGAAAAAGAATAATGCTGAAATCTATTTGCCTTAGTAATAAAAAGTGAGTCTCAACTCTATTGAGACTTGATCCCATAGATTTATTTTAAGACCCAATAATATTATCTAGAGTATTATGTAATTCTACCTTTTATTTTATTGATTTATCTATCTTTTCTATTTATTAAAGATTGACTATTAAAAATAATGTAGAGAGGCTATTACATCATTATGATCAAGTTCTCTTTGGGTAAACCCTTGGAATGGATTTGAGCTATTGTCATACACATTTTTGAAGTTCCTTTTAATAAAATATTCCTAAATAATATCTAAATGATAATAGTATAAATCTTAGGTGTTTTTGAATGATGAGTGAATATATATTGATTTTCTTTAAATATAGCTACATATCAATAAATCACAGAAAACATGTACCAAATCAACCTATGGATAAAACCAAATGTCCAGAATTTTGCACTTCGAAGTTTGGGTTGAGGATGAAAATGGAGAAGACTTCACAAACCCAACTAGATGATGGTAGTCCTTGGAACAAGCTATCCAATGAATATAATTTTAATATGCTTTGGTTTTATTATGTATTTATTTTTTTAGTTTTATTAAACATAAGTTTTTCACCGAAAATCAAGCTCTTTTGTTCTACACGCTTAGCCGGAAAATAGTTATCAAAAAAAATTGAAAATATGAGTTCACCAGATGTATTGAAGTCAGCTCAAAAAAAAAAAAATTGAATTTCAATACATACAAGAAAAGTTACACGTTATATGATCACACTATGTCTGAATTGTAATTGGTTTGACTTTGAAACTTGATTATAGAAAAAATATTCAATAAAAAAGTATCTAACCAATTAGAAGAACTAGATATCAGAGTTACAAAATACTCGATTCACAAAAAATTAAATTTTATCTTTCATGGAAAAAAAAGTTGCCGTTATCGGTGGGCACGTCGCCTTAAAATGTTGTTTTGTCGGCATAGTTTTGAAGGATGGAAAAAAGAAGTGCAATTTGATTCAAAATTTTTGAAAAGAATATATTTAGAATCTACAGAAAAAATGTGACAAATCACTAGTTTGCATCATCTTCAAATTCTTCATGGTTTAGCCACTATAGGTGCCTGAAAGTGAAGATTTAGTTAAAAAAAAAAGTCAATGTCTAATTTGACCAAAAATTGTAAACCAATATTGTGGGATCACCCTTATGCTTGTGTTTAATTGTAATTAAATATTAGGTCTAACTATGAATTACAAACCCTAGCATAATATTTATTAGTGTAATTTCATACTCTAAATAAATAATTTGTTATATATATTTCCTGTATGGTATGAACTTTTTGTGAGAATTTTAATTAGGGTGATATAGGCTAAATATCGATTAGTGAAATTGAGAAAATCTTAGTTTATGAACTAGAGGTTGTAACCTAGGTCTAGTTAAGTTCTAGTAAACTTTGCATGCTTTTGAAATAAATTATGAATATGAAATATTTAGGAGCTATATAACATAATTCATCCTAAGTTTGTAGATTAAAATAACCTAAAATATAAACCCTAATTTCAAACTATAAATGTTAAATATATAGCCAAAATGTAAACCCTAATTTCAAATTATAAACATTAAATATATAGCCAAAAATAATTAAAAAACTTGAAATCCTAACTTGGAGGTCATTAAAGCTCACAACATTGATGAAGGAGGTAGTAGGCATTGCTTGGCATTGTAAATAGCTCCAAAAACGAGTACCAGTTTTTCTGAGTCATTGTTCAATTGCAAAAGTTGGGAAAACATGACTAAGAATCATTAAAAAAAAAAAATAGCTTTAAGAAATGGGTACTCGTTTCAAAATGGGTAACTATTTCAAAACGAAATCTCAAAGCATATCAAGTCACTGTTTTGATCTTAGGATTGGGATCTTGTTGATAAATGAGTGCCCATTTTTTTTTAAATGGATACCCATTATTTTTGGTACTTTTCCCTTTCCCAAAACATCCCCTCTTTGTGGACCCATCTTCTTGTGGGTACCCATACACATGCTCTAGAATAATTATGTATATTCAAGAAGTTCCTTTTAGTGTTGCAAATAAAAGTATTCCTAGATAATATTTAGATGATAATAGTATAAATCTTAGGTGTTCTTAAATGATGAATGAATACACATTGATTTCCTACATAAATATAACTACATAGCAATAAATCACACAAAACATGTACCAAGTCAACATGTGGATAAAACTAAATATGTGACAAGATAATTTTTTAATATTAAAATTTAAAATTTAGGAGTCTACTCAACATGTTAGAATATTAATCAAACCTTGATGGATTGACCTAGAATTATGAAAATTCAATTTTAATGAGGAATAAATTTTTTAACTTTGGGGTGCAATAAATGTCAAATATGTGGAAAAATATGAGGGGAACTGCCGAAATGTTGTCGCAGGCTTCTGCTGGGGTTTCTGGCACTGCGCATGGGCAAAAGACCTTTGACGATGACGGATCTGCAGGGTGTCCTCCTCCCTCTCGGCCTCAGGACGGGCAGCCTTCGTCGTTGTGCAAATGGGAGAACACTACTGGCTTTGCAATGTATTTGACAAACCCCGATGCCCTGAAAAAATTTTCAGTATTCCCTCCCGTCATTGTGTCGGTTTTCCATGGCTTTGATCCAACTGAGGATGAATCTCAAGTGTGTGCAGAGCAACCAAAATCGTGGAGGCTTAGCAAAAGCAAGGTAGGAACTCTTTATGGGAAGAAGACGAAATCTTATGCCTCTGCAGAAACCCTATCTGGCCCAAATAATGGGAGGCAACAAACAAACTGAGGCCGTTCATACTAGATGGTAATAGAAGGACGGGAAAGGATGAATTGTGGACAGGAAAAAGTGATAACTCATCTAGCCTCAGACCCTAAAATAATGGGAGGCAACAAACAAACTGAGGCCGTTCATACTAGATGGTAATAGAAGGACGGGAAAGGATGAATTGTGGACAGGAAAAAGTGATAACTCATCTACCCTCAGACCCTAAGGGACGACCTGCATGTCTTCACCAGGGTTGTGGAGACAGGCATTTGATAAGTCTGCTCGGTCGCGATCTCCACAGAAGAATTGGCAGATAAGCAATGGCGGGATGGAGAGATATGGGGTGAAGGCCAACGATCATGGTGAATGATAGGCTCCTAGGCTCTCTGATGTGCAACCTCTTCCCCAACGATTTCTTTCATTGGGGAGATTGTTGATGAAGTGGCTGAAAATATATCTTATTTTGCAAAACAGGGGCTGGTTGGTAGATTCTGGGGGTTCTGGCCAAGCCTTGTAGAGCTACATGAATGGATTGCGGAATTTTGGAAACTTATATTGGAGGGGAATGTAGAGATTTACCCCATGGAAAGGGGATTCTTTGTGGTGGATTTCGATAATGCAAAGGACTGAGACTTAGTTCTATATGAATACCAATGGAGCTGGAAGGATCAGTATTTATTATTACTGAAGCCCTGGCACCCCTCCTTCAATCCTCTCACAGAATCTTTCGATTTGGCTCCAGTTTGGGTAAGGTTGTCAAGTCTTCCTCTTCAATTTTGGTGTGATTAATGTTTTGAAGCCATTGGTAGTTTGTTGGTTGCACACTACCTATGCTCGTATATTAGTGGAGATAAACACAACCAAAGATCTCCCTACAAGTGTCCTGAAAATTGCGGGGATGGAATGGAATCAGTTGCTTGATTATGAGGAATTACCTTTTTCATTGTCATTGATGTTTCAGCACTGGCCATATGGCTGCACACTGCTCAAAACATTGGCATGAAATCTAAGCTACTTGGTGGAAAGAAGTCAACCCCCAACATTACTCAGTGGGAAAGGATGGGTCGGTTGGTGAGGCTGATGTGCCACTAAAAGTTGTTGATACTACTTCAGGCAAGGCTCCATCAAGCGATTCCCAAACAACTACAAAGGCAGTGGCTACTTCCTCTACAGTGGTGAAGCTTGATGGAGATACTCCTCCTGGCAAAACCCTAAAGAAAAGAAGCAGGGATCAAATTGGGAATCTTGTTGATTCAAAGGCCTCGATAGAATCTCAGCAAGAAGGTTGTCATAGGGTCAAGGATGGAAATTCAAGAATAACTTCCCCAAAGAGAAGCCAAATAACCAGAGGAAAAGTAGAGGATATGGGTGGAGGCTCGTCAGAGGAAATTTGGACAAAGGTACAAAAGAAAAGGAAGAAGAACGAGGCGAAATGTAATAAGCAACACAGATCCCACTTTGACGGTGGTAAAATGGGGCAAGAAGCAGTGTAGATGAATGGCGGGGATGAGGTCCCCCAAATGTGGCCTCAATGATTTATAGCTCTAGTCAAAAGCGGTGGGTGATGCCCCTTAGCAGCAATTTACCAAGAAAAAAAAATGTCAAATATGTGGAAGAATGCATAGAAATATGTGAGATAAGGTGAAAGTGTACAAAGGTGGGGATATTTGAAGGATCCAAGAATGAGCCCTACTCTGTAAAAGATTATGTCAATTTTAATATGATATTATATTAAGTACTCCATCAATATGGACCTAAAATGAAACTAGCAGTGACTTCAGTACATGAAAAAAAGTCCATTATTTTTTTCCCTAACTTTGAGGTGCATTTGAATCCTACTTGAACATATATTTCAAATTGAATAAGTGCTAAAAAATATGCATGTATTTAAGTAAATAGTCAAACATAAAAGGAAGTTGAGGTCCATAAAAATTAATAAATGTCTTTAGATCTCATCACGTGTGCTCATATTTTGGCATGCATGCTCCATGAGAACCTATAAAATAGATCTAAATATGGGAAATGAGTAGCTTTATCATTCAAGTAAAGATAATCACAATTGAAAAATAAGTTATTATGTCAATGATCATAAGAAGGAAAGGGTAGGGTTATAAAAAAAAATCCTATAATATAGAAAGTGCTATGACAATGCTCCACTCTATGCAATGGCCATAAGATGACAAGGAATATTTATCCGGTGTTTCACTTCAATGCAGCAATGATCTATTTAGACATGTTGATAAGTCTCTATGTAGGTACTTGTAACTATGCAATCTCAACATAAGAGTATTAGTGATAGAATATGCCACCTTTAATTATTTGAATTGGTTAGATGCAAGGAATCAAAGGAAAGGGAAAAATATACATGGAGTGTAAAAGTAAGGTGAGCATATAAGTATGCAAGTAATTTAAATTAAACCAATATCATTAATACATTGAGTGATCATGTAAAGTAAGCATATATATTGAGATAGTGTGGGGAAGGTTTGGGTGTCCTTAGTGTAACTCTTAATACATGATAAGCAAGATCTAGCAAACAAAATATAGGGAAGGAATTAGACATAATTCTCACTAATATGATGATATGACTCTAATAACATGATTAGGCATGTGAACATAAATTATTTAATATAGTGTCATGAGATAACACATCAATGTGATTTCTCTTACATGGAATAGATAATCTAATGAAGTATAAATAGTGCAATCAACAAAAGCATGATCATAATCAATGTATATCTACCAAACTAACCTAATATATGGTGGCCGTCACTAACTAAATAGATATCATGAGAATAAAAAATATTATATCATTTTGATAGCTTGTCTAGGTGATCATATGTAGGATATGATTGTGAAGTCACATGTAAAAGTGTTTTAGTGTAAAATCTACCCCTTGGGCATTGCAAAAAAATAAGTTCAATTAGCATCACTACCAACTTAACCAACCAAGTATCTTTCATCTAAATCAAAAGTGATGATTTCAAAAGTTCTTCATTCACCATGGTGACAAAAAAATCAATGTCATTGCTTATATGCTTACACTCAAAAGTGCTAAGCTCCTATAGTTAGCGTCATCCCTAGACCCAAACCTAAACCTCAAGGGTTTATAATCACCTTTCCTACGTATCCCCTCATGGTAAATCAAAGGCTTCATAGTTCAACTAACAATGTCAGAGGGAGTTCATTCTCTCCTCTTGTATGAGATGTTTGATCGTACCTTTAAACCATGACTATTCATTAAGTGTAATCTATCAACTTAGTCAATTATGATATAATGATAATAACTTGTCATCAAGTGTTGGATCCATACTAAATATTATTAATCAATAGTGTACAAACATGCGCAAATACATAAGGATCATATTTTACCAAAATCTCATGATCACACACAGTGATTGGCTCATACACATCACAAGTACAACGATGACTAGCTAAGGTGAACATCACAAATACAACCATGATTGGCTCATAAGCAAATCATAAGAATAATAATGAATGGATTATACACACATAAAAAGTACAATGGTGACTAGCTCATAGGTACATCATAAGTATAATAGTGATTAGCTCTAGCATGAACATCACATATACATAGCAACTAGCTCCAACATATATCTAAAACATCGTGAAATGGATGAGAATGTGTGAAGAATGGTTTCAATGATGGGATGATCTAAAGGTTTGAACACACTCACACTTTCCCTAATTTCATTAGAAAAAGAGATCTCCCAAGGATAGGATTGACTTGGGAAATTTGTTTTCTTCTTATGACATAAATGATTGATTGGCACTTTTGGGAGATGAATTAAAATGAATTGAAAAACTAAATTTTATGACCTAACATTTGAAATGCAGAATATTATGATAGCAAAAATAGAAATGACAATTTGCAGGCACATCTAAGAAGGGAAAAATGGTGTGCACCTGACCTAAAAAGCAAGTTCTGAGCTCTATAGCAAGACTGGTTCACCTCAAGGTGAATGGGTCCTAGTGCAGGGGTCCAAAATCTAATTTTGCAGTCCTAAGATCTTGTATCTAATATTCTAATTTCTCCAAGTTTGACTATCGAAAAGCCAAAAATAAATTTGAAACTAATATTTTGTGGCTTGACAACAATGATGACACTTTGACAATAATGTAAAATTGCTTCTTTGGTCAACTTCAATCCTTCTTCACCTATAAATCTACACATACAAAGGGAGAAGAAAAATGTTTGTTTTTTGGGTGAATGGATGTTTTCCTTAGTCAAACCCCATGTTGGTAATTAAACCTTGATAATGAAATGATGATAAATGGATGGAATTGATGAATGAACAATTCTATGTCACAACTCACCAAACCCTTAATTGTTTCTTGTAGATGACTGAAGGCTTGGATCTTGCATGAATTGGATTGATTGATTTCTTTATTTGATGTTTGAATGCTTTCTTGAATGCTTGAAACCTACATCACAATGTTAGCTACAAAACATGACATGAATATGTATAAACTTTTACATAATGATATGATCTTGATTGTTGTTATAGATGACTAATAAATATGCTCTTCAATGCTCTTGACACTAATATTTTCTCTTGTGAAAGTTTCCTTAATACTATATTATTCTCCTTAGATTTGAATTGATAAAAAAACTATATTTATAAGTGTTTATCTAATTTCCCAAAAAATAGATTCCACAAGCCAAAATTTGAAACTTGAATTTGAATCATTAAAATGCCACCAAAAAAATATTAAAAATTAGGTCCTATGACTTAAAGGGAACCCATTTTCCCTTGGGCGAATGGGTCCTAAGACCTAAATCCAAGACACAATTTCCAGGGTGTTTTAATTAATGTTGGCAATTGTTTAATGTGGGTTTCCCTTTCGAAAAATGACAATAATAAGGATTTGGAATGCATAATTTGGTCAATTAGAGGCTTAATTAAGTCCAATTAATTAAGGGGATGCAAACATATTGTGAAATTGTAAGGTATAAATTTTTTTACATTACATTTAGCCCCCACTTTACTGAGAGTATGAACCCACACTCAAACTCACATTAAAGTAGACAAATAAGTTAAGAGACATCTAATTGCACAACTATTGAAAATATAAGATGACAAGGATAAAGGAGGATGATCAAGCCCCTAGGATCTAAAATCCCATGGAAAGCCTTGACAAAAGCACAAAGAGACACAAACATGCAGTAGTGACAAAAGATACAAAATCATATGATGTCAAGATCAATGCAAAAGGGATGAACTAGCAAGTTTAATTATGCCACGCCCATAAAACACACTCACATTGCTCCATTGGAAAGCAAGTTGTGTTATGTTTAGTGACCATGAAAAATATGTTCACAAGGGCTAGTGCAGTTTGATATACACTAGGTAAGCCCCAAGGAAATAGGGTGAGAAACACATAATATGTCTACAAGGTGTGAACTCACAGAAAGGGTGGCAGATAGGAAAGTCATGCCAGGTCTACAAGCTCACATACGTCAACCATACCAAAAGTTATACTCCCTAATAACTTTGATAAGGTTCCACAAAATGGTCATAGGTTTCACAAGGCTAGCAAGTTGTGTAATGCTCTAGACACTCATGAAAAGCAAGTTGTGTTGTGCTCGGTGGCCAAAAATTAGTTTTAGTTGTCATAAGATTAGGATAATTAAAGGGGTTTTTCTTAGTTCATGAAAGGTCTCACTTTAAGGAACATCACACTTGATATCACCACCAAGAGAGGACTAGCCAAGAGATAAAATATTCACACCTAGGGAATGTAAGCCATAGCATTACCACCAAGAGGAATGTCATATTCCAAGAAAGGTCACACTCTTGGAGGACATCAGACCCAATGTCACCACCAAGAAGACACATTACATGAAATAAGAAGACCATACTTTGAATAGGGTCATGACATTATGAAATCAATGAGTGGGAGGCTTAATGCCCCCCACTTTAAAAAAAAATCTAAACACCATGTTGTGAGCAATTACTTTAAAGTAGAAGATGAAAAAGGCCAATACATGAGAGCTTATTTGGAAATCCCTATGCCAAACATATGTTTCCAAATGAAGTTTCATCATGTAAGGAAGGTTTCCCCCCATATGCAATCCTAGGATAGCACATGAAGGATCCACAAATTTGGGATCAATGTTATAATAGAGATTGGAACCGTCATCATTCCCCAAATACTTGTAGAACAACGAACACAAAGGAGGAATGACACATAGAAATAAAAACAAAGGAGAATCCTTTTGGGTCAACATGAAAGATACCTTAATGTCGAGCAACACCTTGCATCATCCCCAAAAATAAAATACAAGACAAATGAAAAGATAATGGTTACAACAAATAGAAGAATGTGGATACAAATAGAAGAATGTCACAACAAATTTTCTTCATTTTTATCCTTGCACTAATGGAGTGACAAGGGTCATCCAAAGTAGGCTCATAAGTATAAAGACACACCAAGTAGCATGATATGAGGGATCACATTATGCACATGCAATCATACAAAGAACATGAAAGAACATTGAAGCTAGTATGGCACATGTGATCCAACCTAAAGAAATTCGTCTACATCCCAATCTTGTTCATCATATACAAAAGGTGGATAACTATCCAAAGGGGAAACAACAAGTGTCATACTAGGATAATCACCAGGTTCAACATGTGGTGATTCACTCTTGTTAGGAGGATCATCATGGTTTTTTTAATCTAAGATCGTGGAAGAGGAAAATAATAAATTCATCTCATTAAGCACTTCCTCATCAATCTTGACAATCTCATCATCATCAAAATTGATCACAAAAGGAGGTCTAATGATAATATCCATTGATTTTTTATGTTGTTGTGGTGAAGGTATATAATCATCATGCTTTGTCTGAATTATATTTTGATCTTGGCTTGGTTTGTTCTTTTCTTCTTGTATACCTTAGAATTTATCCCACTCTAAATGTGCGAAATGACTAAGAAATGTGAATGACAAAATACCAAGGACACCTCAAGATTAGCCAAAAGAGTGATAAAACGATAAGGAAAATAGACAAAATAAGACACAAACGATTTCACCTTCCTTGCTGTTGATATCTCTTTGATTGACCCTTGCTTGGAATGATTTTGTGTGCTCCTTAGATGATTGCTTGAGTGGCTAAATGCAAGATTCAATGTGCAAGATGATTAAAAGAGATGGCTACATGATGGCAAAGGATTGAGGATGTAAATTGGCAGCATGTAATTATGAAAATATCAAGTGTTGAAAATTCCCTTGGGGAGGGGGTATTTATAGGAGAATTTGAATTCTCTAGAGAATTCAACGGTCAAGATTGATCCAACAAGGCCAAGATGAAGGGCTATGGTGGGTTGAGAACCCACAAGCCCTCACATCTTGACATGTGGAGGGTGAAGTGGACAAGGAGATATGAGGTGTAAGTGAGGTGTCAAGAAGGTACATGAGGTGGGAAAAGGACATGCACCTTGGGGAGTGAGGAGATTTCCTTAAAAAGGGATTCCTTGTCCCCAAGTGGGAGTGAAAGGGACATTTGAGAAATTTTGGAATTCCTCAAAAATCTACATGGGAAAAGGAAAGGTGGTTGGGGATATAAATGTGAATTAAAAATTCACATTCTTAGGATGATCTAGAGGGTAAAAGGTGTGAAAACCGACGAGGAGACACAATGCTGACGGACAATGACACTGCGATCGTGCACCGGGCGGATGGGGTTCATGCAATGTACAGCGGGGGCGCAGAAGGAGAGGAGGTGAGTAGCAAGAAAACCCTCAGATTTAATTTACGCATTTTTTACGTAAAAAAGTAAAATTTGAAAACATGGGTTTTGTCGGGGCAAAAATTTAGAAAAATGCGTCCAATTTAGTTTACTGAGAAAAAGTCCAAAATGGACCAGAAATCGAGTGGCGCTGGGCGCTAACCAGTATGCGTCGCCCAAACGCGAAGGCGGTTCACCCCGGCCAGGGCCCGCGGGCGGGATACTGTCAGGGCGCTCGCTCGCCTCCGCGCGTCTAGCGCCTGACTGACCGCGCCGGAGCCCCCGTACTATCGCCTCGCTCTACGTGCCCCCGCATTCGGTCTGGCTGGCTTTTGCGCGGTGATTGCCTACAGTGCGGTCATTCCACCGAGGCGGGGCGAATCCGCCCGTCTGCGGACGGGCGGTTCCGCCTCGCAATGGGGCAGTTCTGCCCATGTGCAGCCGGGCGGTTTCGCCCCAACCGGGAGGGAAACCAGTAGGGGGAAAATAGAGAGAAGAAGAAGGAAAAAAAGGCAAAGATAGAGAGAAAAGAAAGACTGAGGAATAAAGATAAGTGTGTTTGTTGATGCAGAGTTTTGACCGGTTACGTGTGCATGAGCAACGGTCGGAGGTGATGGCGATGACGATAGCAGCGATGAATGGGTAGGACCAGGCGGCGTTGGATCACGCAGGGCTAGGTCACTGTGTTTGGTTTCCAGAGGTCAGGGCATATGCGGCAATGTTGACCGCATTGATAGAGAGATGGAGCTCAAAAACGTCGACGTTTCATTTCCCAACAGGAGAGATGTTCATGACATTGGAGGATGTGTGGCGCATCCTGAGGCTGTCGATTGCGGGCCGGTTAGTGAGCGAGGTGGTATCCACAGGGGCAACGTTAGACAAGACGTTGAGAGTGTTGTTTGGTGATGTGAGGTTGCCCCTGGTGAAGGGGCAGTTGGATTTGAACGGATGTTTGGTAGTGGGTGTGCCAGCCTTACCGTTATTTTTGTGTGGCCTGATTAGTGGGATACTGCTGCCAGATCAGAGCAGACGGACATGTAGCCTGCGGTATATGGAAGTGATCCGCCACATTGTTGAGTGGCGGGGAGGACCGTTTTCGTGGGGTTCCTATGTATTGGCGCAGCTATACAGAGATATGCACGAGATCTGCTATCGGGAGATCTTGAGTGTGACACATGTGACACTACTACAGATTTGGGCGTGGGAGCATATTGCAGTGACTAGGCCGATAGTGGTGAGGAGGGGGACAGTGGATGACCGGGAGCCTGTGGCTTGGGAGTATGGAGAGGAGAGAGGGTGGATTTTCCGCTTGGAAATGCAGGGGGGATGGAGGGGTGGAGGAGAGCATTTGATGATCTACGTTCAGGGGAGATAGAGTGGCGGCCATATAAAACGCGTCAGTTAAGGGGATGGTCAGATACTGGGAGGCATGAGAGATATTTTCTGAGTCAGTGTTTCATTATTGGTCCGCTACCACGCATAGTAGAGTCTCATCGGCCAGACAGAGTGCATAGACAGTTTGGGTTGATTCAGGATATTCTGTCAGCGTCGATCTTGTTCCGGCGGTATAGTAGAGAGCTACCATGGGGGGGTCGCATAGCATCAGCAACAGCCAAGACATCATGGATGGCAGCAACTTTGTATCTCCTCCTACTATGTTTTATCTTTACCTACTATTTTGTCTTTAGCAAGCCTAATTTTTTATAGACATCTAACTTCAATGGGTCTAAATGGAGCATTGCCATCTAAAATTGGAAGTTTTACAGGTCTCCAAAGTCTCCAAGTTTTATACATCAATTACAAGCGCTAAATTTGAAGGCTTTAGATTTGATTCTAGATTAACTATAACAAGTTGTTCTTGCAAAGATTTATCGTACAACACAAGCTTAACTGGACAAATTCTGTCTAGGAAATTTGGGCAGCCTTTTCGATCTGTAAGCATTTCACACTATCAAATCCATATCCATTCTTCACTGTTTATGTTTTGTCCATCGTATTGAACATGCTAAATATTTGTTGCATGTACAGATTAGTAGTTACGTGTAGTTTCGCTGGGCACATTCTAGATGAGCTTGGCAACTTGCAAAGGCTTATAACTCTATAAGAAACATAGTATTACTTCCAAGAGAATTGCTCATAAATTACTTGACTTTTTATGATGTGTTGATGCATAAATTGTTTATCAGGGATTTGAATTCCAACAAATTAGGCGGAACTATTCATGCCACTTCAGCTTTCTATGTAGTACATTAAGCGTATCTGCCAGCACATTGATCCAGTGAAAGTGAGCTGGTGGAAGATGACCATTTAATCATCTTGCATTTATTAACTTTTCAACCAAAACTGTGGAAGGAGGGATGAGTTAATGCGATGAATAGACATGATAAATGGAAAAACGTGTTAAAAAAGTTAAAAATGATTGACGACTGAAACAAATTCAACCTTCTTGCCTTCTTTCTCTAGCAGATCCAGTCATTTGCAGACAAATGAAGCTCTGAGACTTCAAATAAGGAAATACTTTTGACATAATAATTATTTGAATATTTTTTTCATACAATTCTTATTTTTAGTTTTAAATATATGTAATTTATTATAATATGTAGAGAATAAATTTTGGTTAAATAAGTATGTACAAAAGTGTATTTTGAAAATATTTGATGGATTAAAAAAATATATGGACAACATGTACTTAAAAGATAGTAAATGAAAATATTTTAAAAATTAATTTGTAGACAAATACTTGATGTTGAAGTTTGGGAATTGATATATTTTTTTAATTATTTATTTAGTAGGATTAAGGTATAAATCTAAAACCTCTTTTGTACAATAATCTTAATTTGATCTAAACTAATTGTAACATGATTTTTAATGTGTATATCATGTTGTCTATCTTGGGCTCATATAATTTATTTTAAAATTAAAACCTATCAAAAAGACATGCAAGTATATAATTTAATTTTGTTTGAAATTATGTTTTGAAAGTCATATTTAAAAAAAATAAAATTGTAATTGTTAGAAAATAGAAATATAAATTTTCTAGCCATATTGATCAAAGTGGTTTTTAGTATTGTCCAATTATCTAATCCACTATAATTGAATATATAGTTTGTTAAACTAGAACTTGAGTGTGTTTGGATATTTGGTACTACAAAATACTTGACAATGCTTGGGTGTCAATCCTAAAAAATATATCTTACATGGGTTTCAACCCTTTAATATTGAGTCTTGTGTGTCACACATTTTGAGAATAAGAGCATTTCATCTTAATTGACCCTCAAGTTCTTGTAGATGTCTTCTCATGATTTATATTTTGATCATTATTCTCATACTATCCAAATGAACTATGCATACATTAAACCTAATTCTCATCACACCACATCCTATATTGAGCTCACACATTCAACATAAAAGAGAAACCACACAATATGAGAGATGCGTTCATTGAATAGAGATCCTTATATTTGCTCAGCATATTTTATTATTTTTCTTTATTTTCTCAAATTTATATTTACATGTTCATATTCTTAGTTAGCATGTTATTAACATAAAGACATGTTTTGTGGTGTATGTTAACACAAGCGTCTTTGAACATGCATTTTTTTATGTCACCTTGATGGAGGAGTCTTCGGGTACAAGTGTAATCCTCATCAACCAAAAATAATGTTTCATTTGAGTTTTGTTTCAGTTTTGGCATTTTCTCATAGAATGCAGTTCAACTCAATCTTGATGGTCATATGGAGTGGAACTGAGTGACATTATTGTCAATTACATTTGAAAAAATATCCTATTGCAATTTATAATTTCAAGTTTTGGTAATGAATTTAAATTCATTTTCAGTTGATCAAATTTTGCAATGAAATCAAATAATTGATGATTTAATTGTAATCATAAATACAAGTGAACATAATTATAGTAGCTCGTGCCTTAATGAAGATAAAAGAAATAAGAACATATGTAGCCATAAAAAAGTAAATAATGGAATAAAAAAGGGGACAACTCGTAGGGACGAGAAAATGAAATATGGCACACCATTTAAAAATGGGAAATATGGATTTAAAGAGGTATAGGAATCCCACACAACAAAAGGAATGGGAAGAGGTGCATAGGGAAGGAAAGTAGACAACCACGAAGAGCATGAAGGGAATGCCACACATCAAGCAAAGAGAAAAAAGTTAAAATGCATATTTTATTTGGCAGAGGCAAGAAGAATTAAGTGGGGCTACGTAGGAATTGGAAAACATTGAAAAAAGGTAGCGTCATATAGTAGGGAGGGTGTTGGTAACATAAAAAGGATAGAGAAACATGTGTGGAAGAAGGGAGTGAAGGACTACGCAGGGTGATCGGTCGCATATAATAGTTTGTGAAATGTGAAAGAAGTTGTGTGAGGTGGTTACATAAGAATCAAGGAGAAATTTAAAAAATGAAATGAAACTTGTAGATTATATACATATCAGGGGCGTGCCATGACTAGAAGATAATAAAAAAATCGGATTGAACTTAACTGTGGAGGGGCATGATAGGTAATAAGATAATTTGGGAATTAAATAAAACACAAAAATGCAGATGAAAAAGATGGAAGATCTTGTGCCATAAGGATAGTAGTTGGTATGTGCAAACATTGGGGAAAATAGGCTACAAGGAAGAGATAGAGCGCAGGAAGAAGAAAATTTTGAACAAAGGAGATAAGAAAGGCAGATCAAATGTATGCAGCGTAATTAGCAGGCCACCAATAGTGAAATTAGGGTATAATATTTGCATAGAAATAGTGTTGATGGGATGTACATAAGAGACCATGGACGACTCAATTTATCTTTTTATAATTTTGTAATCATTTACATTGATAAATAAGATAATATTGTTATATGCTATTGTGTGCGTGGAGATGTGATTTATATGCGGAGAGTCTTTGCATTAACAGAATAGGGATTTAGGGTGAATTTTGATTTAACTTAGTTTAGTTATCTTAAATAAATGTGATGAATGTTTGGTTGTAATCTTTATGTGAATGATATCTAAATTTTTGGCAAAATATTGCCTATAATTGGTTGTTTAAAGTTGTGAATTATATATAGGCAGAGGGAGTTTGTCTTCATAAAATGGTATCAATCCAAAGGTTTTGAGCACATAGGTAGAGTGTTGAACATGAGGTAGCCTATGCTAGGACCGTTGGGTAGAGTGGAGGAAAGAAGGTGGTAGAGAAAAAGATCATGTGAGGGATGTTGTAGGTCGAAGGATTCTTAAGTAGCAAGACAACTTGAAGCCATGAAAAGAATAGTCTGAGTGTGATGAGGGTTATTGATTGAGGTGAGATTGTAGTAGATGAAGATGGGATGGGTCATGAGGAGACTTGTGCAAATATTATTTTTGGAACAATATTGGGAGAAAGTAGAAAATGAAAAGTTTGAGGAAATGGAAAGGATGGTCTATGAGGAAGTGGGGAAGATCTATGCCAGGATTGAGAAATTGGAAAATAATATTGGAAAACATGAGAGGACTTTGGTGAAGGAAAATGAGAAGAAGAGAGATGTGAGAGTAGCACTTACAAAGGTACACAAAAAAGAAGAGAAGATAGCAACGGATAGAAAGAATGGTGATGCAGTTGTGATTGTAGCAATAGAGCATGGTGATGATGATGATGATGATGATGATGATTTTTTAGCACAAATATTGGTGATTGAAGAAGAGTGGATGTTGAAGTTCGTTGTTGCAATAAAGGGAGAAGAACAAAAAATTATAAATGAAGAGGATGTAGAAGATGTCGTGGTGAAAATTAATGTTATAGTTGAGGTAAATTAGTTTTATGATGATGATATTTTATTTTTATATAATATGGTAGAAGGAGAGATGGATAGAGAATAAAAGTATGTTTATATGTTGCATATTTTCTTGTAGAGATTATGGAGGATGAGTTGCAAGATTTTGGTGGAGGTGGTCGGTCTATGGTGGGATTGATTCCATGAAGAAGGAGAGGATAGTAGAGAGTTTTTAGTAGAGGAGGATGGTTTAGGGTGGACATGAGTCCACGAGGAGAAGGAAGAAGAGGATTTCATATTATCAGAGGAAGTTGCCATGTGTTTTAGTATGATGTTGGAAAAAGAGGAAGAAGAATTGATCTTGGGCACTTTGAGTAGTGAAAAAGTTCGTTGTAGGTTGGTTGCAACCTAGAAGCATAGCTTGACTACTCAAATCCACCATTGTCAGCCTATGCTCACAATATTTCTACCCAGTGTGTCTGATGCAGGAGCATTTGGGTATAGGTGTAATCCTCATCAACCAAAAAAAAGTTTCATTTGAGTTTTGTTTTAGTTTTGACATTTTCTTTTGGAATGCAATTTAGCTCAGTCTCAGTGGTCATTTGGAGAAAAATTGAGTGACATAATTGTCAATTACATTTGAAAAAATATCATAAATTGTAATTTGTAATTTCAAGTTTTGATATTGAATTCAAATTCATTTTTAGTCGATCAAATTTTGCAATGAAATCAAATAATTGATGTTTTTATTGTAATCATAAATGCAAGAAAATATAATTGTAGTAGCTCAGGCCTTGAGGAAGATAAAAGAAATAAGAACATACATAACCATAGAAAAGTAAACAATAGGATAGAAAAGGGGAAAAATTGTAGGGAAGAGAAAATAAAATATGGTGCACCATTCAAAAATGGGAAGTACAAATTTAAAAAAATGTAGAAATCTCATAGAGAAAAAAGAATGGGAAGAGGCACATAGGGAAGAAAAGAAGACAACCACAAAGACCATGAAGGGAATGACATGCATCAAGCAGAGGGAAAAAAATTAAAATGTAGATTAAATTTGGTAGAGGCAAGAAGAACTGGGGGGGGGGAGGGGTAGGGTAGGAATTCAAGAACATTGAAAAAAGGCAGCACCATATAGTAGGGAGTGGTTTTAGTAATGTAAAAAAGATAGAGAAAAATGAATGGATGGAGGGAGTGAAGGATTGTGTAGGGTGATTGGCTGCATATAACAGTTTATGAAATGTGAAAGAAGTTGCATGAGGGGGCTACGTAATAATCAAGGAGAAATTAAAAAAAATGAAATGAAACTTGCAGGTTGTATACATAGTAGTGGCATGCCATGATTAGAATATAATAAAAAAAAATATTGAAATTTTCAGTGGATGTGTGTGACAGGTAATAAGATAATTTGTAAATTAAATAAAATTTAAAAATTTAAATAAAATGTGGAAGATCCCACACCACAAGGAGAGTGGTTGGTATGTGCACATATTTGGGAAAATATGCTATAGGGAAGAGATAGAGAGCAGAAGAAGTGGATTTTGAACAAAGAAGATAAGTAAGGAAGACAAAATGTATGTATGGTAATTAGTAGGTTTCCAATAGTGAAATTAGGGTGTAATGTTCGCATAGAAAGAGTGTTGATGGGATGTGCATAAGAGGCCATGGAAGGCTCAACTTTTCAAGATTTGTAATTTTTTATAATCATTTGCATTGATAAATAACATAACATTGTTATATGTTATTATTGTTGGACTAATCACCAATGTCTCCCTTCCGATTCAGGACATGGAGTAACCACCTCTAGTGGACCTGTTTATCTCTGGCATTTTTATTGAGCATTAATATGTTGATGTTTTGGCGCAACTACAAACATGTTCCAACAAATGGTATTAGAGAGGTGGTCATAGGTTCAAATCCCCTCGAGTGATGATAAGGGGGGATTGTTAGACTAATCCCCATCATCTCCTTTTGGATTTGGGACATGGAATAACCACCTCCTGTAGATACGCTTATCTCTATCTTTTGTATCAGGTGTTAACTGGTCAATCTTTTGGCACAATGACAAACGTGTTCCAACAATTATATGTGTGGAGAAGTTACATATATGTGGAGGGTCATTTTGTATTAATATAATAGGGATTTGGGGTGAATTTGGATGTAACCTAGTGTGATTGTCTTAAATAAATGTGATGAATGTTTGGTTGCAATCTTTACTTGAATGATATCTAAATTTTTAGTGCCGAACATGAGGCAGCAAATGCCAGGATCGTCGGGTAAAGTGGAGGGAAGAAGCTAGTAGAGAAAAAGCTCATGTGAGGGTTGTTGCAAGTAGGAGGAGTCCTAAGTAGCAAGAGAGCTTGAAATTATGAAAATATTAAGAGTGTGAAGTAGATTGCAAATTGAGGTGAGACTGCAACAAAAAAAGATGGGATGGGTCATGATGAGACTAGTGTGAATATTTTTCTAGGAATGATATTGGGAGAAAGTAGTTAAAATGAAAAGTTTGAGATGGGGAGTATAGTTTGTGAGGAAATGGAGAAGATCTAGGCAAGGATTAAGAAATTGGAAAAGAATAATGGAAAATATGAGAGGATATTGGTGAAGAAAAATGAGAAGAGAGGTGTGAGTAGGCCTTACAAAGGTTTATGAAGAAGAAGAGAAGATAGCAACAAATAGAAAGAATGAAGATGCAATTGTGATTGCAGTAGTAGAGCATAGTGAAGATGATGATTTGTGAGCACAAATGTTGGTTATTGAAGAAGAGTGGATGTCAAAGCTAATTGTTGTAGCAAAGATGGAAGAAGGATGTGGAAGATGTCATAGCGAAAATTAATGTTGCAGTTGAGGTAAATTTGTTTTATAATGATGACATTTTATTTTCAAATAAGACGGTAGAAGGAGAGATGGATAGAGAACAAAAGTATTTTTTAGATTTTGCATATTGTCTTGTAGAGATTATGGAGGATGGTGTGGGATTTTGGTGGAGGTGGTTGATCTATGGTGGGATTGATCCCATGAAAGAGTAGAGAGTATTTGGTGGAGGAGGATGGTTTAGGGTGGACATGAGTCCATAAGGATAAGGAAGGAGAGGGTTTCATGTTGTTGGATGAAGATGGGACATGTTCTAGCATGATGCTAGAGAAAGAGGAAGAAGGATTGATCTTGGGCACTTTGGACAATGATGGAGTTCATTGCAGGTTGGTTACAACCTGGAAGAGTAGTTCGACTACTAAACTCCACCATTGTGAGCATATGCTCACAATATTTCTACCCAACGTTTCTGATGTAGGAGCATCTAGGTATAGGTGTAATCCTCATCAACCAATTTTTTTTTTCATTTGAGTATTGTTTCAGTTTTGGCATTTTCGCTTGGAATGCAGTTTAGCTTGATCTCGGTGGTTGTTTGGAGTGAAAGTGAGTGACATTATTGCGAATTTGATTTAATAAAATATCATATTACAATTTTTAATTTCAATTTTCGATAGTGAATTTAAAATTATTTTTAGTTGATCTGATTTTTCAATGAAATCAAATAATTGATGATTTTATTGTAATCATAAATACAAGCAAACATAATTGTAGTGGCTCATTCCTTTAGGAAGAAAAAATACATAAGAACATATGTAGCCATAGAGAAGTAAACAATGGAATACAAAAGGGGACAACTTGTGGGGAAGAGAAAATGAAATGCATATTTAAAGAGATGTATAAATCCCACACAACAAAAAGAGATGGTAAACAATGGAATACAAAAGGGTACACCAATCAAAATTGGGAAATGCATATTTAAAGAGATGTATAAATCCCACACAACAAAAATAATGGGAAGAGGAACATAGGGAAGGAAAGTAGAAAACCACAAAGAGCATGAAGGGAATGCCACATATCAAGTAGAGAGAAAAAAGTTAAAATGTAGATTTAATTTGGTATAGGTAAGAAGAATTGAGGTGGGATTGTGTAGGAATTGAAGAACATTGAAAAATGATAGCACCATATAGTAGAAAGAAGTGTTGGTAACATAAAAAGGATAGATAAAGTTGTAAGGAAGGAGGGAGTGAAGGACTATGCAGGGTGATTGGCTGCATATAATAGTTTCTGAAATATGAAAGAAGTTGTGTAAGGGGGTTGCACAAGAATCAAGGAGAGATTCAAAAAATGAAATGAAATTTGTAGATTATATACACAATAGGGGCATGCCATAACTAGAAGACAATAAAAAAATTAGATTGAACTTACCAATGGAGGAGCATGATAAGTAATAAGATAATGTAGGAATTAAATAAAACACAAAAAATACAAATGAAAAAGGAGGAAGAGCCTATGCCACAATGAGAGTAGCTCGTATGTGCAAAGATTGGGGAAAATAGGCTGCAAGGAAGAGATAGAGAGTAGGAAGAAGTAGATTTTGAATAGAGGAGACAAGAAAGGTAGATAAAATGTATGCAAGGTAATTAACAGGATACCAATAATGAAATTAGGGTGTAATAGTTGCACAAAAAGAGTCCTAATGGGATGTGCATAAGAGACTATGGAGGACTCAATTTATCTTTGTAGAATTTTATAATCATTTGCATTGATGAATAAAATAACATTGTTATAATATATTATTGTGTGTGTGGATAGCTGATTTATATGCGAAGAGTCTCTGCATTAATAGAATAGGATTTGGGGTGAATGTGGATGTAACTTGGTTTTCTTGTCTTAAATAGATGTGATGAATGTTTGGTTGCAATCTTTACTTGGATGATATGTAAATTTTTGGTAGAATATTTCCCATAATTATTTGTTTAGAGTCGTGAATTGTGGGCAAAGGGAGTTTGTCTTCATCACACCTCTTCCTTATACTTGATGAAATTTTCTATTTGGGTAATTTTCCTCATGCAATCCCACTCTTCTAATCTTCCATTTTTCTTATATGTTTTTAAATTTTGAATGATTCTTGTTATTCCTTTCACACTCATTTCACTTTCTATATTTGGTTTCATGCTTGTATTTCCCACTTGGAGAGTCATTTTTCATTTCTAGATTTTATATTATCACATTTCCTCATACTCTTTTTTTTTTTTAAGAAAAAGGAAACAACCTATAGATTATATTAATACCTATAAATAGTTAGAACATCTGGTAGAATGTAGCTTATCATGACAAAAAAAAACCTTTACAACTACTATTTATCTTCCCTCCCCTATATGCCATTACAAATTTAGTATTCTTTAGACTACCCAGAACTAAAAAAGAAAAGCTATAACCATATATGGATTACATTAGCACATATATAAGTGAAAAAATATAATTACATTCCTCTACAAGGACCCTAGACTGAGTTCAACCCCTGATCCTCTTGCACCACAACATTCTTGTTAGGTATATTACCTTGCCCTCTTATCACCCTATTATGTGCTACCACCTTTATTAATTCTGACCCTTGAGGACAAGTGTGAGATCTCAGGAAAGAAATTCCATGAAATTTCTTCATGAATTTGAACATTGTCTCTCTACCTCCTTAAATACTTGTTGTGGCTACACCTTCTCTATATAGCATGAGAATGGTAGCTCCCACTTAACCATATCAGATCATTGGTGAGATGTAATTCAACCTCTTGCCCAACTATTTGAGTCACTCTAACGAGTGTGATACTCACTAAGACTAACAACCATCGGAGTATCAGTGAGACCCGTGACCATGTCTCACTAAACACTCATCATCACACTCATATGAGAACCTCATGGTACACCATTAACCAATTCCATCACCACATCAGAGAGACAATCTTTCGCCTTCCATTGATATGAACAAGTCCTATCGAAGTCCACTTTACTGCTCAAATGGTTCACTATGTATCTACATATTGGTGAGACAATAAATTGACTCTCATTGATATGAGGATGTCATACCGATAAAGATCACATCAGTTGATGTGGCCCCCACTAACAAGTTAGAACCAACAACCGTGCTCCCCATCTATCAGCTCAGGTCTCACCATAGTGATCAATCCATCATTAAGACACGATGGAGAGTATCCCTAAAGTCCCTGAGTCACACCGATATAGGCATATCAGTCTATCATTGAGACTATTATTAGGGTTTTTTTGAAAGAATAGTGTTCCACTAATGAGATAGCAATATCACTCTATCGTTGAGATAAAACATGTGGTCTTGCCGATAGATCTAGGTCACACGAAACTAGAAGTATATCAGGCTGTCAGGGAGACAAATAAGAAGGTCCTACTGATGTCACTAACACCCACCAATAGAACATAATTCCCCCCATTTCCAAGTTAGCACCAACTAATGCTCCCCATCTATCAGCTTAGGTCTCACCATAGTCATCGGTCCATCATTGAGACACGATGGAGAGTTCCAATGAAGTCCATGAGTCACACCAATATAGGCATATTAGTCTATCATTGAGACTGTCGTTAGGGTTCTACTAATAGGATAGTGTTCCACTGACAAGATAACAATATCACTCTATTGTTGAGATAAAGCATGCGGTCTCACTAATAGAGCTAGGTCACACCAAACCAAAAGTATATCGGGCTTTTGGGGAGAAAAATAAGAAGGTCCTGCCAACATGACTAACACCTGCCAATTGAACATAATTATGGAACTTTCATAGAGAATGCTCAACAGTCTTCGATGGAAATATACCTACAAAATAGAGCGACATGTTAACATAAAACCTTTACTTTATGTTGACAATAGAACCCATGCCTTATGGTCTAGCTTTTCCCATTCCCTTGTACCATCACCACCTCAATTTCTGCCAAATACTAAATGATTGCACACCAAATTTAATTCTGATTTTCAACATGGGCGAACCTTACAAACTTCAATAGGCACATTCTCTAATGAATCATTTTACTTATCCACATTCACAGTTTCTTATGCAACTATCTCTACTGTTTGTGGGTACATTTGCAATTGAACATCATTATATATTGAGACTTCTATACCCTCATAACCCAAGTTAGCCAATTTATCTACTAGATTGTTTCCCTCTCGATAGGTATGAGAGTTTATGTATGATTGAAATTTGTCTAACAGGTCCCATACTTTTTGCAAACTATAATTTAGATTCTAATTTTGGATTTTTTTTCCTTTATAAGAATTTACAATAATCAATGAGTCCCCTTCCACGTGGATCCTTGATATACCTAGATTTAATGCCACCTCTAACCCTAATAGGACAACCTGGGCTTCAACAAAATTATTGGTGCCTATTGGCAGTTTGTATGAGCATGCTACAACAACATTTTCTACTAAATCATGTATGCATATGCCTACCCTTGAAGTGCCTAGATTCCCTCTTGACGCACCATCAAAATTCAATTTTAAGTAACCAAAATGTAGGGGTTTCCATTTGATTTCTTGTCTATCCACCTTTTGTTTAATGCTTTGATGAAGAATTCATGAAAATGGTAGTACTTACTATATTTTTCCAAGCTTTCAAAATGAAATCATCCCAGCCTATGTAGAGTGAAGATTTATTCTTGTACTTCAACACATGTGCATTTACTACCTCTAAAACTGTGTTCTCAATTTTTACTTTAATGATCTCAAGAGAAGATGATGTTTTCTAGAAGATTCACAAATTATACTCCCACAATAAGCTCCATATTGTTGCAAATGGAATAACCTTCCAGATAGATGCAAAAAAGAAAGTTTTATATAACACTAGCCAAATCTGAAATATATCCCAAAGGGAGTCTGTTAAAGGAATTTACAAATTAAAAATTTACTTTTACAAACATCCAACATTCCTATGCAAAATTACATTGCACAAGCAAGTGGTTAGCTATTTCCAATTCTGCATCACATAATGGACATATAAAGGGATCCATAATCTTCAATTTTTTTATATGATCACTCATTAGAATCCTCTTCCTTAGTGCCAACCATTCAAAAATCCTCGCTTTTGGAAGAATTTTGTTATTCCAACAAAAATTATAAGCTCTTTGTGAAAATAATTGTCCCCCTTTTTTGCTTAAAGCTCGGTAACCTTGTTGGAATAAATAAATACCCTCTTTTGATGGAGCCCACAAAATCCTATTAGACCTCCCTGAAAGATACACATTTCTACTTTTCAATACTTCATGAAGAGGCAAAAATTAAGCCAATGAGAGAAGAATCAGAGCTTGTTTTCCAAATCACTTTCCCTATTAAACCTTGTGTTGACTTGACATAATCTAAATTTTTTTGAGCCCATTCATTTATTAAGACTTCCCTTAGTGTCTGCAACTCTAGAATGTCCTATAGAGAAGGCTTACCCTGACAAGAATCTTCCCAAAATTTTACATTTTGGCCATTATGAATTTTCTAAGTAATATAAGAACTAACAATGAGCCTACATGATATCAAGAAATTCCATACAACTGATTATTTTTGGGGGTTTGAAATGGTAATAATTCTTAAAGGACTGAAATTGTCTAAATATTTAGCTTGCATTAGCTTACACCATTTTGCCTCCAATTTTGTGTCCATTTTCCAAGCTAATTTAGCCCTAAATGCCTTGTTTCTGATTGCAATGTTGTGTATTCCTGCTCCATGTTGTATTTTATCCCTTGCCATGCTATCCAAAGAGATTAAGGGAACTTTCTTTTGATCATTCATGTTTCCCTTCCAAAGAAAGTTTTTGATAATTCTCTCAATTTCTAAAAGGATTGATTTTGGTGATTTGAGTACCACCAAAAAATAATTAGGGATAATAGTAATAAAATTTTTTATTAAGAGAATCCTACCAGAAAATGATAACCATCTTGCCTTCCACATTAGAATTTTGGATTTCAGTCTTTCTATCACTTTCCCCAAAAAAGCCACCTTGTTTGCACCATTGAACAAAGGAATGCCTAAATATGTGCTTGGTAATTCTTCTTGTTTAAACCCCAATACTTTAACTATCCTTTCCTTCATAGCCACCTTCATGTTAAAATAGAATATTTTGGATTTAGCTGCATTTATTTTCTAACCTGAAGCTGAACAGTACTTGTCTAACACTTGCTTGATTTGAATAGCTTCATCTACTGTTGATTTTCCAAAACATAATGTATCATCTACAAAAAGAGAATGCACCACTAAAATATCTATGTTAGGGATAATAACTCCTCTCCAAATTCCCTAGTATTGCTTCTAAATGATTGACCTACTAAGCACCTTTGCCATTATGATGAATAAAAAAGGGGGATAATGGGCCCCTCTATCTCACACCCTGTGTTGCAACAAAGAATCTTGTGGGGGAGTCATTTAGAATCATAGAGAACATGGCCCCTAATAAATAAGAGCAAATCCATCTATACCAATTCCCTTTGAAGCCAAAATTTTCAAGTACTTTATCTAGAACTACCCAATCTACACGATCATAAGCCTTCATCATATCCAGCTTAACAACAAAAGAAGGCAAGTTGTCCTTATGGATATCTAGTGAAGTGTCTTGTGTGCTATGAATAGAGTGAAGTGTCTCATGTGCTATTAATAGAGTGA
Source organism: Sequoia sempervirens (assembly GCA_007258455.2). Taxonomy (NCBI): domain Eukaryota; kingdom Viridiplantae; phylum Streptophyta; class Pinopsida; order Cupressales; family Cupressaceae; genus Sequoia; species Sequoia sempervirens. The sequence goes on along the minus strand of VDFB02322083.1, from coordinate 33,079,516 downwards.
AGTGTCTCATATTCTTATTTATATTCCCTTCATGTTGACATTTTATTTACCATTTTCTTATGCTCTTATTTCCCACTTGGGTTTCCTAGTTTCTTTTACTTTCACAACCTTTTTCCTTTCTTCAAACTTCTTCCTTTTGTATTCTATCCTTATGTTCATTTTTGTTTCCTAACCTTTAATCATGATCTCTTTCCTATTAAACTCAAATTTTTGTATCATTCTTCTTATAGGTTATACATTATTCCTACCATATATTGATCTCATATTATTATATCCTACAAGTTCTCGAATGAACTCATTAATTTTACATTTCTATATCATACTTATATAGCTTGAATGTTGTTTCCACTTTACACATTGGTCTACCAATTTCATATCAAAAAAGTATTACAGTGTTCAATTTTTTATTATATCAATACATATTGCTTCTTAATATTTACACATTGAACCTATATATTGATACATCTTACTCCCTAGATTTGTTTGTTGCACATCCCTTACTCTACCATGGTTCTAGTTATCCATATTCCACTTGTAGAAATAATTACTCTAGGGAAGAATCATTCTCATCACACATTAATCTCAATTTCAATATATTTACATTAGAGACATCAGGTTTTTATAATTACATAATCATTTCCACATCCTTACACTTGAGAGATGTAATTATTTTCTTATCATACCTTATATATTCATATCATTATCATTTACATTTTAAAATTTATGCTATGAAAGGACTCCCTTATCAATTAAATTTGGGGCATCATGTTTCCCTCTCATACATCTTAAGACTTCATAATCACATCCTCATATATTACTTCCTATTAGCATATAGCAGTTGAGTGTTAGCATATATTTTTTTATTATATTGTTTAGTTAAGGCAGTTATGCAGTTTCTGTTAGGTTGTTAGCTTGGACAGTTGTTTGTCTATTTGCTAGATATAAGTAACTAATTGTTTCTCTCGTCAATTTTTTGAGATGAAGACAATTATTTATTTATTTAGATGACTCTTTTAGGGACACCTATAAAACTAATTAGGTAAGGTTTGTTTAGGTGTTATTAATCTCAACCGTTGATTGAGAATAAATCTTGGCCATTGGTTTTCCAATGAGAGTAGTATAAAAGGAGGTCATTGGGCATTTGGAGAAAACAAGTTTGAGAAGCAATTGCAGTGTTAGCAAATAAGTCTTGCAGTGATAGCAAGGGCACAGTGATAGCGTTGGGGATAACAGTTGTAGGATCTCAGTAGGAGAATTTGGGAGATTGTTGGAGCTCTGCCAGTAAGAGGCAAGCAGTTTATGTATCTCTTAATTTGCTGAAGTTTAATAAAATTCCTCATCTACAGTAGTGGTTTTCCCTTTGAGGTTTTTCCATAGACAATTTTTCCAAAAATATTGTGTTCATTATTTTTCATGTTTTCTTCTCTATTCCTGTGAGTCTATTGGTGAAGTTGTAGTTTTGTTATTTTTCAATATTTGTTGGGAATTAATTTTCCAGAGTCAAATAATCTATTTTAGATAGGAGATTAATAATCAATAACTGTAATAGAATTTTCACATGGTATCAGAGTTGATCTGAGGGTAGACAAGGCTCAACACGGGAAGGAAGGATTGAGGGTTTATAAAACCCAGTGCTACCTCTTCAGAATTATTATTATTATTATTATTATTATTATTATTTTCTTTTGAGATGGCCTTAGTAGGTTTAAGAGATCAAGTAAAATTGGATGGAGCCTCAAATTTTGGTGTATGGAAAGCCAAAATTTCTTTGTTGCTGGAAGAGAATGGGATCAAGGAATATGTGACCAATGTTGTACCTGTACCTACAGATCCAACACAACTCTTAGAACATAAGAAGGAATATGCCAAGGCGAGGAGGTTGATTCTTGATGGTGTCAAGGACCATATTGTTCCACATGTTGCAGAGTTAGATACAATGAAGAAGATGTGGGATGCCATTCTGAATCTGTACCAGAATGCTACCACTAATCAGAAATTGATTCTCAGAGAAAAGCTAAGGAATACTCAGATGAACAAGGGAGAAGACGTGACAAGTTACCTCACTAGACTTAGACTTGTCAAGGATGAGTTGGCAGTTGTTGGAGATAAACCAGATGAGGACGAGCTAGTACGAGTAGCCCTAAATGGGTTTACTAAGCAGTGGGATGTCTTTGTTCAAGTTATTAATGGATGAGACACCTTACCGAGTTGGGATCAACTTTGGAGTGACTTCACTCAGGAGGAGCTTAGACTTAGTCTTGTTGGTGGAACCAGCAGCAAGAGTCAGAAAAGTGAGGCAGAACAGGAAAACGTTTCCCTTGCAGGAAAAGGGAAAGCAAAGAAGGGGTCTAGCAAAGGATCAAATCCACAAGGTGAGAAGAAGGACTTGTCTAAAGTCAAGTGCTATAGCTATCACGAGTTTGGCCACTATGTCAGCGATTGCCCACAAAGGAAGAAGAATGAAAAGAAGGGTAAGAAGCAAACAATAGATTCAGCAAGTGCAAATGAGCTCTCTAGTAGAATGGAGGATGAGTTCAAGCTCTCATATCTTGTATGGCTAGCTCAACCTCACAGGGTGTTTTGTATATAGACAGTGGGGTGTCATTTCATATGACAGGAGTTAGAGAGTACTTATCCAACTATAAGGAGAAGGACATCAGAATACAGATTTCTATGGGGAACATGTCCAAAATCAATCTAGTTGGGAAAGAGATTGTTCTATTTCAGAGGGAAAATGGCAAGAAGATTCCCATTCATGATGTGTTGCATGTGCTAGGCTTGGGTATGAATTTTATTTATGTATCCGTCCTTCAGGATAAAGGTTACAATGTACTCTTTAGAGGGGTGAATGTGTTAATCAAGCACAAGGTTGGAAATTACCCACAACTATTGGAGTTAGGAGTGACCAACTTTACAGGTTGCAGTTTGATACTCATAAGGCATTGATGAGTAGTAGTAATTCTAGAGATCACAGAGAGCTATGGCATAGGAGGATGGGCCATATACATCATGGAGCACTTAAATTGCTTCGTGAGATAGTGACAAGTGTTCCAGAGGTGAGCACAAAGCATGATGATGTATGTAAGGGATGTTTGTTGGGGAAGTATGTGAAAGAAGTTTTTTCAAGGAGTGACACCAAATTTGAGGGTGTTCTTGATCTAGTACATTCAGACATATGTGGACCAATTTCGACAAAGTCTCTCAGAGGATATGAGTACTTTGTTACTTTTATTGATGATTTCTCCAGGAAGACCTGGATATACTTCTTGAAGACCAAGGATGAGGTTTTCAGTCGCTTCCAAGAGTTCAAAGCTCTTGTGGAGAATTCGGCAAGCAGGAAGATAAAGGTTTTTCGGTCAGACAATGGAAGTGAGTACAAAGGGAAAGAGTTCTAGGAATTCTGCACCAGTGAAGGAATCAAGAGAGAGTGGACTGTCCCTTATAACCTGCAACAAAATGGGGTTGCTGAGAGGAAGAATCGGTCTATAGCAGAGGCAGAAAGGGCTATGCTACATGACCAGGATATGCCACGTTACTTATGGGAAAAGGCATGCAATACAACAATGTACATACAAAACATGGTTCCACATAAGGTATTGGGAAAGATGACACCAAAGGAGGCATTCTCAGGGAAGAAGCCAAATGTCAGCCACTTCAGGATATTTGGGAGTTTGGCGTATTGTCATATTCCAGGTGTGACACATTCCAAGTTAGATCAGACTACAGAGAGAGGGTACTTTGTTGGGTACAGTGAAACCTCAAAGGCATATCAGATATTTATCCCAAGGAGGTCAAAAGGATCATAGTCAGGCGTGATGTCAAGTTCATGGAGGACAAGGCATTCAGGAGGTCTAGAGATTTTCCAGCAGATGATCAGAGTGAGTAGCCAGTGGAAGCTCCAAGGATTTTTCAACCAAATTAAGGACAACAAAGCTCGAGTATAGTTACCAGTACAAGATCAAGCTCAGGTCTTGAGAGTTCACAGAGTATGGAACAACAGATCCAAGAGATGCATTAGGGAGACATGGAGGTTGATACTTCATCCTCGATAGTTGGTAGCGAGAACCAATAGTCACAAAGGGATACTCAAGAGTTTGTGGGAGCTCCTAGGATGAGTAGTAGATAGTGGAGACAACTAGACAGGTATGATGACTATATGGCTTTAGTTAGTCAGTTGGTAGATAGTGAGCCTTCTAGCTATCAGGAGGCCACACAACAGCAAGTGTGGCAAGATGCGATGGTTGAGGAATATACCTCAATAGTGCAAAATGATGTGTGGGAGGTTGTGCCTAGACAAACAGATAGGGTAGTGGTTGGATCATGCTGGATCTATAAGATCAAGCACGGTGCAGATGGTAGCATCGAGAAATACAAGGCAAGGTTCGTGGCCAAGGGGTTCTCTTAGAAGGAGGGAATTGACTATGAGGAGACATTTTCTCTAGTGGCCAGGTATACTTCTATACGAGCCATGATCTCACTTGCAACATAGGTGGGATGGCAGATCCATCAAATGGATGTCAAGACAACATTTCTTAATGGTGAATTGAAAGAGGAGGTATACATAGAACAATCAAAGGGATTTGTGGCACACATCAGTACAACCCATGTGTGCAGATTGAAGAGATCTTTCTACAGACTCAAGCAGGCTCCCGGAGTGTGGTATGGGCGCATTGATAGATACTTGTAGGGAATGGGCTTTGTGAAGAGTGAAGCAGATGCTAACTTCTACTACTTGGTGGTTGGAGGTGAGATTCTCATTCTTGTTCTATATGTGGATGACTTGTTTTTAACAAGTTCATTGTGGCTCATAGAGGAGTGCAAGAGGGACCTTGCAGCAAAGTTTGAGATGAAGGATTTGGGGATTATGCACTACTTTCTAGGCATGGAGGTATGGTAGATAGATGGATATATTTTCCTTGGACAAGGGAAATACTGCATTGAAATATTGAGGAGGTTCGAGATGGAGGATTACAGAGCCATGTCTACTCCTATGATCATGAATTGGAAGAAGGTAGACTCGTCTAGAGAGAAGGATGTAGACCCCACCTTATACAAGCAATTGATTAGGTCTCTCATGTATTTGGTCAACACCACATCAGATGTATCCTTTGCAGTAAAATCTCTTAGTTAGATCATGGTGGAGCTGAAGAGAGTGCATTGGACAACAACAAAGCATATGTTGCGGTATTTGCATGGTACAATCGAGTATGGGATCAGATATGCTCGTGGTGATGGTATCAAGTTGATAGGCTATACTGATGCAAATTGGGTAGGAAGTACAGTGGATAGGACAAACACTTCAGGGTGTTGCTTTAGCTTGGGATCAGGAGTTATCTCTCGGTATAGCAAGAAGCAAAAGTCTGTGGCTCTAAGTTCTACAGATGCAGAATACATAGTAGCTAGCATTGCGACCTGTGAGGTGATATGGCTTCGGAAGTTGCTGGTAGCCTTGTTAGGTCAAAGGGTTGATACTATGGTGATAAACTATAACAATTAGAGTTGTATCAGGTTGTCTGAGAATCTGGTGTTTCATGATAGGTCTAAGCATATAGACTTCAGGTATCACTTCATCAGGGATTGTGTACAGTGGGGGATTGTCCAGCTACAATATATACCTATAGAGTAGCAGGTAGCAGAAATTCTAAGGCATTGGGGAAGGAAAAATTCATCTTCTTCAGAGATAAGTTGGGTGTCATGCATAACAACTTCCTCGCTAAGAGGGAGTGTTAGGTTGTTAGCTTGGACAACTATTTGTCCATTTGCTAGATATAAGTAACTAATTGTTTCTCTCGTCAATTTTTTGAGATGAAGACAATTATTTATTTATTTAGATGATTCTTTTAGCGACACCTATACAACTAATTAGTTAAGGCTTGTTTAGGCGTTATTAATCTCAACTGTTGATTGAGAATAAATCTCAGCCATTGGTTTTCCAATGAGAGTAGTATAAAAGGAGGTCATTGTGCATTTGGATAAAACAAGTTTGAGAAGCATTTGCAGTGTTAGCAAATAAGTCTTGCAATGATAGCAAGGGCACAGTGATAGCATTGGGGATAGCAGTTGTAGGATCTCGGCAAGAGAAATTGGGAGATTGTCAGAGCTTTTCTAGTAAGAGGCAAGCAGTTTATGTATCTCTTAATTTGCTGAAGTTTAATAAAATTTCTCATCTGTAGTAGTGGTTTTCCCTTCAGGGTTTTTCCACGAAAAATTTGTCCAAAAATATTGTGTTCATTATTTTGCATGTTTTCTTCTCTATTCTTGTGAGTCTATTGGTGAAGTTGCAGTTGTGTTATTTTTCATTATTTTCTGTGAATTAATTTTCCAGAGTCAAATAATCTATTTTAGATAGGAGATTAATAATCAGTAACTACAATAGAATTTTCATAGTTTCTTCGACTATTTACACCTGCATCCTATACATTTTATCCTATTAATGTTGCCACTATTCATAAATAAAAGACATGTCAAGCATTTAACCTTTTCATATGGTATCAGAGCCCCTATTACTAGGCGTAAGATGTTGTAAAAATGGCACTAAATATTTGAAATCTATGCAGAGTGATACTGCAAAGAGCCCATGATTTCTCGGTCTTGAAAGAGTGATGTTCGATAAGAACTCATGATTTCTCGGTGGAAGAGCACTTGATTTCTCGGTGGTAGAGAACTTGAAATTAATCATTAGGTGCAAACTAACTATGTGTGAAGAATGTTGAAGTCAAGTGGAAGAATTTGGCATGAAAGGAAAAGAATAGTGTTACCAGCAATAAAATCATTACATAACCACCTAGAATTGGTGCAAGAAAACCAGACTATAAGGATATGCTACTATGTTATTCCTGAAGGAATCTTTAGAGGAGTTATTGGAATTCTTATGTCAATGTAGTAGGGTTAGTTTTTTTCTTCTGTGTATCTTTCTTCTTATTGTTCAAGAATTATCAATCCAGGTGAGTGCAAATTTGCTATTATGCTTAGTCTATGAATAGAGAAGAATTTGATGTATGTAATAACCATTGAAGGTGTGAAAATATGAAATTTAATGCACTTATGGTATCTTGTACTACACACGAAATTTTCCATATGTAGAGTCACAAAAAGTATTTATGTGAGGTTTAAGTTGGGGTTTAACTTAATATTTTGAGTTTAATGGTGATATAAAAGAGATATTGTGTCATAGATTGATTTAAATTTATTTAAAGGAGATATAACGTTATGGAGATTGTGTTAGACAATTATTTTGGATTTAATTTTCATATTTGAAGAATGAAAATTCAAATGCAATTAATGAATATAAATTTATGGGGAATAGTAAGTGAAAAAGAAAACCCACATATAGCTGCAAATAAGTTATTGGATTGGAATAGTAGAGATGATATAGCCAAGGCTATTATTAGTCTTGCTTAAACCGACTTTGAATTAGATCACATAGACTTAAATAAACCATCAATGTAAATTTGGGATAATCTAAATAAATTATTTGGAGCAAAAGCACTTAATACAAAGTTATCCCTAAAACTTCGATTATTCAAGTTCAAAATGAAAGATGGAATCACATAAGTAATTTTAAGTATCTCATAAGGCAACTAGCAGAATCAAGGCTTCAATAGATGATGATGATGCTAGAGCTATATTGTTAAATAGTTTTCCTTCAAAATATAATAATGTTATTTTTACACTTAGTCAAATAACTTCTCAAAATTTACAACATATGATTTCAACCCTTTTAGAAGAAGAGAAGAGAACACATGCAAAAGATACAGAAGGCGATTCTCAACTAGAGAATGCATTATACTCATGAATCCATAATAAAAGGTTAGGTACAAAGAATGGGGAAATTAAATGTTTTCATTGTAAGAAAAAAGATCATATAGCTTGGTCTTGTAAAACTTGAGCCATAGATGTTCTTAAAGGAAATCTCAAAGATCAAATAGATGAAGCTAACTTACCCTATGTTGAGGATGAGGATTCTCCAGATGATGATGATTTTGTTAATTATTCTGGTTTTGTCACTAATAATGGATTTGTGCTTTGATCCTTCATGATTGGAGGTTGGTGGCATCGTAAGATGGAGGAATTTCCATCATCTCAAGTAAGCTTCTCACTTTGAGATGGTACTTTGCATGAGAAGCATTTTTTCTTTCTTGCTTTCTTTGTTTGTAGTTGTTGATGGATTTCAAGAATACATATATTGTGAAGTTTGTGTTTTTGGAGAAAGGTAAGGGATTTGGTGTTGAATTCAATATGGACTGTTGTCCAACAAGTTTACGAGATTGTGATCAAGAATTATACCCTTCTAAGGGACATCAAAAAACTTGATGGAGCTCTACCACAACTCAATATGGATTGTTGTCAAATAATTTGGGAATCATTGACTTGGGAGTTCAGGAAATGACAGTCTGAGAACTTGGGAATTCAATTCAAAGCTACACCCTTTTGAGGGACATGAGGCAACTTGATGGAGTTCCAATTGATTCAGGATCTATTTCTTCAAAGGAAGGTCTTCTTAATAATGTATATTTGTTTATGTAATCAACAAGTTTTGTTATGTAAGCCTTGAGGGGGGTCCATTGGAAAGGTAAAATTTGAGTTTCTAGGGGTTCTTTTAAAAGAATTGAAGTGTTGTAAATTGTTACCCTTGATAATTTCACACTATGTTTTGCTCCTCCTTAAGTGCATGGACCTAATTGAACACCTAATTTCTTAAATTATGCATTTTGTGGCCCATTATAAACATTTATTGATAAATTGCAAACATAAAACAAATGCTCCCATTTATTAATTTTCCCCCAACTCTTTAAATTCTAAAATATAGGTCTACGAAACTCATGCCTAGGAAACCTATGTCCATCTATTTTGGCTCCAAATTCAAATATGTCGATGCCAACATTTTATTATTTAAAATTCAAATATCTAAAGTAGGATGTTGGGATTTCATTTTCAAGAAATTAGAATAATAGCATATAAATGTACTTTGTTATTGCATCATTTCAAATCTATCTAGAAACAAGTGAAAAAAAATAGCAAGTTCGAGAATTTATAATCAAGCAATTATTAAGAGCATTATGGGTATGTGCAGGATCATCATGGAAAAAACAGGCCCTTAAGTGGCAAAAAATTCAAAAAAATTAGTGTTAGGCAACTTGACGTAAAAAATTGAATAAGTTATCTATATTATTTCAAAAATATGTAAGAATGGAATCTATAGAAAATTTAATGTAGTTTCTAAACTACTAGGTTTATTTAAAATAATTAAAATCTATTTGGTGAAAATTTGAAATTTCAATGTAGTAGTACTTAAATTTTAGGGAAAAATAAGATGTCTATCGACCACCCTAACCATAATAAAATGACAATATTTTTTTATAATATTTTATATATAAGTAGAGGACTCATGTCGGATGTGATGCAAATTTTTTGTAAATTTTTCTGAGTAAATAATTAATTATGAATTTTTATTACAACTTTTAAAAAATAAAAACTCGTATGTCTAACCACCTTAACTTGGTCAAAACTTCATGAAATTTATTTTTTATTTTTTAATCCTATAGTATGTGAAGTATAGAATGTGATGCATGTTTTTGATTCAAAAATGTGATACCGTTTGAAAGTTATAGATGTTTTCAATTAGCCTATCGTCCAGGGACTTTAGTAAGTAATTCTAATAGAAAATGAATAATAATTATTTATTAAATTCAAATTAAAGCATAATTTATATTGGTGGAAAGCTGAGAATATCCTCTAAAAACCCTTTTCGTTTCATCAATTTTGGGTCAAAAAAATTCGTCAGCCACATACCTTACAAATACCCATAATATTGCCACTTTTTGGCCCATCATGATCCTGCACATACCCTTATCAAGCAAGTCAAGAACAACCATTAGAGGATTTATAATTGCAAAAATTCAAGATCCAAACATCATGTCAAAGTATATGTGAGCATTCTCATGTTTATGTTTTCATATTGTTTGTGAAGCCTAATCCTTGTAGGTCTCCAAGCAATCCAAGCAATTCAAGAAAATCAAGCAAGCAAGATCCAAGCCTTGAGTAGATATGTATGAATTTAGTCCTTCAAGGAAGCCATTAAAGGTGCTGAGTTGTGCATAGAACTTTTCAGATTCATCATTCCTTTCTATCATGTATCCTTTTATCATTGACATTTCCATTGTGGAAGTGGAAACACTAACATGGGGTTTGACATGGCAATCCCAAAAATGACACAAACTTTCTTCCCTCTTTGAAAATGCAGGTTTTAGGTCTAAAGGAGATAGAAATAAGTTTGAAGATAAATTGTTCATTGTTGTAATCAAAACCCTACACCTTGATAACTTACAAAAAATCATTTACAAAATTATTCAATTGTGATCTAATAGTGTGACAAGTGGGAAATGGAAGATATTATCTGATAATAAAGGACTGTGAAATCAGATCTAAATTACCCTTACAAAGATAGTGGCACCTAGGGAACCTATGTCTAGCATTTCAACTCCAAATTTATATCATAGGTACAAAGTATCTTGCTCAGCCCTTTCTTGTATTTTATTTTTGTATGTGGTTCCTCATATTTTTTGTATTTGTATTAGAACAATAATTTGCATCATTAGGTCAACTAAATCATTGCATTTCATCCTTAGGTTAGTTTTAGATTTGATCAAGGGTAGGTTGAATAACCTTTTAGACTATAATTCAATCATATACCTTGTCCAAATCCATCAAACCCCACTACCTCAAATCTCTAATGAAATATTTAGGAAAAGTGCCTAAACCCTAGGGTCAAATCCTAGGGTTTCACTATTTTTGTGCTTCATTTTAGTGAACCCAACATGTTAACATTATATACCTTCTAAAATTTGAAGCATTGAATCCTAGATCTAGGTTTAGCATTGTATTATTTTGCAATTTTCAATTATGCATTCATTTTGCATCATAAAAGGCATTTAAAAAAAAAAATTACATATCATATTGCACCATTGGTTGCAATAGGGTTAATTTTAGTCATTATAGCTCAAATATCCATTCCAATGTCCTTTAAAAATATGCATTAGGTCATTTAAATCTGAAATCAAACTTGAAAGTGGTCATTGCATTCATTTAGGTACTTTGCATATAACTCAAAAAGGGAAAATTTGCATTGTTTTGTTTCAAAAAAAAAATCAACATCATCAATTTCAAAATTTTGTATATTAGAGTTGATGTATGGGAAAATGTATACCTTTTTAGAGATATCACACTTTTTCCCACTCAATCATTCACTAATGTCCTAGGAGTCCTAATTAGATTGACTACCAACCTCACAAAGCGAGCCAATTCACAATTAGGAAGGACCTAGGAAGGGGTTCTTTAAGATCTAAGGGATTCACCACCAACCAAATGCTTGGAAAAGGAAATTTTGGTAAACATAGTGTGATATGCAAAATGACCTATAACTAGAAATGTAAGCTAAACGAAAGATACAAATAATGAAATTATGCAATAGGGAGATAGTATGTGTGCACTAGGGAAATTTGGAGATGCTATGAGGATTCTAGAAATGTGAAGAAGCTTCCAAAATATGCTATGCAGGACTAAGATTCCCAAAATGGTGTATTAGTCCCACTATTTTTTTTAGGGAAAATATGGAGTCTTCAAATCTCATAACCGAATCTTATAAAATATTTGGAAAATAGGCTGGGAATGACCAAGATGCCCAAGATGGTGTATTAGTCCTATTATGAATTTCTAGAATTTCTGAGTGTGGTCCTGAGGATCAAGATCTACACTTTGTATTTCACCAAATCTTTAGATATGAACCTAAAAAGAGATCTGCAAAACAAAGGAATTTGGATTTATTGTTTATGGGGGTTTTCCTTGGTCAAACCCCTTGTTTAATAATTAAACCTTGATGAAAAAGCATAAATTCAAAAATGGAAATGTGTGTGTGCCCTAATCTTAAGTGTGTCTAAGATTATGCAAGATAGAAGAAGGAGAAACCCTATTCAAATGTGTTAGAATAAGATTCCTAAGACACAAATATAAATGACCTTCAAAGGATATCTCTAATCACCTTAACAAATCACAAACATGAAATGTACCTTCCTTAGGTAGAAAATAGAGAAATAATAGAATATGGAATCAATCAAGAAACAAGTACTTAGGCTTGGATAAATGGCTAGTTGCATCTCCAACCTAGAATCTCTCATGATCCACAATAGGAATCCATTACTAATCCTTGGAAATGCTAAATATTGGCTTGGAAATAGACTCGAAAAACTTGCAAAAACACAATAGAAGGCTACTCCAAAGCTCTACTACTCCAAAGCTCTAAAACTTCCTCTAACTTTCCCAACTTATATGTCAACTTCTATCAAATTATGGACTTCTTACTTGATTATATATAAAATGGGGTGTGAATCTTACTTTTATAGGCATTCCTACCTAATAACTTGGTTATTAGATCCCAAAGGCTAACGAACAAACATCCATCCACCCATCCATGGATTGAGATTTTATAGAAGGTGGTCACACAAGGTGAGCTCAACACATTGTGAGTGAATTTAGCATTCTTTGTACTTTGATTTTATCAAAATTTTAAATGAAATTATAGGGCAAGGAAGGTTTCTCTTTCATTTTTTCCCACTTTGTCACAAAGTGTCCCAATTAAGGAATAAAGTGTCTAGAACCCTTAATGAAGATATTCTAGAACAAATTTAGCACACCTTTTGACCATTAAAGCACAAATTCAATATTTTAAGATATTTTAGATGACATTTTGCTTCTTTTTCTTATGACAGATTGCACCTCGATTGCGCCAACACTTGGGCGGTCATATGTTTAGCCGAATTCGAGAGCTCATTGATCAGCTACCTGAGGATGTACAGATCCTCCTGGAAATGGGTCTTTATTTGGTCTATCTCACACCGATCATGCGATACCATGATGCCATGTTGATGGAATTAGTGGAGAGATGGGACACAGACAGGTCTACACCTTCCACTTATTGATAGGTGATATGAAAGTCATGTTGGAGGATGTGTACTACATACTGCGGGTGTACATCTAAGGAGAAAGGGTATTCTTAGCATAGGGAAGGAGTTTCAAGGAGATGCAGACACACACAAAGTATTGCTTAGGAAAATCAATCTGCTACATGATCATGAGACTGTGTATCAAGCTTTCTTGGCTACTGCATGCACACTCACCACTATTGAGACACATTTTTATTTTTATAGTAGTACTATCACTAGTCCTTGATGGTACCTAGAGGGAGGATTAGTGCACCTGATTAGAGACATGGAGCACTACTGTGTGGTCTTTGCTTGGGGTCAACATACTAGCACACTTATACTATGATATCGGTCGATTTTCCTATGGAGAGATGCATAACATGCTACACTGTACCCTACTAAAAACATGGATCCTAGAGCATATCTCCTGTAATCGACCTGTAGGATTTCTGATTGCCATGGTGGTGGGGTATTTGCAGGTTTTCAACTATCCTTTGAAATACGCATGGCAGTGTGGTGATGCATTGTTTTAGAGGGTGAGGTTTGATAAAATGAGTGAGGAGGATATCATATGGAGACCATACCTCATGGAGCTATTCTAGCAAGACACGATAGGATAGCTGAGATAGATGCAGAGAGATAGGCTACTACTCGGATGATACGATCACTTAGTAAGACCTACTACGATTGCATCATGAGGTAGTTTAGCTAGATATAGAGGTGACGATGGCTATGGGATTCGTATAGATGATTAGTATGGAGCACTAGTAGACTTGGAGATCTTAAATAACTGATAGTAGACAATGTCATCTCAAGCGACATAGAGGAGGAGGATATAGAAATTCCCATGGTCATTGACTTAGATGACATTGGCATGACAATAGAGTATGACCAGTGGTGGGAGGTGACATGACCAAGAGCCATCTTTACTGTGGATTACCCTTTGGGCTTCACAAGGCCTTTAAATAATTTAGGAGAAGAGGACAAGGAGTCAGGTAGGAGGGTAGATCTAATAGATCTATTCCTAGATGAGGATGAGGAGATAGAGGAGGACATTGATTACAAGGGGGAGGAGGGTGTGTAGGATGATGAGGAGACAAAAGATGAGTAGATCCAACCCATGAGCGAGGATAGTGATAGAGGCAAGACTAGTCCTCCTAGATGCGAGTGGAGAGATATAGTCCCCACATGGGTAATGAGGTCACAGTTTGCACATGCCAGTGTATGATAGCATGAGGAGAGTAGTAGGGAATTTGAGATTCCTACTAATCATGCTACAGACCTAGGTGATGATATTTATTATTATGCGTTATGTTTTTATGTATATCATGCTCATATATATGGGTATATTGTGATGATGGATGATGATTATTCTTATGATTTCTATCTTGCAATGCCTATGATAGAGTTTGAGGACCTATTTTGAAATGCAACTGCAGAGATAGTGCCACCCCTTCCTACAGATGAGGCTACAACCACAAAGTTCATGCCGCCACCATTCATAGTGGAGTGGATGGACTTGTTTGAGCCTTATATGAGGCTTAGGGGAGCATATGTTGGTGTATCCAGGCACGCTGAGCATGTTGAGGGTTAATTATCAACACTGGTAGTGGAGTTAGAGGAGGCTCGAGTAGCTCAAAGATATGAGAGAGAGGGTATCTTATAGTAAGGGGTTGAGTGGCTTCAGAGGGAGGTTGTGAGGATGTAGGTTGATAGCTCGACTATGTCAAGCAAATGTTGGTGGAGGCATTGATATGTGAGGGTGAGCTATGTAGGTCACTGTAGAATATACAAGAGATGGCCAACATGAGTAGATCTAGGTCACACACCAGTGTCTCCCAATAGGCATGAACACCACATCCAGACCAATCTAGCAACCATAGACCATAGTGACATTATATTGTTGATGAGATGTATTAAAAGTTTTTCATATTGTAAGAGAGGGGAACCAACCACGTTCATGGCCCTAAGTCATGGAGGGACAAGAGTGGAAGGTTTCCCTATCTTACCTCAACTTAATAGGGTGTTAGGAAATGCAAGACGAGAATGATGAGGACTATAAGGTCCTTAAATCACTTTGAAAACTTGAAACATAGAATGGGGCTAGGTGAGCCAGTTTTTAGGTTTAACTCTACACCTCAAGAAGCTCTCTACTCGAGGATGAAATCATGGTTTTGGGACGATAGTGTGGCACGCTAGCATCTCTTAAGTGCATTGGTGTCTATATGACCAAAGAACTAAAGAAGCAAGGTTAAACACTAGAAAATAGACTAATAGCCTAACTAATTACTTCCAAAAGGCCAAACCAAAGCTATGAAGTAGGCAAGATATGTACAAATATGATAAAGCAAATAAACAAGTATTAGGATAACAAGAATAATCTCACAAAAGTACTTGTTGGCTAGCTAACTCTAGGCCACATGTCCACCTACACACAATGAAGAGGAAAATTATTGGGGGGATATATAGGGGCCTACCTCTGCTAGACCCCTGTTTTTGTGTTTCCACCTCCACAAACAACCAAGTTTGCAACAATAGATAAATGGTATGGTAAAGAAAAAAATGAAGTAAATAACACTAAAACACTACAAAATGTAATGTGCTACTCAACCAAATAGTAGAGGAGAGGAGTAGAAAGATTACCACCTCAACCAAGAGCACTCAAGGCTAATGGAGGAGAAAATGAGAGGAATCAAGCCCCTGCTACAATGGTGTTGTTCCACATTTTCTCTACTGAGTTGGAGTGATGTTGTTGCTATGGAGTGCAAGAGTGCTACTAGAATGCTTGGAGAGTGGTCAAGTTGAGTTCTTAGAAGATGGATTGAAAGATTAGGGGATGCAAAAGAAGTTGAAAAGCTTGAAGAAGGAGTGAATTTAAAATAATAATGAAGAAAACAACCATATTTGAGTCGGTCAGTCGAACAGGGTGTTACAAGTTGATTCCCAATGAGAAGTGTAACACCTTTGTAGGCTCTAGATGTGGGAATCTACCAGGGACGTCTACACGTTGCATGGGAATCCTCGATAGTTATTCCTCTAACGACACACAAAACAACTACCAAGTGGAACAAAGGTAGTGGGCTTATGTGGAATTTACCCTTCGAATTTGGCTTTCTAAAGTGAAGAACAAAAAAAGGGGGATTTGCATAAGGGGTGCAAATTTGATCCTATACATTTTTCTCCCATTTTAGTGAGCATGAATACTGATGAGTGCTTTATTAAAGTGGATTACAAGAAGTAGTAGAGTTATAAATGTATACCTGAACTATCGAGGAAGCAAATTACGATTTGGCGAACTCGAGAGTGTAGGACAAGCAAAGGATCTCATAGCCCCACAAAACTATGAAGCTAAAAAAAGAAAGCATCTTACAAGCATGTAGACCTGCAAGGGGGTAAGCCTCAAGATCTCCCAAATGAAGGAAGCCCTAAGAAGAAAGCACCTCATAGGCTCATAGACCTGTAAGGAAGGTGTCCCCCAAGAACTCTCACATGGAGGATACCCAAAAAGCACCTTATAGGAACATAGACCTACAAGGAAGCATCCCCTAAGATCTCTCACATGGAGGAATCCAAGAAAGTACCCTACAGACCCACAAACCTATAGGGAAGGTGTCCTTCAAGATCTCTCGCATGAAGGAAACCCAAAAAAGTGCCCTATAGACCTATAGACCTATAGGGGAGGTATCCCCCAAGATCTCTCACATGGAGGAAACCCAAAGAAAGCACCCTACAGACCCACAAACCTACAGGGGAGCCACCACCAAGATATCTCACATGGAGGAAGCTCAAAGGAAGCACCCTATAGGCCTACAGACCTATAGGGAGGTATCCCCCAAGATCTCTCACATGGAGGAAACCTAGGAAAGCATAGTTAGAAAGCGACCATGTAGGCAAGTAAGCGGACAGTCACATAGACTATCGACAATTTGGAGGAATTTAAAAGAGGTCCTTTGGGAACCTTGACATGAGGAAAGGGTCCACTCAAGGGATGCATTCTTAAAATGTGTGAAGGATATGTCTTGTTCTCGAATCAATTCATCATCAAGGAATCATTTTGAAAGATGTTCACTTCATCAAGGAATTCAAAAAGAAGAATATGCCCCCAAGTGAGGGGAAGATCAAAGTTGTTCCCACTTCGGGCAAGGGTTTTCTAGTTCTTTCTTTACGAACCCATGACGAAGGAAACACATTCCATTAGGGTTTCAAGTTGAGAATGCGATTCTTGAAAAGATGTTTGTGAAGATTCTCGAGAAAAGATTCATTGGAAATGAATGCATTTTCTAAAAGTAAAAATGTCGTAGAAGTGGCGTTGTCACACATGAGAGGGACAACTCAAGCAAAGAAGAGAGAAATATAAGGAAAGAGAAAAAGAGAAAAAAATAAAGGGCATAGAGGGATCTGGTTTAGCAGGGTAAGATCTGCTCATGCTCATATAAGTAATAGGTAACTGTGGTGCAAGGAGAAAGATCATCAATCCCCATCTAGATTAGGAATAATTCATAGAAAACAAAGTAAAAAATAAAAAATTGGGTCAACATGGAAGGGAAGCCTAAATTCCCCCAACACTTTGCATCATCCCAAATTTATCAAAAATCAATTCACAAACATGGAAGAGTGATGATACAAATAAAAGAAAGTTTATAGCACAAAACCATGCCTATATCCAAGCACCAATATGGGTGACAAGGTTTATCTAGAAACACATAACATGATTATGGGGGAACACATCAGAAAACACACACTCACACACATCTAATCTAAAGATAAGAAGAGGCCTCCTCCTAATACTTATCAACCAAGAGGTCATCTTCTTCCCACTCTAGATCATTGTAGGGGGAAGGAGGATGAGCCTGCAGTGGTGGGATGTTAAGAGGAGAATTTGGCCCTCATGTGACAAGGGATAAGGAAGAGGGCCTTGTAAGGTACTCTCCACTGAGCTCTTGTGGAGCTAAGGTCAACAATTTCACAAAGATCATCAACAAGGCCAAAACTTCATCTAGAGAGTTAAACATGCACTTCATAGGAGTGCCATATGTTAACTCAATAGACATGGAAGGTTGGATCCGAGGTTCACCTCTAGGCTCACCGAATGATTTAGGAGTGGTGAGAAACTTAGGAGAATTTGAGATTGGTTATGTCATTAGGACAAAACAAGTTAGCACAGGGCCACCTTTTGGGGAAGGTGGGATCTTCTTACATCCTCCATTGCTAGAAGGACCACACTCCACCTTTTTCTTCATCAGAGGAGGCGAACTCCCTATAGATGAGGCAAGAGGTGCATAGTAAGAGGAGGAAAGAACCATAGTAGATATGACCGAGGTGTTAGTCATATCTACAGGCTTCAGGAAAGGTGGGACATCGAAAATGAACATCAACCAAGGAGGATCCACTGAAGGAGCAATGAACACCTACACCTTTTTAGGGTCAAGCACATTCGTACTCACAGTGGAAGCCAGAAGTGATGCAAAGCTAGTTTGAACCAAAGTGGAGGAGAGGAGAGAGGAGAACATGGCAAGAGGCCCTGACATAGGGGTGGTAATCTCCTCTTCCTTCCTCTATAAGGCAACTTGCTCAGCCATGAGAGCCTTTCTTTGACGCTTATGCTCACACGCAAGGAAATTTCTATGGCTCTTTGAATCGAAGGCCGGAGGTTGCAAAGGAATAGAAGGATCCTGCTCAGCCATGGGAGTGTCCACTACAACCATTTTTGGTGGAGAAATAGACTCTTGAAAAGGAGCAGGAGGGGTAGGTTGAGAAGCAGTGAGGGGAGTCGACTCAAGCACCTCAGTAGTGAGCCTCTTCATGTTCACTACTTTGGGAGCAAGAGAAGTAGGAGGCCACAAAGGTTGAGACAAAGAGGAATCTCCATGGGGGAATCTTCCTCTACCATATAGGTAGTACCAAGGTCTAGACAGTTTAGTAGAAAGGTCTGATATCCTAATCTTAGGTCTACACCAAGGAGGGATCATCAAACTCAATGGTTAGAAGCCAAGCTTACTTATCCAATACTCCTCCCAAGAGAGGGGAGTAAATGAGTCATCTTGAGGGGAGGTAACCTTCTCCTTCCCTTTTTGAGAACATGAGTCAACTTATTGTTGTGATATAAGAAGAGCCAATTTTGGTGGTCCCTTTCCCTTAGTCTTATACTTTACACAATTCTTGTAAAGTAGCTCTATTCTTGGAGGAAGCAGAAAAATTGGTGCAAGCCAAAAATAGTTTAATGGATATCCCCCATGGAACACTAGAGGATGGTATTTGGTGTCATGCACTACATGCACAACACCTTCATGGGAGAATTTTAGACATTTGTGGATAACGGAGGCAATTCCATTCATAGAAGCTAGCCAAGGTATGCCTAGTTTCATTATAAACAAATCCATCTCTAAGATAACATAAAAAACTATGTCAACAGCCCTAGGTCCAACTAGGATAGAAAAAGTTATCGATCCATAGGGTTTGAAGGAGGACCATCAGGTGTACATATGGTAGAATTCATTTCTTTGTATTCTTTTCTATGTAATGAGTTAAGAGACAACATCTCTTCTGTGATAACATTCACTCAGCTCATGGTGTCTACTAGGACCCCTATCACAATGCTTCCATTGAGGTGAGTGAGAATATAAAGAGGCAAGGGCTTGTTATTTAAGGGTAAGTCTTGTGATGTGAACGTTATATCCAGTGAACCGATCGCAGGCTGTGTGATAGAATTAACTGTGAAAATATTAACATAGGCCTAGTGCTGAGTGATAGAATCAGTGGGATCGATAATCATGATAGTAGAATGTGACGGAAATGGGTCCATGTATATCTGTAGTTCAATGTTTTCTTTCACCACCAATTGTTTTTGCATTTTGTTTGCTACCATAGAGACAAATAGTACTATCCTCGATGCGGTCCTGTATCTCATGACATAGGCGCGTACAATTTTCGTTATCATGTACACTAACTCGATGGTACTAACAGTATGTACTTTCAACATACTAGCTAGGGTATGGTTCCTTAAGAGGTTTAGGGTTTGAAAAAGTTACGACCTTATCCTTCAACAAATTTTGCAAGATGGAGGAATAAGATTTCGATAGCTTTGTGAATTTTTGGTTGCATCTGAGGCCATTGTCATCTGTAGTGGCTACTACATTCACAACAAATTTTCCTTTTCTAGAGATCGACACAATGGAATTTCCTTCAAAATGGGAGCATGAGGAGGACCCCCCGAATTGTACCACCATCTACTGATACTCTCATAGGGCTGCATACAAGTGCATGAAAGAAGGGTATTTCATAAGGGTAAACTTCTCTTGCCAAGGCCTTTGTAAGCTCCCTATGAATATCTTTTGCATGTCAGAATCGGGCAGTGAATATGATATTTGTGAGAAGAGCACTTGATATCAGGCTATAAAATTATTAATCTTTTCGCTATCTCCATGTTTGCATCAGATGAGATCCAAAAACATCATCTTTGGCTTGTTGTTAGCTTGAAATTGTTGTGAAAATTGGTTCACAAGTTGGTCAAATGAGAAAATAGAATTATTGGGCAAGGAACAATACCATTCAAGTGTTGTATCCTTGAGAGAACAAGGAAATGATTTGGCCATCAAAACATCACGATGGAAGAAATATGTGCACAAGGAATTAAAGGTAGACACATGTATTTGTGGGTCCCCTTTGTTGTCATTTTTTCTCAAATTTAGGAATCTCCATTCCTTGAAGGAAGGGAGTGTTTAGGATTGCAACCGACAATGGGCTATGCCAGATGAAGGGTTGGATGATAAGTTGGGTAGAATCTCGGGAGAGACTTGCTATATGGCTCTGCATCTTACCCATATTCTAAAGAAGAGTATTCAAAATCGGGTCATTGGAAGATAGAGGGCTAAAGGAGCCTCCTTCAAAACCACTACCAGAGCCACTACCAAGACCACTGGTGTGGCCACCACTAGAACCACCACCAGAGCCACCATCACTAGTAGGGCCTTCCCTAAAGCCACCTCTACTTTTGAAACCACCAACATGACCTCCACCAGAACCACTTCCACCAGCGCCACCCTCGTTGCTGAAGCCACCACCACTACCAAAGCCTCCACTTCTCATACCATTGAAACCTCCACCACTAGAGGTGACAGGAGGGGTGAAGCTAAAATCCAAGGGGACCTTATTCACTTTGATAGTGTCGAGCCCCTCAGAGGTAGAGGGAATGTTGATTGAGGGTACGATATTGACCATGTATATAGATGTGGGAGGCATCGACAATCCTAGCTGCCTCTCATGATCTTCAAAAGTGGCCCCTTAGATAATATTAGGATTGTTTGAAGGAGCACATGCATCGGTTAGAATAGAGAAGCTAGCTAAAATTTCTATGCCTATTCAGTCTTTTCCCACCATGTACTTCAGTTCACTGATAACTCAGGCGGCCCTAGCCAATTTCGGGTCTCTTTCCAAGTGATGTTTCAAGTCACCCAACCCCTTGTTGAGGGTGAAGACATATTCTGTGGGTATGTGAACAACCTCATGCTCATCTACCAATGATGGTGTAGGAGATGCGGGAGGAGTGGGGATGTGATCAGTTTCGTTGGATAATCCTCTCTCGCCCCATGAAAACTACTCCTATGTAGCTAGACCAATGATGAAACCAGAGAACAGGCTTGTAGAGAAACTAGTAGTGACCTTCATCCTTTCCATAGAGAGGTGTCATATAATTCTCCTATCAATATACCTAGAGGTTGTGGATTGGGTTGTGATGCTCATAAACCTTCACAACACTTAGGGGCACAATGGTCACAATGCATAAGGGAAAAGCTTCAACACCAATGGATGAACATATGTTGGTTCATGTCAGGTTCACCAAAAATGTAAGAGAGGGGGACCAACCTTGTTCAAGGCCCTAGGTCACAAAGATCCAAGAGAAAAAGGCTATTGTAGCTTACCTCAACTTAATGGGGTGTTAGAAAATGTGGGATGAGAATGATGAGGACTATAAGGTCCTTAAATCACTATGTAGACCCAAAACACAAAATGGTGCTAGGCAAGGAAATTTTTGGGTTTAACTTTATGCCTTAAGAAGCTCTCTACCCAAGGATGAAAGCACAGTTTTGGGATGACAACATGGTGCGCTAGAATCTCTCAGGTGTGTTGGCATCGATACAACCAGAGGACTAAAGAAGCACGTTCAAACACTAGAAAATGTACTAATAGCCTAGCTAACTACTTCCAAAGGGCCAAAACAAAGCTATGAAGTAGGAAAGATATGTATGAATATGATAAAGAAAATAAAAAAGAGTTAGCATGGCAAGAATAATCTCATATAAGTACTCCAAACCACACGTCCACCTACACACAATGAAGAGGAAAATTGTTGGGTGGCTGTATAGGGTCCAGTCTCAGTCAAACCCCCATTTTGGTGTTTCCACCTCCACGGACAACCAAGTTTGCAATGATAGAGAAATGCTATGGTAAAGAAAGCAATGAAGTAAAGAACACTAAAACACTACAAACAATAATGTGCTACTAAACCAAATAGTAGAGGAGAGGAGTAAAAATCTTACCACCTCCACCAAGAGCACTCAAGGCTAATGGAGGAGAAAATGAGAGGACTCAAGCCCCTACTACAATGGTGTTGTTACACACTTGCTCTATTGAGTTGATGGAGTGATGTTGTTGCTGCTATGGAGTGCAAGTTTTCTACTAGAATGCTTGGAGAGTGATCAAGTTGAGTTCTTAGAAGATGGATTGAAAGCTTAGGGGATGTAAAATAAGTTGGAAAGCTTGCAAAAGGAGTAAACTTGAAGGAAGAATGAAGAAAATGACCATATTTAGGTTTTTCAGTTGAAGGGGGCATTACAAGTTGACTCCCAACGAGAAGTGTAACACCTCTGCAGGCTCCAAATGTGGGAATCTGCTAGGGACATAAGCACACCACATAGATGTCTATGCACTGTGCTAGCATCCCCGATAGTTATTCCTCTGCTGACACACAAAAAGAATTCCAAGTGGAACAAAGGCAGCAGGATTATGTGGAATTTAGCCTTCGAATTTGGTTTTCTAAAGTGAAGAAGGGAAAAAGGGTGATTTGCATAAGGGGTGTAAATTCGCTCCTATATATATATATGAGCATTCACGGATTTATGTTTATGTGTTAAATGGTAATGTGATTTATTAAATAATCTACGTTAGACTATTCAATAATCTCCATGATCTAACATGTGTTTTCTTTAAGTTTTCTTATACGGTGTAGTATGCTATTCTAAATTAAATGCACTTATGATTTGATTATAAAACATTAAATACCAATAAGGATTTAACATAGCATAACATACACCATAAGGCATGAATAGCATGATACCTAAAGGAAGAATCTAAAACCACATTGGACCCACTACCCTAGGAAATCAAGACACAAAGAACCATGTGTCATGAATCAAGCAAATTTGAGAGATAATGACATACTATCCATTAACTTGAACATTGTCACTTTAAAACTCACACTATTGAGAAAAGGGTTAGACATAATACCGACGTAAATGCACAACATTAATAGGTTCTCAAAGAGGTGTGCCATCCATTTTAGATATTAAATATGCTCTAGAACAATAGCTCTCTTAAACTACATAAGGTCCTAACCAGTTAGGGCTAAGCTTTCCTTTCTCTGTCGGGTTGGCATTGATGTTTCACTGATTTTTCATATAGCACCATATCACCTTTGTTAAATGAATGAGGGATGAAATGATCATTATAGCTTTGTTGTATTTTCTTATGATAGGCTTGAAGATGTTCGAGGGTGTTGATGTGCCTTTCATCGAGCATTTCAATTTGCTTTAATCAATTTTCCTTGTAAGTATTGTCATCAATTAGTGCTTGAAGAGTGATTCTTAATGAAGGAATCTCTAACTTAAGGGGCATAATTACACCAACACCATAAAAAAGGTTATAAGGTGTATTTCCTTTTAACCTTCTAATACTAGTACGATAAGCCCATAATGCATATGTTAATTGCATATGCTAGTCTTTATTATATTTATTTACTATATTTTTAAGGATTTTCTCTAGAGTTTTGTTGGTTTATTTTGCTTGTCCATTGGATTGCAGGTTGTACGGTGTTGAGAATTGATGTTGTATATTAAGTGTTTCCAAGAAATTCTTCATGTCATTATTCTGAAACTAACATGGAAGGAAGCCCAAAGTGAGTAATAATGTGTTCCAATATGAAAGGACATATTACATTAGCTATTGTTGAACATAAGGGGATAGATTCTACCCATTTCGTGAAATAATCTGTTGTTGTGACTATAAACGTATGTCTTGTATATGAGGGAGGATATATTTTTCCAATAATATCCAAATCCTATACCAAGAATGGCCAAGTAGGAACTTGTGCGTGAAGCTCAGAAGTAGGAGCGTGAATTAAGTTTTGATGCTCTTGACACTCATGACATTTCTTAATGTATTCAAAGAAATATCATTCCATATTCTTCTAATAATATCCTATGCAAAGTAACTTTTGAACTAATGATCTTCCTCTGAAATTCCCCCCACAATAATTTGCATGAGCTTGTTCAAGTGCTATAGGGATTTTGATTTGTTTAAGAGACCTAAGCAGGAGGCCATTAAAGGACTGCTTATATAAGATGCCTGCTAAGGTGATATATCTAGATGCAACTTTTTAAAGATGGGAGTGAGTGTTTTGATTGGTTGGCTTGGGAAAGGTACTATTTTTCAAATAATTGAATATCATATCATACCATTCACTTGAGTTGTCGATTTTTGTTGCTAACACTTCACCTTCCTTATCGTCAATCGATGGTTTCATACTTGTATGCACAATGAAAGTGAAATATTTTGAAGGGTCTTGAACGGAAATGAAAGAAGCTGCACTTGCCATTGCATTTTCATGATGATTATCTTTTCAAGGGATGTTATCAATGGTGAAGGATTCAAAATTCTCTAGCATTTTCATTGTCAAATATTTGTATTTTGATAATTTTTCATGTTTCATTTGATATGTTCCATTTATTTTCTTGATGAATAATGGTGAATCACCAAATATCTTAATGTCCCTAGGACCCATAATAAGAGTGGCATGCAAACTAATGATTAACACCTCATATTCAACGGTGCTATTTGTACATACAAAATTTAACCAATATGATAAGGGAATAGGATCTTTTGTGGGTGGTTTGATTATTACTCCTATGTTGAAGCCAGTTCTGCACTTAGATCCATCAAAATACAATTCCCATGTATCGTCTTTGATGGTTAGCACATTGTCATCGGGGAAAGAATTGTTACAAGGTAATGTTAAAGGAGAAGGAGCATTAGCTACCTGGTTGGTCAAAGCTTGACCCTTAATTAATTTTTGTGAAAAAAAATTAAGGTCAAACTCAATCAACAACATTACCCATTTAGCTAAGTAGCTAGATAAATCTATTTTAACAAACAAGTGTTTTAGAGGATCAAACTTCATCATTACTTGTATTTCAACATTCAATAAATAATGTCACAACTTAATGGTAGAGAATACAAGAGCCAAAAAATGTTTTTCTATTGTGGTGTATCATTTTTCATAATCAATCAACATTCGACTAATGTAATAAATAGGATGTTCTTTACCTTTGTTGTCTTGTTGAGCCAACAATGCTGCAAGAGCATGGGTTGAAGCCGATGTGTAAAGAATGAATGGTTTTTTTTGTATAATAGGCTATAAAATAGATGGAGTGACAAGATAATCTTTCAAACTCTCAAAATCCTATTTACAATGCTTGTTCCAATCAAAGTGTATTTCTTTCTTGAGAAGATGTGTAAATGGTAATGTTCGATTTGCTAAGGATGCCACAAATCGTAGAATGGATTGAATTCTTCCTTGTAAGGTACACAATTGAGAGATATTTCTAGGAGGTGGAATGTTAACTATAACATCAATTTTATATGTATCTACCTCAGTGCCTCTGTGAGATATGATAAAACCTAAAATTTTCTAGCTATCTACACCAAAGACACTTTTTTGGGTTCAATCTCATGTTGTATTTTCAAAGTCGCTCAAAGATCTTATGAAGAACATTCACATTATCTTGTTGTGTTAAAGATTTAGTGAGAATATCATCACCATAATCTTCCAAGATCTTGTGTATGTAATAATGGAATATTAATGTCATAGATCATTGATATGTTGTGCTTGTGTTTTTTAATCCAAAAGGCATCATAAACCAACAAAATGTTCCCCAAACTATTGTAAATGCTATTTTGTATTGATCTTGAGGGTTGATGAAAATTTGATTATATCCAAAAAATCCATCCATGAATGATAACAAAGCATGTATGTCAGTCGAATCAACTATCATGTTGATATTACGAAGAGGAAAGTCATCTTTTAAAGATTCTTTATTCAAATAACGTAAGTCTGTACACATTCAAATAAAATTATTAGGTTTGGAAACTATGAAAATGTTTGAGATCCAAGGAGAATAATCTATAGGTCTTATGAAACTAGCATCAAGGATTTTTTCAATTTTATCCTTGATGAGCAAGGCTATTTTAGGATTCATTTTATGAATTTTTTGCCTAACAAGCTTGGCATTTCAATGAGGACTATGTTGTGTGTTACAATCTTCGAGTCAATTCCCGACATATCTGAATAAGTCTAAGTAAAGAGTTGAGGAATGTCATGAAGCAAGGTTGTAGTGTCTTCTTGTTCTTCATCATCGAGGCATTTAACTATCTTAATGACTTTCTATTTATCATTGATGTCCATTGCTATGTATATTGTATCCCCTAAAGGATATGCATTTGATCTCAAAAATTTGAGATTGTATTCGTCACTATGAATGTTTGTCTCATTGTTTACTTGTTTGGTGCTTATCATAACACATGTAACCTTGTCTTGTGAGGGGGAATAGATGGTTTATCATAAGATTCAAGCCTTTGTTTCAAGGCTTCATCATTTTCAAAGTACTCCCATGATGGCATTAAGTCCATATCAAGTAATTCAGGATACATTTTCAAAGTGAGATTGGTTTTTGGTTTGCACATAATGTTGTTGATGTTTAATTAGGGTCTTTTCTTTGCTTGTGTTATCTTAGAAGGATAGTATCCTAAAAAAAAATTTGTTTCTTGTGTGTTACATTCTATAGGGACACAAATTCTTTGCTCTTTCTTTCCACATCCTTTTCCACTATAACCTAATTGTTTTAGAAGTTCATAACCTCTCCCATAAAGTTGTTCTATTTATTTTGGGTTTGGTGGTTGTTGATAGTCTATCTCATCTAAATTTGTTGTGTAGCTTATGTTGTGTTCAAGAGTAGATGTTTGTGAGTTTTCTCCCAAATTATGTGTTGAAATAACCATTGATTGCTTTTTTTTTCATCCTCTTTCCTTGTGATTATATATTTCCCCATGAATGAAGGTGTGAACTCTAAGGAACCCTAATTATCATCTGATGATTTTCACACTATTTCTATCTCTTGTGTTTCCTCAGAGATAGGCTCTATTTTTGATGTTCGAATTAATGTTTTCAGAGGACTGATAGATCCATTTTCAATTTGCAAGCAACTTTTAGGCTCAGGGTCCATTTCAATTTGGTATACCTTATTCTTATAAGCATAATTCATGATACGATGAAGAGTTGAAGGCACCACATGCATCTCATGAATCCATGGTCTTCCTAAAAGAATATTGTATGAAATTCATGAGGCATAACAATGATATAATTTTGTAAGGTAGCCTTTTTGACTAAAATGGGTAAGGTAATCACACCAAGCAGTTACTTTCCTATATTATCAAATCCTCGAATCAATAGGGAATCAAATTTTATTTGTGGTTTGTCTACTCTCAACTTATCTAAAATATTTACACTACACACATTCAAAGCTAATCCATTATCAACAAGGGTCCTTTTTATTCCTTTGGTGTTGTATCTAGCTACTATCATGAATGCATCATATCATTTTTGTATTTCTAAGGGAGGGAGCTCATGTTGATGAAAGGTAATGTCTACATTAACTATATTCATTCCTTATATTAGAGCTTCCACATTGTTTGAATTTTTATTAGGAGAAACCACAACTTGTTGTAAGGCCATCTAAAGCATGGTGTGGTAACTAGGTGAAGCTTGAATAAGATTCCATAAGGAAATCTCAGTAGGAGTATTCTTAAGTTGTTCCAATAGATCATACTCCTTTCCGCTATGTGATGGAAAATGAGGGGCACTAGGAAACACATGATTAGGTTGAGGTTGTCTATTAATCCTTGTGTTGTATCTATAAGCAACATTGTTATAATTCAGTTGTTGAGATACATTCTCTTTAGGCGAGTCAAGGATAAGGATTGGTTTGTTTAAAGGTTGAGGTTTATTTGAAGGTGGATAAATGATAAGTTGAGGTTGAATAATGTTTACTTCATTTTTTTTAGATTTATGTGAACAAGCCTTAGTGGATGAACCTTGCAAGAGGAAGTCTTCAAGAGCTTCATATAATATGTCAAAAACATCATGAGTAAAAGGTTTGTGTTTGTTAATAGGTTGAGTTTGGGTAACATTTACTTCACGTAGGTTGTGTTTGTTTGAACAAGCCTTAGTGGATGAACCTTGCAAGGTGAAGTCTTCAAGGGATTCATCTAACATGTCAAGGTCATCATGACTAAAAGGCTTGAGATTTTAGCTAACTTTGAAAAAGGGTGTTAACATGCTTAAGTAACCATACATCTATGCGCGTTTTAGTTTAACATTTTTGGTTTTATGTTTTGATTTTCTAATGAATGAGGTCTAGAATGAACAATATGAAAATTTAATGAGCTACCTTTATCAAGAAAATGTAAACATAAACTATGAATTTGCATAAAATAGTAAATTGGAAAACTAAAATAGAAAACTAACTACAACAAACAAAAACATAGAAATGCACTTTTTAGCCACATAAACTATAATATCAAACTGTTTGAGTGAGGAAAAATTGGCCATATATGTTGCAGAAGAACTCAGAAAACTCAAGGTAAGTCTCTGCATTTGAGTTATTGAGAGTTCCAACCATTAGAAACGTAGTTCTAGGAGCTTACAATGCAAATTCTATAAAACAAGATAAATTAGTTAGTGAAAGTATGAATAAAGCATCTAGTTCTCAACCAATAGGAAGGAAAAATTAGACTCATAATCAAGTTCACATGCCTCCTGGAGACAAAGGAAAAGTGAAAGATAGAACTGAAGTTGCTCAAGTGGATACTCCCTTAACTCTGTTTCAAGGGAAAACAAACACTCCATTCCTAATCTTTGTTTGTATATTTGGTAAGAACTTGCACAACTGTTTGTTGGACTCAGGTGCTTCTACTAATGTAATGCCTTTTGGTGTCTGTAGAGCTTTGGCTATTACTCTTGCTGATTCCCAAAAGAAGGTTACTCAACTAGATAGAACTAAAGTTAATGTTGTAGGGGAATTAAACATGACTCATATGCAGGTTGCTTCTAACCCCAAAATTCAACAAGCTATCAATATACAGGTAGCAGATATACTTGATGCTTATGGCCTAATTATAGGAAGAGACTTCCCTAGGGCCCTAAATGGATATGTCTCAACTAATCACTCTCACATGTGGCTTCCCTGGAAGGGAGTGCCAAACCAAATCAGAATTGAAAGAGAACCTTGAATGAAATACATGATCACAAAATATCAGAATACCTCTAATGAAATTCTGATATCAGAGGTAAGTATGGGTAATTACATGCTTGTAGCTCCTTTTGAAGAGTCAGATGTAGAGGATGTCCTTATGCTACATGCAATGCCTGTTGATCTCATAATAGAATCCATTAGAATTGAAGCTTTGGTGGAACCAGGTGAAAATAATGATGATCCTGAGATAATCAGTTCAGTTTGCTAGATAATTTCCAAGAATTCATTCAGAAATGCATCGAGGATCAGATTCAGTTGGGTAGGGAAATGAATTTTAGAGATTTACTCTTGCCAAATTGGTGTAGGGTCCATAATTCCTCCTATTCTGAGCTGGATTGTTTCTTATGCCAGACTGTAGTGGAACAAGTGCATAAATGTATCAATCCCATCCTAGTAGTCAAAATCAATATCTAGAATGTTCAAAAGGATCCTTAAAGGAAGAAAGTGATGTTTTCTGAAGAACCTTCCAACAACAATAGTGTAAGGGATGCAACAAGGAAATCTATAGTTGCTGGTTGTTGGAATTTAAGGTTTGATGGATCTAAGTCGAAACAAGGAGCTGGAGCAGGATTTGAGTTAATTAGTCCAAGAGGTAAGAATTTATTTGCTGCTCATAGACTTCAATTTCATTGCACTAATAATGTAGTAGAACATGAGGCTTTGGTCCATGGGTTGTTAATGGCACTAAAGAAAAAGGTCAAGGTTTTGCAAGTCTTTGGAGATTCTGAGTTAGTGGTTAAGCAAGTTAGGAGACAGTACTCTTGTCATTATAGAAGAATGACCAATTATAGACATAGAGTAAGGGACCTTATTGAAGGATTTGATGCCTTCAACATTTAGTTGATACCACGTAGTAAGAATCAAACAATATATTTCCTTGCGCAGGCAGCCAATATGTTGCAACCTTTGTCCCTTTTTGGATTGAAGAAGTTTGCAGTGGAGTTAACTCCAGTGCCTCCAGTACCTAATAATGTCACCAACTTCTAAGTATTTGAAGATGATAAGCATATTTTAGATTTTATCACAAGTACAAATGTTTTACCTTCTCAAATTATTGATGAAACTGAACCTCAAGAAGCAGAGATGGATCTAGAAGGAATAATCAATTTGAAGACTAATACTATTCCCAGATGAATGGTGCAGTTAGAAAGGATTTTTGATTTGGATAAGGTCAGGGATCAAGAGAAAGATGCCAAGAAGGAGTCCATTAGTGGGTAGTATGAAACATATAATATGGGAACTCATGAAGATGTCAGGAATATATTCATTAGAAAAGTATGTACTCCAAAAGAGAGGAAAGGAATAATTGACGCATTACATACATATCAGGATGTGATAGCTTGGAGTTATGAGGATTTGAAAACTTATGATGTGTCAATTATAACCCACACTATCCCTCTGAGGCTAGGGCTGAAACCTTTTAGGTAGAAGCAAAGGCCAATCAATGCCCTACTGGAACCTATAATTCAGAAAGAAGTATAGAAACTGTTGTCTACAAGAATCATATTCCCAGTTAGACACTCCACCTGGGTGGCAAACCTAGTTCTAGTGTGAAAGAAAAATGGTGAAATTAGACTCTATGTGGATTTTAGGAACCTTAATAGAGCATCAGAAAAGGATAATTATATAGTACCTTCATTGAATGAGGTACTTCAGATTGTCAATGGTTCTCAAATGATGTCCTTTCTGGATGGCTACTCTAGGTACAACCAGGTTATGGTGTAGTATGAAGACAGGAATAAGACTACTTTCACTACAAAATGGGGAACTTTTTCCTATAAAAGAATGCCCTTCGGTTTGATTAATGGTGGGGCCACATTTCAGAAGGCTATGGACATTTCCTTTAAGGATATCATTGAAAAATGCATAATCATTTATATGGATGACCTGATAGTCTTTTCCAAGAAGAGAGGAGACCACATAACAGACATATGCAAAGTGTTTCAGAAGTGCAGGGAATTTGGTATATCTCTTAACCCAAAGAAGTGCATCTTTGGAGTGACAGAGGGAAAGTTACCAGGACATGTTATTTCAGAGAAAGGCATTGCTATTGACCCAGAATGAGTGGAAGCCATACTTAAGATTCAACCACTAGCTAGCAAGAAGGAGATGGAGTCATTCTTTGGAAAAAACAATTTTATAAGGAAGTTTATCATTGGATTTGTTAAAATAGTCAATCCATTGAGTGCCATGTTGAAGCAAGAAGCTAAGGTTGAATGGAGTACAGAGGTGAAAGAGACATTTGTAGAAATTGAAAGAGATATTGCTAAGGCTCCAGTATTGGTAAGTCCTGATTACAAGAAGCTGTTCTACATATATTCATTTTCTTATGATCATTCCTATGTTGGCATGTTGACTCAAAATTATGACCAAGGGAATGAACACCCCATAGCATTTATGAATGCACCACTAAAAGACGTAGAATTAAGGTACCCAAGTGTGGAGAAACAAGCCTATGCCTTGATCTGAGCTGTGAAAAATTTTAGGCATTATATTCTCAAGAACAAGGTGTTTGCAATAGTTCCTGATCCTACAGTCAAACTATTATTGATGCAAAATGAGCAAGCAGAATGCAGAGAAAAGTGGGTAACCATGTTGTAGGAATACGATATTGAGATTCAACCTATGAAGTTGGTGTGAGGACAAGGGCTCACAAGAACAATGGAAAAAATGGGTCCTGACCTGATAGTCCAACATTATAATCTTGAAGATGTTTCTCCAGGGGGCTGGTATGATGATATCATTCACTATCTATTGAATTAAAGGTGTCCTGACCATCTTAATCTATTACAAAGGAGGGCCCTACGTTTGAAGAGTGATAGTTTTATGCTGAAGGGAGTTGTCTTATATAAAAGGAATCATGAAGGTATATACTTGAGGTGTTTAAGGCAACAGGAGGCTGAAAGGGTCATGGCCGAATTTCACGATAGATATGGTACTGGCCATGGATCTGCACATTTCACTGCAAACCAAATTCTAAGGGCTAGTTATTATTGGCCTACATTGTTCAACGATACACATAGTCATGTCAGAACTTCCCATGTGTACTAGACTGCAACAACCAAAGAGAAGTATGCACCCCTTGCACTTCAACCGGTCTTTGAGGTAAGACCTTTTGCACAGTGGGGGATGGACTTCATAGGTCCCATCAGTCCACCTTCATCTACGGGTCATAGGTATATTCTCGTGCTATTACTGATTATTTTACACGATGGACTGAATCTCTTGCATGCAAATAGTGTACTTCTGAAGTGGTAATTGAATTCATTGAATCAGGTATTATCAATTGCTTTGGATGTCATTTATCTTTAGTTTGTGATAATGGTACGACATTTGCATCATTGAAATTTTCCAACTGGGCCTTTGATCATAGGATCATAATAAAGTTTGCATCTAATTAGTATCCACAGGGAAACTGGCTGGTTGAGTCTTCCAATAAACATCTCTTAACAGTCATCCGTAAGCTATTAGAGAAGAATCCCAAGGATTGGCACACTCAAATTAGATTTTCTCTGTGGGAAGATCGCACAAGACAAAAGAATTCCTTAGGGACCTCCCCTTATCACCTTGTGTAGGGCCTGGAACCTGTATTTCCAATTCAATTGAGGATCCCTACTTTACAATTCATTAATGAATATTATGATCAACAGAACAGGTGTGAAGTCTGCTTGCAAGATTTGTTACACCTTGAAGAGAAAAGAGACGAAGCCTTAGAAAAATTTTCCAAACATTAGGGTGTAGTTAAAAGGTGGTTTGATAGAAGAGCCAAGGTCAAATCCTTTCAAATTTTTGACTTGGTTCTATACTAGGACAAAGCTCATGACCGTAAGGGGGAGCATGGTAAATTTGATAAACTCTAGCTTGGCCCTTATCAGATTTTAAAGATCCTGGGGGATAATGCTTTTCGCTTGAAAATGCTTACTAGGGAGGATATCCCACTGCCTGTCAATGGGCAGTACTTGAAGCATTATTTCCAATCTTGACTTGTTTTCAACTCTTTTCCTATACATAGTTAGATTAGGTTTTCTTTATTTTTCTTTGGTTAGGGTAGGTCTCTCTTTCTATTTTGATTTTTGTTTGCTGTTGGTTTGGTGTGTTTTTTCTCTGCTCTTGCTTTGGGGGTCTTCTTATTTTCTTCTAGATGTGTTGCACCTGCATGGAAAATTTGTCTTATCTGGGACTGTTCTGGGTATTTCATTGATGAACTTTAAGCTTGTGTCTTGAATGGATGGTTGAGGTCTGTTGTTATTGTCAAGCGGTCTAAATGTTTGATTTAAAGAGGATGGGTCACTGGTTTGATTTGAATTTGAAGTATTCTAAAATCTTATATCTTTCATGTGCATCTTAAGAATCCTGAGGTTACGGTAGGGTCCTTGCGAGATCTTGTCAGGTGAAAAATCTTATTTCTGCTTCAGTGCCACTGTGGTTCTCAACCTTGAGTGTGAACTTCATTGTGCACAGGTTGAAATAAAAGTGAAAAGAAAGAAATATCAAAAGAGGGAAAAGAAAAAATGTTGAAAATTAGGAAAATACATTCAACTTATTAGGAGTATTTGAATATCTCTATCGGGGATATGGACACCTAGCTGGAAATAGAGCTATGTTCGGGAGAGTCACAACGATAACCTCATCGGGGCTATAGACGCTTGACTGGTAGCGAGGCTCTATCTAGGTTTCTTTTGAAGTTATAATCTTTATGTAGCCTGACCTAGCTAAACTTGGTTTCTTCAGTAGATCAAGGAGGGAATTGAACTCATGGGCGCACACTTGGATTTTCAGTTTATGGAAGGTTCAGCCTACCTTTGGTTCTGATTCTTTAATCTTTGCATTCTAATTTGTTTGTCTGATAGTGAGATTGAAACCAAATATTCTTGGTTCATGATTCCTGTGCATCATCAAAATGCTCTGGAGCATTTCCCCAGCAGAGTCACCATTTGTTGTGCAGTTTTTGCACACACGCCCTGCTGAAGGCAGATACCCTCTTTCACTTTCATTCTTGGGGTTTTGGCCCTTTGATTTTGAGGATGTACCTTGCCTTGGAATGAGCTTAAAATTTTTATCTTTCTTTCCTAAGTGATTTCCCTGAGTTGTACATTGAAAAATCTAAGTTTTGAATTTTTTTTGGGTTTTTACTCCATTTCAGGATTTTCCGCCTCATACAGATTTTTCCCGAATCCCACTCAATCTCCAGTGAAAGGGTTTGAATGCTGCAGTTCGGGAAATCTAGGACTTCTCAGAATTCCACAGGGACCATATTTTTTCAAAAATCTATTTTGTTGTTGGGTTTCCAAGTTTCTTCAGTCTGTCTTGTCAAAGGCATTAATGCGCTTAGGTACGATCTCTACGACATGAGTGTGGTCTAATTTAAGCGAATTTTGCACCATTTTATCTCATTTTTCATTGAGTATCACTCTTTCATCTAAGATTTGGCGATTTGGGTGCTCAGATTTATTGATTTGCTTACTGAGGCACTTGAATTTCTTACATTCAGTTTGATCTAGTCGCTAGGGCATCCGAGTTCGCTGCTCATTTTCTTCGTGGTTGAATTTGACCTACTCATGGTATGTACCTATGGTCTCTGACTTTGAAATGTTAATGATTTGATTGACCGTGGTAATGTTATGTCTATTTGGGAGCTTGATTTTGCATGTTTGATAATTAAATGCTTCAAACTAGGGTTGTGTGTGATGTTTGGGGATTCTTGTTGCCTTTTTTATATTTCGCGCTAGTTAACCAGTCAGATTTTAGTGATGTTCTACACTCTCAAGTGATTCCCACACCTTTCCCCGTGAGTCAATGTTGTGGTTTGGTTCAGGTTAGGGTTTCGTGAAGTCTAGTCCAAGTTGACGCGTTCTGAGCTAGTTCCTTTCACCCATGGTGGAGCTTTCAACAGTTAAAAGTAGGGCATCATTGGTTTGCTATGAATATTCATCATTTAACTCCCCAAGTAGTCTTGATCCAAAGGGGTTGATAGGAAACCTGAATTAGATTTGAGTCGAGCCTAGAAGGTTTGAGATTCATGTATGTTAGATCATATCAAAGAAAATCTAACGTAACGACAGTTTTTCGGGATTCCGAGGACTTCGCAGAATTTCCACTTCATCGGATTTTCCCTGATTCCGTTCAATATCCTGGGGGTGTGTTGAAAATCCAAAAATTTACCTTCTTTGTGGATTTTTGTCGATTCCAGATTTTCCCAAATTTTCCTTCGTCCCTTCGTTTCCCCAAAGTTCATATGGTACTATTATTTTCGCAGAATTCTTGTCCGGCCGATTTTTTCTAGATTCTCTGTGATGCTTTGTGGAACTTAGAGATTGGATGAAATGGTTGAATTTAATGATGGATGATTAACATTCCATGCTTTGAATTGATAGATTACACAATGTTATATGCATCCTTTCTTCTTTTTGATGATCTATTGTTGATATCTGTGCCTTCTTCAGGAGAATCCGCCTAGTCTAGAATTCTCTGAAATTCCTCCTAGACTGGTTTTCCTTGGTTAGCTTGGAATCCCAAAATTTTTAGTTATGATGATTTGCGATTGATTTGATGGTCTTATTATGATTTTGGGATAACACTTTGATAAATATTTATCAACAATTGGATTTTTTATGTTGGTATTTGGTTGATACAGGTTGAATCTAGCAAAGTAGTAGTTGGAAAGGCTAAGAGTGATATGGAGGGGTCCTCCATCTCAAAAGCATAAAGAGTCAAATTGGACATGAAAAGCAGGATTCTAGAAAGTAAGATAGCCTCTGTTTGGTCTAAAGTTTCAAATACAACTGTGGGTCGATGGGACTATGAGAAGTTTAAGGCATGGATGGCACAAAAGGATCCTACACTACTGGTCAGGAGACTAATGGAGTCAGGATATCTCATGTAGCCAGATTTTCCCCCACAGTTCAGTGTTATGAGTTGGTATTGGAATGTGCTCGACATTATGACAGGGATTACCAAAGGGTAGTTAGCCCTCAAGGGAGGGTACTAGCTAATCTTAACCCTGTCTCCATTGCATAGACTTTCGATATGCCAGACAGATCCCATGTAGTAGCATTCAATATGGAGACAGCTAAAAGGTACTATGAGGAGGAGACTATTAAGTCACAACAAGTTATTAATTCTTGGCTTGAAAATCCAAAGTCTCATTTCTCTAAATTTCCCAAGCAGTTGCACAGGGAAAAGTTTAAGCAAGAAGTATATGATGCCATCACATTGCTTAGCCGAGTGGTAGGTCTAAAGAGTGCAGGTATGTTCGAGAATTGGATGTGCCATGTCATCGTGAGAATGGAACAATAGAAGATCAACTATCATTGGGAAGGTGTTATAAGTGTTGTGATCCATGAGCAACTATGCAATGTTCTATAGACCAAGACATTCACCATGACTTCGTATTTAGTATATGCACTTGCAAGATTCCATCCCTATAAAGGATTGAGCACAAGAGGAGTATTTGGACATGATGTAATTTATGAAGTTTATCCTCAATTGCACTTGGGAAGCTCAAGTTATAGGAGGGTGAATGATGTATTCACCATGCACATCACTAGATTGCTCCAAGGTGTAGAGCATGTGAGAATATCAGATAGTGCTAAGGAGCTAATCAAAGGGTATGGTTCTTGTTTCATATAGTTTCCCATCTTCTCGTACATAAGGATTGATGGCTGTCAAAGGGCTCCATATTGACTTCCAAGGTATCCCACTGGTCATATCATACTCCTGGAGGTCACAAGATAAATATGTGACTTTGATGCCATCGTGAAGAAGGATAAACATAAGACTGGGTTTGGTGGTGACTTCCCTTTGAAGATAGGCACTAGAGAGGTATGCCCTTCAATTAATTCATCCTATGCTTCTGAAGAGGAAATGAGCACTCTTGGGTTGTCTTACCACTCCAAAAGGAAGAGTTTTGACATCACTGGTGAATCACAAAAGAAGGCTAGGAGGGAATATCACCACAAAGATGATATAGAAGACTATTGGGCCAATAGAAAAGATGAGTTTGAGGTAAGAAAGAAGATATTTTCTAGACTCCCAGTTGATGTAGTCTGAAGGTACAATGTGAAAATGGTTCTTGATCAGGTGGAGGATGATGGAGACTTAATCCAGAGTCATGATTATGAGCTAGTTAAAGACATGCCAATTGGAGAGGTAGACTAGCTGGAGGAAGAAAAGATTGAATTAGGACAAATCATGGCCCCAGTCATGAAATACACAAAGTTATGGCTCAATCACAAGGTGTGGGAACTTAAAGTGAAGGCGTTTCTTATACCTACAATCTGATGGGGGATCTAGAATCCCATTCCACCTCTGAGGAGTTGGATGAGGAAGATCCTAAGGAAAAAACAAGGTGGATTCTCATTTTAAGATCAAGATCAAAGGTTCCTAAGGAGAAGAACAAGAGAAACAGAGGAGGCCAAAAGTAAAGAAAAGGACTGCCACTTCAAGGGAAGAAAAATTTGTAGAACTTGGTAAAGGAGGAGAACAGGACAGTTCCCCAACACTTGAAAGGAGGAAAAGAACAAGGGGTTGAAGAAAGAAAGGTGAACCTTTCGAGGAGAAAAGTGAAGCTGATCCTTCAACGGTGATAAATGTAGAAATTTTGGGAGAAAAGACAAGTATATACAAGGAGATTAGGAACTCCTTCCAAGGACAATGTGTCAAAAAAGGATATTCCTCCAGCAACCTCTACTGTAGAACAACATGAAGAAGCTCCTCCATCCCATGAGCCACATGATGTATTAGAACAACCAGGGCACCCGTCAAGTGAAGAGGGAGGAGAATTTCAAGAAGGTGAACTCCATAGTGCAGCTACATAAATTGAGAAAATTCTACAGTCTACCTTGGTGACTTATGAGGACTCACCCACTAGAAGTGAAGAAGATATACCTCCTCAGAGAGAGGAAACACTTGTTAGGACTCCATCACCTGTGCACAAAGAGAAGCATACTAGAGATAAGGAAGATAAGGAAGATGAGATTCCTGAGAGGCAGGATTTGAATGAAGATGCACCTAGAGAACAACAGGAAGAAGTGCGACAAAGTGAAATACAGTCAGAGTTTGTTGTTCCAAATTGACTCGATAAGGAAATAAGGAGAAAACAAGTTGTTTTAGATGATACCCCACCCAATTGGGATGAGTTACTGGTGAAAATAGGAAAATATAAAGTAAATAAGGCCAGGATCATCTCCAAGATCAAAAGAGATGAAGAAAACAATAGAGTGGTGCACATTGCAACTCCTACTACTGAAAAAAATAGAGATGAGGTTACTGGGAGTGAATATAACATGCAAACTATCAACCTAGGCCCACCTCCATGGAATATGATATTGAGGAATATGAGGGTTCTAGTGCAGTAATCCAAGGGAGATTGAGAAAAGAAGCACAAACCAAATAGGAGCTGAAGAAAGAGAATGAAAGACTTAAGAAATATTTAGAAGATCTGATGAAACCCTTGTAGTCCATTAGCTCCTCATCCTCTGCTGCAAGTCTCTTGCCCCAAGAAACCATCACCAAGCTAGAAAGAATGAAAGCCACTACTCTTGCCACAACAAACTGGCTACAAGGGGTGCAAACTAAGGGAGATAATGCTATCAAGGAAATTCTTTCAACCAGAGGAGATGCAATGAGGGAAATAGATCATTTGAAGGATGTACTAGCTCAAGATAAAGAAGATGTAGACCTCCTGTTGCAGAAAACAAGAACTATCATTGAATACACTAAGGATAAGCTAGTGAATGATGGAATTCTCCCTTCCTCCAGGGCCGCCGAACCTTGGGAATGGTTTGAAGCTTTGC
Organism: Sequoia sempervirens; assembly: GCA_007258455.2. NCBI lineage: Eukaryota > Viridiplantae > Streptophyta > Pinopsida > Cupressales > Cupressaceae > Sequoia > Sequoia sempervirens. The sequence goes on along the minus strand of VDFB02322083.1, from coordinate 33,040,105 downwards.
AAATAAGGAAAAAGGTTCTAAAAAAGATATATAAGCAGACGAGGAAAATTGAGGATACCCTGATTGATATTTATAATGGATGCATTTCTTTCTTTGAGATCATGACAGGGAGAACGAGGTTTGCAACGAAGCATTTGAGATTAGAATAGTTGAGAAAATGGTGGCAAGATGTATATTCTCCAGCCAGTGAGGATTTGGTTATTGAACATCAATTGGATGATGCTACCACCTATATTGTAGTTATTGATAGATTTCAGTCAAGCAAGGTTGAATGGGATAAATCAGTGGAGCAATCAAGAGAAAATTTTAAATGAATCGAAAGGATATGTAAGGTTTTTCCTCTACCACCTATAGTTGACTTGGAAAAAGTACTTTTGATGGTGCATGATAGGGTGGATCAAAATAAGGACAAGGGGGAAAGCAGTTAATGCAAGGATACATCAAAATTTGTGCTTCCCTATTATTTTGCATGGATTAGTCTGAACTATATTGAAGATCCCAGGCTGACCTGGATGGAGTTCAAGCATTTAATGCATAATTTATCCTATTTTGAATTCTCCTTGGGCCGACTTGTTTTGTGGCCAATTATTATTGTAAACCCTAACTAAGCCGACATATCTTTGGGGTTTCTATTAATATGGCATTCTGCCTCATTTGTAAGGGCTAGATAGTTTAAAAAAGAGAGAGATAGTTTTGATATTGAAGTGAATTGAGCAGTAGAGAAAGAGTTAGGAGTTAGTTCATTCTAAGCAAATGCTGTAACACAAAACACTGGAATTGTTGCAATTTTTGGGTGATTCAATACAATTGAATACATTGTGCTTTGGGTGAATTCTCTTGTGTTGATTTATCTTGCATGGTTCTTGTTGTTTCATTCTTGAAGTTTTCTTGAAAATTATTAGATGTATGTTAGATTTAGACCTAGACATGATTCCATGGTGTTCATGATTTGATGCTTGAAGTGTTGCAGTGATCCCTGGTCCATACTTTTTGTAGCTAGCTGATTGTTAGTTGCTTTGCAAAGTTAGCTTGGACCATATATCTATTGTACTTAATTCAATTGTGAAGATTAATTCATTTCAATTGCTTCGGGGTTGTCTTGGATGAACGTTCACAATTTGAAAATCTTTATTATCTTAGAAGATTGCACTATTCTTGTGAAATTGTAGATTCATCTGGGTTAAGCAGGAATTAGTTTATGAGGGATTGGTCCATTTCAAGTATTTCATCATTTTCATTGTTAATCTGAGGAGTAGTTTTAACCTTAGTATCTTTCTGAAACCCTTATCTTTTGTTATTTCTTTCATTATTCTAGTTAGATTTAGATTTGAAGTATCATCATATTGTTAGATTTGATAAATCAAAGATTCAATATTTGCTTGTAGTAAGGTCCCTTTGTGATTACCAGCATTTTCACATTTATCACTAAGTTGTTTATGCATTGTCAAGACCTGACATTAGAGACCTTGGGGTTATCTCTTGAAGCTTACTGATAGAGATTTACCTTTCAAGAGAGTTAGGATATTATATCTTGTCTGAGTTGTTGCTATGTAGAAAACACCATCAACAGATTTGCACTAGAAGGAGGGCCTAAATAAGCTAAGCTGGATCAATTTTTGTCTACCATCTCTGCTAAAAGATTTAGAAGAAGAACTATATCTACTCTAGGAGAAGAGGAATTGCAAGAATTACTAGCTCCTAGGTATGTGCAGGATCATGATGGGACAAAAAGTGGTAATATGATGGGTATGTGGTTGACAACTATTTTTTTACCCAAAATTCATGAAACAAAAAGGGTTTTTAAAGGAGATTCTCAAATTTCCACCAATATAAATTATGATTTACTTTGAATTTAATAAGTAATTATTATTCATTTTCTATTCAAATTATGACTAAAGTCCTTATTGATAGGCTGACTGAAAAACATATATAGATTTCAAATGGTATCACATTTTTTGAATCCAAAACATGTGTCACATTCTATGCTTCACATACTATAGGATTAAAAAAATAAAAAATGAATTTCATGAAGTTTTGACCAAGTTAAGGTCGTAAGACATATGGGTTTTTATAATTTTTAAAAATTTGTAATAAAAAATTCCTAATTAATTATTTACTTGGAAAATAAATTACAAAAAAAAATGCATCACATCAGGCATGAGTCCTCTACTTATATCTAAAATCTTATAAAAAAATATTATCATTTTATTGTGGTTAGGGTGGTCAGATAGACACCTACTTCTTATTTTTTCCCTGAAATTTAAGTACCACTGCATTGAAATTTCAAATTTTCACCAAATAAATGTTTTTTTTAAAGAAACCTAGTAGTTTAGAAACTGAATTGAATTTTCTACAAATTCTATTCTTACATATTTTTGAAATAATATAGATAACTTATTCAAATTTTTATGTCAAGTTCCCTAAATCTGATTTTTCTAAATTTTTTTCCACTTAAGGGCCTATTTTTTCCATGATCCTACACATACCCTCCTAGCAAGTCCAGTAGGACCAGAATAAGGGGTGAATCATCATCCACCCATCCACCTCCATCATTACCATCATCCCTATCTTCATCAAGTTCATCTGAGGCTGAGTCTGAGGACATTCCCATCCAACAACCTCAGCCAACCATTAATCTACCATTACCACCCCCACCTTCGCTAATGGCTTTCCTTGCCAATAACCCATCTCCATTAACTTTTTCTAATTACAATGTCATGCCCAAGAACCCAGAGCACTTTTGTTCCAAGTTCCATGTTAATGACCGCAATAGAACTGTAGAGGAACATATTAGGATCTTTTAGACTTGCCTTAAGGATAGAGGAATTAATCACGAGGATGTAGCATGTAGGATCTAAAGTTCCTTATTCCTTAGGGGAAGACTTATTCTATTGGTACAATCATTCACCTGTTGGATCTATTGAGAATTGGATTGAACTAGAGACTACATTTCTACAGAATTTTAGGATCCCCATTAGCCCCAATGAGCTTTACCTTCAGTTCACTAATGTTAAGAGAGAAATCCATGAGCCCATATCGTCCTTTAACAATAGGTTTCATCATGCCTATAATCCAAATTAGAAATTAATTCTTAAAAGAGTCGAGTTCACGAAAATTATGTATGAGAAAATGGATACCTTTTTAGAGATATCACACTTTTTTCGACTCAATCATTCACTAATATCCTAGGAGTCCTAATTGGATTGACTAACAACTTGACAAGGTGATCCAATTCACAATTAGGAAGGACCTACAAAGGGGTTATTTAAGTTCTAAGGGGTTCACCACCAAGAAAATGCCTGGGAAAGGAAATGTTGGAAAACATAGTGTGATATGCAAAATGACCTATAACTAGAAATGTAAGCTAAATGAAAGATGCAAATAATGAAATTATGCAACAGGGAGATATTATGTGTGCACTTGGGAAATCTGGAGATGCTATGAGGATTTTGGAAATGTGAAGAAGCTACCAAAATATGTTGTGGAGGACTAAGACACCTCAAATGGCATATTAGTCTTGCTATTATTTTTTGGGGAAAATATAGAGTCTTCAAATATCAGAATCAAACCTCATAAAATAACTAAAAAATAGGCTTGGGAGGACTAAGATGCAAAAGATGGCATATTAGTCCCTTTCTAAATTTCTAGAATTTTTGAGTGTGGTCTTGAAGATCAAAATCTGCACTTCATACTTCACCAAGTCTTCAGATCTAAACCTACAAAGAGAACTACAAAACAAAGGAATTTGGATTGATTGCTTATGGGGGTTTTTCTTGGTCAAACCCCTTGTTTGGTAATTAAACCTTGATGAAAAAGCATAAATTAAAAAATGGAAATGTGTGTGTGCCCTAATATTAAGTGTGTCTAAGATTATGCAAGCTAGATCATGGAGAAACCCTATTCAAATGTGTTAGAATAAGATTCCTAATACATAAATATAAATGACCTACAAAGGAGATCTCTAATCACATTAACAGGTCACAAACATGAAATGTACCTCCATAGGAAAAAAATAGAGCAATAATGGAAGATGAAATCAATTAAGAAACAAGTCCTTATGCCTGGATAAATGGCTAGTTGCATCTCCACCATGGAATCTCTCATGATCCACAATAGGAATCCATTACTAATAATTGGAAATGCTAAATCTTGGCTTGGAAATAGACTTGAAAAACCTCCTAAAACACAATAGAAGGCTGCTCCAAAGCTCTGAAACTTCCTTCAACTTGCTTAACTTATGAACTTCTTACTTACTTATATGAAAAATGGGGTGTGAATATTAATTTTATAGGAATTCTTACCTAATAACCCAGTTATTAGATCCCAAAGGCTGACAAAAAATCAAATAAATTCAAATATTTTCATTTCCTGCTCTTAATTCCCAAAAATAAAGCCACCAAGACTAAGACGCCACCAATGGAATATTGGTCCCACAAGGCTTGATTCAATGCCAATTCAAAAGGCGAGTTACCAAGATTGATGGTTTCTTATTGGTTTTGTTAAGGTTTAAAGCTGCAATATGCTTCAAGATGCACAAAAAGGGGGTCTTAGGGGTCCATAATAAGTGATCTAAAGGGAAATTAATACAAGGGGTGCTAAAATAGGTCCAAATTAAGTGTGAAAATGCAAAGGTATTCATTTTCCTACACTACAAGAATCAGTCAATTGTTGCATCTTAGATTCGGAAATTGCATTTACAATTGTCTTTTATTGCTTGAAAATTTGGTAAATTTTGGCACACTTGCATTGTGAATTACATAATCATAAACTAGGAAAATTATGGAAATATATTCATTGTTTGAATTTTCTACAAATAGACCTAGGATCTAGTGGCACCTTCAAATTTGAATATTGAGAATTTTTCCTCTGCACTCTCACAAGTGCACTTAAAAAATCTGCCCAAGTGACCTACTTTAGAGGGTCATAATTTGGAGCCTGTTGATTTTCAAGCCAAACCCCTTGGATGACACACTCATGGGACATATGTGAATGTGCATGTTATTTTTTGGCTCCCCATGATGTTTTTTGATAGTATTTTGAAAAGCAAAGCTGGAGGGTTTTGACACTTTACTACTATTTGCAAACTCCCAGCTCTGTGAAGTGACCTCCTATTTGAGTGAATATTTCACAACTAGATGATTGTCAAGACAAACGGATTGTTGCTATCCATTCTCCCTACATTCATATACTCCCTTGTCCAATTTTAGAGCCTCATGATCCAATTTTCTATTTTTTTTGAGACTAAAAGCAAATTTAGTTTGTGTTGATTTTATATCTACATTTCTAGAAGTTTTCAAGGTGGTCAACTTTGACCCCTAATATCTCGTGAAGATTGATGATTGGAGGAAATAACTCTTACATGCACATACTCAATGTACCTAAATGAGATTTTTTTCCATTGGCATCCTCCCAGAAGATGGTTTGATATTTTTTCTAAGTGGTGACTTGGTGAGCCCTGATTGGTTTTGAACATGTGCAGTTGTAGAAATGTCTAATTGAACAACTTTGTCAATTAATATATTTCACCTCAGGATCCCTTTTTCCAAGCTGTTTGTTGCACTAAATTATTGGGTCAAATTTCTACATGCTTTCTTAGTTTCAGGCTCCTAGGATAAGTTATGATGGGTTATTTAATAATTTTTTGATCACAACAGGGCAAAAAATGGTGCTCTGGAAAGTTTCAAATTTTGCAATTCTAATGACAACCCATTTCTTATTTTAGTCTAAAACCCCTGCAAATCCATTTTCATCAAGATTTAAGGTTTTATGATACATTATTTTAATGCACAAGTTTTGTTGTGGCAAACACATCCTAGGGGCTAGTTTACAAAGGAGGTACCTAAATTTTAAGCGCTGGGAAAAATATGAAGAAATGGGGTTTCTATAAACAATAGATTATGATCACACAAAAAAATTCATGGCTCCAGGTGTCCCGATTTGCTCACAGTGAATTTTCTCCAAATAGCCTGCAGGCATAATTAGAAGTCATAAATTTTTCTAAAGTTCAAATGTTAATATTTAAAATATTTAAAATATTTTAAATATTGTGCAAATATAGAGGGGAATTTAGCAAAAACATAAAATACATCTTCAAATGTTTTGGAGGACAAGAAAGTTTAATTCTTACTTCTGATTGGTCCAAACAAGGCTTTCACGACTTTCATGCATGGGAAAATTCATCGCTAGTTGCTTTGATATTACAATGGAAATCTTGTATAGGTTCAAGAGGTTGTTGGAGGAAACATTTAAGTTGATCCAATGCTTGGAGAGTCTGCACTATAGAGAAAATGTATTAAAATGGTTTGAGGAAATTCTATCGGTAGAGAGGGCGCCATTGCGAAAGGGCTCAAATTGAGATCAAACTAACTTTGGAGTTTATTGGGGACACATTCGAGAGAGGAAAGGAAATGTTTGTGCTGCTAAAATAGGTCAATATTCAATGCTAGAGAGGTGAGAGGAGCTAAACATGTGAAGCTGGGGCATTTTTTCCGTCATCACAAATCATTAGTTCATTTCTCCATTTCCCAAATGAACGTGTGATGGGCAATACTTTTTATTACTTTTTATTTTCATCGCTCATCGTGAGTTGAGTATGCAAGATAAAAGGTTACTGAGCGATGGGTGATAATGTTCTATTCTTATCGCTTATCGCTGGTTGAATTTCCATTTTCTCATTTCTTCAAGCGATGGGTGATGGTGTGTGAGAAAGGAATTGGGTGGGCCCTAAAGCATTAATTTTTTTTAATGTTTTAAACATTTCCTGATGAAGTAAGTGGATGATTTCACTTTTAAAAAAAAGGCGTTTAAAATGAAAGGTGAAAAAGGGGCATTGGTAAAATAAAGTTTTTCCTAATATGGTGTTTTTTAAAATGAAAGTCTTTACCATTTTAATGGTGAGTGAAAATAAAAGGTGGGATTTTTAGTTTTCAAGGGAAAAGCATTTTAATATGTAGTAAAAAGCATTGGTGAAAAAAAAAATCCCAATGTAAAGTGTTTAGAGGATTTTACTATGAAGAGAGCAAATATTTCAAGTAGAAAATGAAGGCGAATATAGGCACGGGAAAATTCTAAAAGGGGAAATATTTTAATTGATTGACTAGGAAAAATTGATAAGGACATGGGTAAAATTTTAATTCTTTCATTCCAAAGTAAATACTTTGGAAATAAAGTGAGATATGTTTACCTTTGTTGGGCGCTATGAAATTAAATAAATCAAAGGCTCTATTATAAAGATGGACTGTTATTGGTTGGGAGGTGAAAGTCAATTTTTTTATAGCAAATAAAGGAGAAATGAAAAGGGCTTTCATGGAGCAGATGCTTTTCGCAACTGTAGGGATAAAAGTGGTGTTGATTTTTCATAGAAGGTGAATTTGTTGTTGAAGAATCAATAGTAAAGTCCAAATTCAGATACAAAGTTGTTATTTTGTAGGAAGAGAGAAGAGAGAGGCTTTTCAATTTCTATTGCTGATGGACAAAGAAGGAAGCTGCCAAGTGTCTTCTATAGATTAATTATAGGACTTCTTCTATTTCTTTTGTATTTTTTACCTTCTCTTTCTCTTCTCATTGTAAAGGGTTCTGGATTTTTTTGTATGGGCTAGGTAGATAGAGAAATGTTGAGTCTGAGTCATGGGTGGATAATGCAAATTGTAACAACTGATTTCATGAGTAAATGCTAATCGATTTATGCAAATAGAGTATGAATGTCATCAAATTGTCTCTAGATTTGTACACATTTAATGATATAAATTCAATATATCAAAGATGTTTGAGTTTGTCATCTCAATTTCCCTGAGATTGTGTTATTTGTTCATGGTTCTACTTCAAAGAAATAGTTAGATTACTTTGAGCAGATAATTGTGATTTTAGGTGTGCAGGGTGGATCTGTAAGAAGAATTTGGATGATAATTAGAGTGGATATGTTAATGCAAATTATTAGCAGTTTTAAATCCACTGGTTGAAGTTTGTTTATTGATGAGGTTGTCTTTATAATTTTGTATTTGACTCCATGTTCCAAAACTAGGCACTGATCTATTATTCTGCTAAATGCATTTCAGAAACAAATTATTAAAGAAAAATCATTTTAATTCCTATTATTTGGTTTGAGTTTGGTGTTGATTTTTTTCCCCAATTGCTGAGTGAGTGTTGAGATACCAAAAATATAGCTAGATTTGAAGTTGTCAATTCTTTCCTTGGTATATTTTCATTGGGAATTATCTGCTATAAAATGTAATGCTGGTACACAATTGAAGTAAGTCCTTAGGTATTGTGAAGGGAAACCCACCTTGGTCCTACAAAGCCAAAAGTGTAGGAGATTTCAGTCTTTGACTAAATCTCATTAGTTGGCCAAATCTATCTTTGAGTCTAAACATAAGAAAGTGGCTATTCTTTAGGACTCATTGCATCTGCTGATTTGGAGAACCAACAAGATCCTTAAATAGTATGATATAAAGTCAAATTTTGAATTTTGTAAAAGACTATATAAGACATAGATGCCCTGGGCACCCTTTTCTAGCTTAATTGAACTAAAATCTATTGTGTAGAGCCTTTTCTCTTAGTATCTTCCTAGATCTGGTATCAACTTTTGCATATCATTTCTGTAACTATCTATTTTGCTAAAAAAATTGCTAGCTTGATCCATAGGACATAACATCATGTTCTCATTGCAAAAATATTTTGTTCTCATAATGCATGTTCTATTGTCATATCTTGTTAATAATTTTAAGGAATTTTTGATACAAGTATGTGAAAATGAATTTATTTCTCTTTTTTATTTTTCATTGATCCCTCTCCCACTATCTCTCTTATGTGTGAGGTTAGATTGGTGTAAGAGAATGCGCGATAATTGATAATCATGACAACAATATTTATTCTTCTCCCAATACCTCACCTACTTGGGAAGTAGTTATCTTGGTATTAGAAGATCCAATTATTAAGTATCATGAGAATCTTGTTTTTTCTCTCCCTACCTCTCCTACTTAGGAAGATATTATTGGACAAGAGGATGAAATCATTGATACATTTATTTCAAAAGAGAGTATGATGGATTGTATAGATGAAGATTCCAAGGTGAAATTGGATCCCCCTCGATACAAAATCATCATCAAGTAGTCAACTCCATTGAGTTTATGAATGAACAATGAGCTATTACATGTCCTTTAATTCATGGACCTCCTAAAACTTCTTTAATTTTTGCACCTCCTAAAACCCCTTTAACTACTAGACCTCCTAAAAGTCCTCAATTGGACCTCCTAAGTCACCTCTCATTATAAGAACTCCTAAACCTCTTGGAAATATCTTAAACTTGCAAAACAACTCACTAGTAATCATGTGTTGTAACAACCAATTTATCACATAGTTGCTCATACATAGAACACTAGAAATAATAAGAAACCAAAACATTTCCAATAACCATCCCATTACATCAACCATACCTTCCGTCATCCCTCAATGTAGTAATAAACAATATAATAGGGTGATCCCACAATATTGGTTCACAATTTTTGGCCAAACTGGACATATAACTATTTTTTTCTAACTAAATCTTCACTTTCAAGCACCTATAGCAACTAAACTGTGAGGAATTTGAAGATGATGAAAACTAGTGATTTGTGACATTTTGTTTGTAGATTCTAAATATATTTTTTTCAAAACTTTTGGAATCAGATTGCACTTCTTTTTGCATCTCCTTTGAAAACTAGTTTTTTTTAGTAAACACCATTTTTAAGGAGTGATGCTCATCATATATAGCATAAATTTTCTTCCATGAAGGATAAAATTCTATTTTTTTCAAATGTAGATTTCTAACTATGATATCTAGTACTTTCATTTGGTTTCATTGTGTTTTATTGAATATTTTTCCTTAATCAAGTTTTGAAGTCAAACCAATTACAATTCAGACATAGGTGGACTCCATACAACACAACTTTTTTTTATGTATCAAATATCATTTTTTTTGGATCAAGGACTTCAATATCTAGTGCATTGATATTTTTCATTTTTCTTTATAATCTACTATTTTTCCACATGTGTAAAACAAAGAGCTTAATTTTTTATGAAAAACCTACATTCAGAAGAAATAAAAAATAAATATAACAATAAAATTAAATTTATTTAAAATTATACTTTTTGGGAAGATTATAATAAGGACTACATACTTACAAAAAATAAATTTTAAATGAATTCATTTGATCCCCCAAAAGGTAAATCAAAATTGGTTTTTTATTAGCATTTTGATAGGTGTAAAGGAGACTCCGTTATAGATATGGGCGGAAACTAGCGGGATTATATCCAAGGGGGTTTCATCTAAGGTGGTTCAATCAAACCCTCCTCAATTGGAATCATTTAAATATAACTTTTCAAGGCTTAAATTATTATATTTTCTAAAAATATGTGATTTCAGCAAAAATCAAGATCTCCTTAAAATTGTAAACCAGTATTGTGGGATCACCCAATATTCTTGAGCAACTTCATAACACTCATACTAAGATTTATTTATGAGATTTGATTAAAACATCACATGTTTATCATGGCATGCTTGAAAATTATTTGTAGAATTTTTTTGTCCCTCCTAGTGCTTAGCCAAATGATGTAGTAGCTTTACTTGAAGCCACGAATGAAGTTAGTATGGACATTTCCTTTCATCAAAATTAATAACACCCTTTTGAAACACAAAAAATGATTCCTTGATGATAGTGGCTATTATTAATAGAATGGGGATTAGATGTACTCTTATTGACAATGGTTCATGGCTTAATGTTGGTAGTGTTCATATTTTGGATAAAATTAGAGTGGAAAAAACTTTAACTCAACCCATTTATTTGTTGATCAAAGGTTTTGATAACGTGGGAAGACAATTGCTTGGTGTGATAACATTCATGTTAAAGTTGGTAAGATTGAGTTACAAACTTCCATTCATGTCATGCCCAATGATCTTTCATATTCTCTTGGGTCTACCATGGATTGATGAGATGAAAGAAGTTCCTTCAATGCTTCATTGTTTAATGCAATACACATAAAACAATAGGGTAACTTACATAATAAAAGTTGATCCTAAATCTGAAAAATTGTTGAAAAAATGAAACAAGAATAGAGAGTCCTTTAAGAACATTGACACCAACTTCAAAAGTGGAACCTTTACAAATTGAAGACAAAGATGAGTTCCTTTCACACATGGAAAAGTTGTTGGATGATGATTGGAGACCATTAGATTTCACACTTACATTCATGGGGGAATATAATATAACACAAGCAAAGTCAAAAAACAAAAATAAGTTGCAATTGTAGTGTTGAAAAATGGATTGTCAGTGAAATTTTCACACTTGTTTGGGCCCTCCTTATAAAATTGAGATTAAAAATTCCTTGACTTAGTGTTGCAATGTGTTTAACACGCTCACAGGTATGTGCAAGATCATGATGGGCCAAAAAGTGGCAATATGATGGGTATGTGGCTGATGACTATTTTATTTACCCAAAATTGATTAAACAAAAATAGTTTTTAAAGGATATTCTTAGATTTCCACTGATATAAATTATGCTTTACTTTGAATTTAATAAGTAATTATTATTCATTTTCTATTGAAATTACGACTAAATTCCTGATTGATAGGCTGATTGAAAAACATCTATAACTTTCAAACAATATCACATTTTTTGAATCCAAAACATGTGTCACATTCTATGCTTTACATACTATAGGAGTAAAAAAAGAAAAAATGAATTTCGTGAAGTTTTGACCAAGTTAAGGTGGTCAGACATACGAGTTTTTATATTTTTTAAGTTGTAATAAAAAAATCATAATTAATTATTTACTTGGAAAAAAATTACAAAAAAGTATGCATCACATCGGGGCATGAGTCCTCTACTTATATCTAAAATCTTATAAAAAAATATTATCATTTTATTGTGGTTAGGGTGGTCAGACAGACATCTACTTTTTATTTTTTCCCTAAAATTTAAGTACCACTGCATTGAAATTTCATTTTTTTACCAAATATATTTTTTGTTTTTTTAAAAAAACCTAGTAGTTTAGAAACTACATTCAATTTGATAAAAATTCTATTCTTACATATTTTTGAAATAATATAGGTAACTTATTCAAATTTTTATGTCAAGTTGCCTAACTCTAATTTTACTGAATTTTTTGCCACTTAAGGGCTTGTTTTTTCCACGATGATCCTGCACATACCTTCACATTAGATCTTGGTACCTTGTGAACTAAATGAACTTAATTGTACCTTATTTAGGGTGTTGTAAAGTGTTGTACCACACTTTCACACTTATCTAGGGTTTTCATTATTATGTAGGCTTCTTTATGCTTTAATTGGCCTTATTTTGCATCCACAAGCCTTAATTAATGCATCTTTTCAAGGATAATCTCGACATAAATCAACATCCAATCATAATTGATGTCTTTTTAGGCTGTGTTGCCTAGATTTAGTGATTTGGGACTCATACGCCACCTTGGGCGTATGGGTCCAACCTAGGTTTTGGGGCCTCGATCCTGATTTCACATGAATCTAAGCAATTTCGAAAATGTGTCCCATAATTAATTCCTAATAGGACTCAAATACCACTTCTGAAATATGAGTCCCATGCAGCCCAAAATCAAATTTAATTCAAATTCTTGATGGGATTTTATCCTCCTAGATCTGATGTCGGCTTGTAGTATTGTAATTTCAGAAAATTCGGCATAAACAAGTATAAATACAAGGTTATTTCACTCATTATACACCTAGCAAGTTGAATGAGCATCCTTATAGAAAATTTGAGTTCACAAGAGCATTCAAGTGTTTACAAGACCTTTCAAGGGCTGGTTATCAAGTGTTTTGGAGCATAATTCAAGTATCAAGCATCATGTCAAAGTCATCATGCATCATGTTTGTTTTTGAGCTAACAATTGTGATGTAGGATTTTATGATTCAAGCTATAATTCAATTCAAGGCTATCACATTCAAGAAAGAGTCAAGATTTACATCCATTGGAACCACTTCATACATGTTTGCAACACTTTATTGCTAGGGTTTGGTGAGTTTTAACATTACATGTTGTTCATTCATCATTCCCTCATTTCATTGTGAGGTTTGATTACCAAAATTGGGTTTGATTAAGGAAAACCCCTTTCCAATAACAAAAAACTTCTTCCCCTCTTTAGTGTGTGATTTGTAGATCTAGGTTGAAGACATATTGAGGAGAAAGTTTGGAGAAAGTTGTTAAAGTGTTCAAAGTTTTCAAAGTTATCACCTTGCATTGGAGATCATTGAGAGACATCTACAGGTTAAAAATCAGAGATTCAAACCCAGAAAACAAGTGGAAAGAACATAGTAGATATTGAAGAGAATATTCAGACTTTAAATTTCTAGAAAATCCTAACTGGATTTATATGCTACTTCTGGTGTATGAGTCAAAGTATAGTCAAAAGTGTAGACTTCCATGGTTTCAAACATATCTTTGCTTGATTTATGTTCATGCCAAAAAACCCTAACCTTGGATTAAATTATCCAGTCTAGCGTATGAGTCCTAGTCAATAGTAAATTTAGTGTTTTTAGCATTTTAGAACTTCATTTAGGCCTCTTTAGGTTTCTAGGTGCACACTTCTGATTTCTAAGCATTTTTTTTTATTTACATGCCTTTCTAGGTCATTTAGTGAAGTCTTGCATTGTATTAGGTTTTAGCATTAGGTCTTGCATTTCATTAGTCTTTCTAAGCCCTAACTTGATGGTGAACCCCTCTTTAGTTATAATCAAACCCTATGACAACCCAATTGTAAGATCTCTTTCCCCTTTGCATACCTAAGATTGAGATCTCTATGGTTTTCCTTCAATTAGAGTGAAGAATATTGTTGTTCTATGTCCTAAACCATAAGCAATGACAATTTCCCACCTTTCAACAATGATATCAACACAATCTATCATTGAATCATAAAAGAAACCATAATTTCTAGCAAAGAGGAAAAAAAAAACTACACATCTACATATGATGAAAGTGATTATGAAAAATCACTTTCTTTGAAAGAAATGGAAGCCATTTATGGAAGAGGTTATCAACTTTTGAAACAATTTGGCTAGAATGGAAAAAGATGTGTAAAATAACAAGGTATTTGTGTCCCTATAGAGCTCAATACACAAGAAACAACAAAGGATCTTGGTTACTGTACTTCAAAAATAATTAAAATATCAAAAATACCTTTACTTAATGATGCAAGATTCTCTCAAGACAAATAGCATTAGTTGTTGCTCCTTGCCATGTGGTAGTGAGAGTATCACACAATAATCACTACCGTGCATGGGTGTATAAAGTAGGCTTTATGAAGTCATATTTCATCTCACAAGGAGCAACACATCATCATCCATATTGGTTCATCTTTATCCCTACACTTGGGGGGAAAGGGGTTAGGTTGCCTTGTGTTAGGTACATTCCTTCTAGCAAGGGATCACTTTGTATCTCCTTAAAATGTTAGTGTAGCAAGTACACTAACATTTTAAGGGGGACATATGGTCCTTCACTTATTATTTGAATAAGAAATGGGTCCCTTTGTAGTGATGATAGTATACATCTCCTAGAAAGTGTGACCTTATCAATGGAACTATGACTTTCTCAATATATCTTGTGTCTCCTTTATGGTGATATCTGGCTCAATATCTTCTAAGTGTGTGACTTTTCTTGGCATATTATGTTCCCATTTGTGGTAATAATATGGCTGGTATTCCCCAACACATGTGATATTTTTATTCAATTACTTGTCATCTCTTAGTGCTTATGTCATGTGAGATATTCCCTAAGGTGTGACCCTTCATGTATTGAGAAATTCCCTTCTTTTGTTATTTTGTGAATCACCTTTTGTGGTGGTGTTGCTTATAACACCCCTTGAGGTTTGGTCTTGTCTTATGTGTCTTCTAGGGTGAGTTTATGCAGCTTCATAGACGAGTTTTATATTTTTGCACCTTCATAGGCAATTTTTTCATTTATGCACCTTCATAGGTGAGTTTTTTATGTGCCTTCATAGGTGAGATTATGCACTATCCTAGGTGAGGTTTTGGAAAGATAGTTCATGGATTCAACATGTAAATGATGATTTTGGATTTCCCAAACAATGCTTTACTCATCCTAGGGTTTTTCACATAAAATTCGAAAGGGGATTGGATGGGGTCCAAAATGCAAGGGTTTACACTCAAAGTCTATGTAAATGAGATGTATTATGTCTAATTAAGCTGCTCTAATGATTTGATATGAAAATGGAATGATCTAATGATGAGTTTTTTTTTTAAATAATGAAGATGAATGATGAAAGGAAGAGGAGTGAATGAAATTAGATGAATTTGATTAAAATGAGAGGGAAAACCCTATATTTATACACAATTATGCCTTAATTACCAAAAATACCTCATCACAGACTGACCTTAGGTCTTAAAGAATAAAAACCCAAAAGAAATTTGAATTAATTTTGACTTTTGTGCCATGTGGGACTAAGTTTCCCAAGGTGGTGACTTAGTCCACCTAGGAAATTTTGAGTGGATGTCAGAGATTAAGATGTATTAAATGTTTATTGGGCTCTTCATCAACAAGACATTGACTAAGGCTTGTAAGTGCATAAAGGGACCATTTAAAGCATTAGAAAGGTGTAAATATTGATGAAAAGCCTAGGAAAGTGTGAAAGTTTGTTGTAATACTTTACAACACTTTGAAATAGGTCTTAGTAAGGTTATTTAGGTGAATTATAACATTATGGTCCTAGAAAAGTGTGAAGATGTGTTACAACACCTTACAACACTCTTGCAAGACATCAATAAATGTATTTTATTCAATTTTCAAGGACCCAAGATCTAATGTGGATGTGTAAACACCTCACAACACCAAATCAAGGTCTCATTAAGTCTAATTTATCATCAATTACTCTAAATCAAGCAAAGTATACACTTTTTGGTGACACATTAAGCCCCCACTTTAGTGAGAGGATGAACTTACTTCAAACTCATGCTAAAGTAGGAATTCAAGAAGAGTCCAATTGTACCAATGTGGATGGCCAAGGATGACAAAGATTAAAGGAGGTTGTGCAAGCCCCCAGGATCCAAGATCTTAAGTCAAACCAACATAAGCACATAAAGACATGCAAGGTGTATAATATGCAGCAAGACAAGGTACATGATCATGCAATGGAAAGAAAGAGAAAGATGAAAATGAAAAGGTGGATCAAGATTTGACCATTTGTCCAACTAGTTATGGATCAGATCTAGGTTGTTTTTCCAGAAAGGAAATGCATACTCACTCTGGAGCGATGAAACTTATGGCTTTCTATCAGGTGAGAAGTCCCAAAAGATAAAACATAGACTAGTTGGTATGTAAATAGGTGGCTATGAGGAAATTCATGCCTCACAATGGGATTCCTACTGAACCATATAAAATTTATAGCTCCTGATAACTTTAATGAGGCACCACAAAGGAAAAATTATTTTTGAGCTCTATGAGATAAGTAAAACTTCATATGCTTGACACTCATAGATATTGCTAATGCAAAGTGGTTTAGTGTTTGTTCAAAGGGATTTTCCTTTGTTCATGAAAGGTCTCATGTTAGGGAATATCATGCTTAATGTATCCAAGAGAGGAAAGGTGCAAATGGTAAAATCTTGTTTCCAAGATAGGACAAGTGCAATGTCTCATACTAAGTAACATTATACGTAATGTTTCCAAGAGAGTAAATCACAAGAAAAAGAAAATCACACAATGAAATGTGAGTGGTGATGTATGCCCCCACTTTAAAGTGGTTGCAAACACCATTACTATGAGAAATTTCTTTAAAGTTGATGAAGGAGAACATGGGAGCTTACTCAAAAATATTAAAGATGATTTTGGCACCCTAATGCAAGGTTGCATGTTTGATTCACATCAGGTTCACCAAAATGTAAATGATGATTTTGGATTTCCCTCAAAATGCTTTACTCCTCCTAGGGTTTTTCACTTAAAAGGAGAAAGGGAATTGGATGGGGTCCAAAATGCAAGGGTTTACACTTAAAGTGTATGTAAATGAGATGTATTATGTCTAATTAAGATGCTCTAATACTTTGATCTGAAAATAGAATGATCTAATGATGAAATTTTTATGAAAATAATGAAGATGAATGATGAAAGTGTAGACACGAAAAAATATACTGATTGATCCTATACAGCTGATACTAATTTACTAACACCAGTTCTACCTAAATCATCTCTCTAGTAATCATTTAATCGAATAATCGTTATTTGATTAAATTCATCACATTTCATCTATTAATCAAATAAAACAATTTTATTTGATTAGATTATTCTCTCTCATTAATTAAACAAATCACTTTGTTTAATTAATCCTATAGTCCCTCTTTTAATTGAATAATTTAGTTTATTTAATTAAGCTCTAAAGTCATCTCATTTAAATTAAATAAATTTGTCTTTATTTGATTTAAAACTAACATCATCCCTTTTAATTAAATAAATCAAACTTTATTTAATTAAGTCTAATATTCATATTCCTCTCATTTTGATTTAAATAAATCCAAAAATCTAAATCAAATTGTCAAATCAGCTAATCTCCTTTTAAATTAATCAAATCCTGATTAATCCTAATCTTAATCCATCAAATCCTCTAGATTTTGTAACTTGTTCATGAAAATCATTTTAATTGATTTATTAAATCTCCATTTTCATTCAAAAAGGTATCAAGGATGGAATATTCCCCAAATTTGAAATCTCCCCCCAAAAGTACTTGTCCATCCAACAAGGCATTAAAGGCCTCTTACATGGCCTTTTCTTGAGCCAAGTGGTATTTAATTCATTTCTTCTCTCCCTCCAACTTGTCACTTCTCCAAATTTAAAATTCCACCTAATTGCATTAATGTGCACATTCATCCAAATGTGCTCCACCTTTGTCAAATCACATGTTGACAAGTGGCATTGTGCTATTGGTTGGTGTTTGATCCCACATTCATCCATTTTTCCTCGTCCTCCATCATTATATTCTATTTATATAAGACTCTCATTTGGATTTTGGATCCACAAGTTCATCCACAATCTTAGGAGTTTTCATCCACAACTTGAGCAAAGTTATCATCTTCATGTTTTGAGTAATCTTCATCCACTTTCATCCATTTTTATCATTTCATAGCTAGGTTATGGATAAATTTCACCAAGAAGAATCAAATCTTCACCATTGATCATCAAGCTTGCAAGGAATTGGGAAAGGGATATTATCCACATCAAAATGGAACCAATTCCCCCATGGGATTGAGAGTTTGGACAGTAAAATAGGATTTAATAGCTTTGTTTACTTGTTTTCTTCATTTATTTCTTGTTTTCATGTTTCAAATGAATTTCATGGGGAATTTTGTTTCTAACTTGCATATTGGACTAATAATGTGTTTTTTCTTTGCGTTTGTGTAGGTCTAAGTTCACCATTCACATTTTGGCACTAGAAGGAGGGCCGATTGGAGGAAATTAACACGTTTTTCTTCAAAATTCTGTTATGTTTTGAAATTTTTTGTGTCTACAGGAAAGTGTGTCGTTGACAAAGGAACTATGCTGCTATTAGTCCAATGACGCTGAAAAACTCTAAACTATGACACTAGGTTCTTCTCGCTAGTATATTTGAATTCCAAACTGTGACGCTCTACCATTTTCCTATGACTGGTTAGGTCAAAATACAAATTGCATTGTTGGTTGAAACAATGATGCATATGTGGTCACTAGTTTCTCCAAAGTCTAACACTATCAATCTTAGCGTCACCATACAATAATGCTGACTCCATCAAACTGTGACACATATGTGCATTACGCTATTGGGGTGGGGTAAAAGTTAGATTTTCAATCATTTTTAACATGTTCTTTTTAACTTTGGTTGCCTTTGACTTATAACTAGTTTTTGACTCCATTTTCTGTAGTTTTTAACCGATTTTTGCAGGTTGGAGTGATCAAAAGTGAAGGGAGGAAACAAAGAGAAAGACTTCTCTATGACATCTTCAATCTATTGTATCAAGTGTTTTTGAACACTTTGGGAGCAACTATAATCCCACTTTAAGGCTTTGTTCTCTTCAAAAATTTTAGGACTCAATAGATTTCATTTGGGCTTAAAAAGAACCAAACAAAGGGATTAAAAATAACCTTAGGAAACTTACTAGAGTTTGTTTTGAGGTTTTAAAATTGAACAAGCAAATCTCACACTTCAATTTCAATGCTTAAAAATAATCCATTATTTCTTTGAAAGTTAAAATGAACATCTGCCTTTTATGTTTTGTAATCTATTATCCAAAGTAATATCATTTAAAATATGTATGCGCTTCTCTCATGCCTCACGTCGATCTTGAGAGTTAAAAGTCTTTTGGTTATATTAAGTTGTATAAGCGATTGTGTCCACACTTCAATTTGGATTCTTAAAATTGAACAAAACTTTCTAGTGTGAGTGGAGTATATTGTGTGTGTTCTCTCTTTGTTCACGCAAAAAAAGATAGATCGAGTTATGAATGTGCTTGCTCACTTTTGTTTATTCTTAGAGGGGCCTACCTAAGAGATGCATCCAAAAGGAGAACTCGAAGGTGACTACAACTGATTTTTCACTCAGGCTAGTATATAAAAGGATAACACTAAATCGTCAAGTCTAATGGTATGTAGGCCTTAGTTGTATAGTGTCTTTCAGAGTGGGGTACTACCATAAAAAGTATAAGAGCCCCTAGTAGGATTGATTAAAGCCTTTAGTGGCTTGTTGGACGCTCGCAAGGTGCCATGTCCTCGATCACCCTTACTAAGAACCAATTTGTTTAGAAGCCCAAATCCTTATCTATTTGTTGGTGCAAGAATGGTCATTCTAAAGCCGCCCCACATTTTTGCGGTTCTTGGTAGAGATGAGAAGTATTCCATGGGAGTTTCATGGGTACTAAATCTTGGTTGACCCATAGAAGTGAGTGTCATGGAGGGGAGCCAGTGTGATCAAGCTTTTAATCATCCACCAAGAATAATCACAACTAGATTTATCCAAGTAGGGATTCAACAAATATTGCCTCTTGAATATCCATAGGGTTGTGTATTTTCTTGGAATCAAAACATTTTTCTTGGATCTAAAACATTGGAAAACAAACATTCAACATGATCATCAAATTTCAAACCCTTTAGAGGAAGCAAATACCTTTGACAAAATTCAAGTGTTATTGCTTTCCCTAGGGATTCTATCCTTAGATGCTTCTAAGAACTTGGATTTATATCTCCATTTTCTCTCACTAAAGTCAACATTAGGTAACTTATGCCTTAATTTACTTAATTTCCACATAATGGACTTTGTGGGATGAGAAGAAATTGGGACACTAGAAATTTAGTTTGAAAACCTAATGAAGAAAGTGTTTGTGGTAAAAAGAACTCATTAAGCAAACATAAGAAACAATTGGACCCCACACATGTGCACTTCCAATTTATTTCCTAAAAAATCAAAATCCGAAAACCAAAGTCCAAAGGTCTTAGTCAGAAAGCTTAAAAGAAATGTTTTTCCATGCCTACGGATTTAGAGAAAGATTGACCTTCAAATTTTACAAATGTGCATCAAGGAACAATCCAAATTTGTATTCATTTCACTATTGTCAATATCCAAGTCTCTTTCAAAGGTTTGAGTATCTCACATAGGAAGTAATAGCATGTTCTTCAACACCTTGGTCTAGTAAACAAAAGTATCTCTAAGTCTCTTAGGATCAAAATCAAAACACCTTCATCCATCCCTCAAACACCAAAATCAAAATCCATCTCACAAAAAACTCTTGGAAATCTTGAAAAAAATCCTTTATGCTAAACTTTGGGAAAATCCTTTGAAATCAAAATACAAATCATCTTGTTTGACTAGGTGTGTGTAGATGAATCCTTCTTTACACACTTGGTTAAATAATCATCTTATGAACAAGTTTACTATAGGAAAACATCCAACCTCTTAGAGTTTATGAATTCATTATCCAAATCAAATCCAATCAAAATCAAAATAAAATAAAATCAATTCAAAATAAAATTCATAATCCAAAATCAAATCAAACATCAATTCAAAAGTCCTAAAGTTTAGTATCATCTTCAAGGTTTCCTAAGAGTTCCAATCATTCACCAATCATCCATGTTTCATTATCTCATCACCATCCTTTTGATCCTTAATATCTTAGACTTTTTTTTTTGTACCTAAAGTTTAGATCAATCCAAGGAATTATAGGTTCACCTCCCATTCCTAAAAATTGATCCTCATTTTATGGTCCAAACTAGATCTCAACACAATAAGGACATGGAAATGAACAAAGAAACGTCTACTTCAAGTGACCTGAGTCAAACCGCTCCTAAAATAAATCCCATTGGGTCTAGCAATCCCACACTCAATCTTCCTTCACTTCCATAAGATTCTCAAGAGGAAGGTGGCAAAGTGGAGGACATCACCAACAATGTTTTAGGGATGACTCAAGATGAAATAATTGAAATGGTACAAAATATTGAGACTCAAAAAATTGTTAATGCCATGATTAAACTTAATCCCTCACAATATATGGGTATGTGCAGGATCATCATGGAAAAAACAGGCCCTTAAGTGGCAAAAAATTCAGAAAAATCAGAGTTAGGCAACTTGACGTAAAAAATTGAATAATTTATCTATATTATTTCAAAAATATGTAAGAATAGAATATGTAGCAAATTTAATGTAGTTTCTAAACTATGAGGTTTATTTTTAAAAAAAAAAAAATTATTTGGTGAAAATTTGAAATTTCAATGCAGTAGTACTTACATTTCAGGGGAAAAATAAGAAGTAGGTGTCTGTCTGACCACCCTAACCACAATAAAATGATAGTATTTTTTATAAGATTTTAAATATAAGTATAGGAATCATGTTTAGATGTGATGCATATTTTTTTGTAATTTTTTTCCAAGTAAATAATTAATTATGATTTTTTTATTGCAACTTTTAAAAAATATAAAAAACTCATATGTCTGACCACCTTAACTTGGTCAAAACTTCATGAAATTTAGTTTTTCTTTTTTTAATCCTATAGTATGTGAGCGTAGAATGTGACGATGTTTCAAATTCAAAAATATGATACTGTTTGAAATCTATAGATGTTTTTCAATCAACCTATCAATTAGGACTTTATTCGTAATTCAAATAATAAATTAATAATAATTATTTATTAAATTCAAAGTAAAACATAATTTATATTGGTGGAAATATAAGAATCTCCTTTAAAAACCATTTTCATTTCATCAATTTTGGGTTAAAAAAAAGTCGTCAGCCACATACCCTACATATACCCATAATATTGCCACTTTTTGGCCCATCATGATCCTGCACATACCCATATGCTAAAATTGGAAAAAGAAGGGGCTAAACTCCCTTTCGACTATGATGTAAGCACTATTGTGGAGAAGCCTCTTGGGATTATGCCCCTGATATCATTCACACCATCTTCATTTCAAAGCATCACTCAAACCATCCCACAAATCACATCATCCATTGCTCCAACTCAACCAATTGTCAACAAGGGGAAGTCATTGCTTCATGCATTACAAACACACCCCTTTGTGAACAACCAAGATTTGGATGCAAACACCATCTTGGGTCAATCCATCCTATTAAATCCTCTACACCCATACATTCCGCTCACCTTCCATGACCCCAATGACCCATCATGTTTTCACGCAACACAAACATATCGTCTCAACGCACAAAGCTCTCTCCCTCTGACTTCACAAGGAGAAGGTGGAATATTTGGACAAGGGGGAATCTTTGACCCTTCATCATCATCATTTCCTCAAGGAAACACATCACCCATTTTTCCATCACTTCCACCTTTCCCATTAACATCCACACCACTCCTCAATATAGGGCTTCCCCCTTTACCAACCATCAATCAACAAAATCAAAGCAACCCCCAATCATAAATCAAAACATCATACCAAATCCTTCAATCTTGCAATTGATATCAGAACAAAAAATGGAAATCATCCAAGCAATCATTGCACCATCCATAAATGTGGTCTCTCAAGGACCAAGAATATCAATCACACCATCCACTACACAAATACCTATCATCAATACAATGACACCTCTCATCACAACAAAACTACCATTCCAAATCCGCCACCACCACTACCACCAAGACTAATTGTGGCCAACGAATATAGCATCATGTTGCAAGTGGCTCAGCAAGCCTATCAAAAGGCACTTTAGTAGTTCCAAGCTCAACAAGCACAAAACAAGAAAGCTACACAACAAGCTGCTCAAGCAACTCAAGACACACAACAAGTGAAACAAGCACAACAAGCATAGAAGGTTGCCCAAGCTCAAGATTTGTTGCAACAACAACAAGCTGCCCAAGCTGTCCAGGCTATGCAAGCAGCCCAAGCAGCTCAAGCTACATAAGCCACACAAGCTGCATAGGCTACCCAGGCTGCACAAGCAGCCCAACAAGCATAGGCTCAAGGTCAAGCCAATATCAAGCTCAGCAAGCACAGATGCAAGCTCAATACTAGGCATAATTGCAAGCAGTCGAACAAAAAGCATATTAGCAAGCCCTACAATAGTACCAAACATAGCAATAAGCAACCCAATTACTAGCCCAACAATGAGCATTGTTGGAACAACAACAACAAGACCAACAACAAGCATTGTTGGCACAACAACAACAAGACCAACAACAAGCGTTGTTGGCACAACAACAACAAGACCAACAACAAGCATTATTGGCACAACAACAGATGTAGGTCTATCATCAAGCCTTGATCGCACAACAAAGCTTGCAACAAACTCCAACCAACACATCCAACACTCCACCCATCACTCGAACAAATCCATCACTTCAAAACATGTTCACTCCACCTCCTGATCCACAAAATGACGTGATGGAAAAAATCAAGTTTCTCTCGCAACAAGTGTTAGATCTTCAGTCAGGGAAAACCACAAAAACACCAAGCAATTTGTGCGCTTATCCATTTGACAGGAGCCTTGCAAAGGTACCATTCATAAAGGGGTTTGAAATCCCTAAATTTGACAAATATCGTGGGATAGGAAACCCTGAAGATCACATCAGGGAATTCCAGGTACATTGCATGGAGGTCACATATGGTGATACATATTTAATGTGGCTATTCCTTTGAAGTTTTCTTGGCCCTACCATGGAATGGTTCTCTTTCCTTCCTCTTGGAATCAAAAATTTCCAAGAAATTGTAGACACGTTCATAAAAAACTATGCATTCAATATAGGTATGGATGTTAGTCTAGAGGAACTATCTTCTCTTAAACAAGCTAAGGGAGAATTATTCACTTCCTTCCTACAACAGTGGTGATCCAAGGCCAATAGAATCAAATGGGACATGCCAGAAGAACAAAAAGTTTGTACCATCATGTATAATCTCGAGAAAACCTTGGAATTCCATCTTAAGATGCAATGTATCACCATGTATGACCATTTGATCCCCAAGGCACTCAACATCAAATGAGCTCTTATTGCACAATGGGGCACACCCATGTATCAAGAACATCAAGACAATCACCCATCCACCAGCTATAATGAAAAACCTCGCACGTGGGTAAAGTACAAAAATGTCACCAATGATGGTGTGGTGGATGCCAAGGTCATAATTAGTGCTCCAAAACAAAACACCCAAACATACCAACAACCACAAGGTAATAATCCAATCAACACTCAAGCTAACATAGTATCACAACAACCACCCAACAATCAAATCAACAATCTAAATAATCAATGGGGAGCACCTTCATGAAACAAATACCCCCATGAGAAAATGCACTGGCCTTGGGGAATCAATTGAATTAGTCATGAAGAAATTGATAAAAGAAAATCTCATCAAAATTACCACTTATGAGAACTATTAAGAACCCCAAATGAAACCACCATGGTACAATGAAAACCATCTTTTTGATTTTTACAAAATCAAGGGGCACACAATAGCAAGCTACATCAGGTTGAAAAATCTGATCCAAAACCTCATCAATGACAAAGTCATAAATGTTGAGCAACTAGCTAGAAATAAAGACCTTAAAATATACACAAATCTGATGCCAAATCATAACCAAGGGAACAACCATAGAAAGACCAAGTATGCCAATGTAAACCATGTGTACAATCATGTTGTTGCATCCCTAGATGAATGGGTCACTACCATTAAGATCAAGGGAGCCAAAGGGTATGTGCGGGATCATCATGGAAAAAATAGGCCCTTAAGTGGCAAAAAATTCAGAAAAATCAGAGTTAGGATACTTGACGTAAAAATTTGAATAAGTTATCTATATTATTTCAAAAATATGTAAGAATAGAATTTGTAGAAAATTGAATTTAGTTTCTAAACTAATAAGTTTGTTTAAAAAAAAAATCTATTTGGTGAAAATTTGAAATTTCAATCTAGTAGTACTTAAATTTCAGGGAAAAAATAAGAAGTAGGTGTCTGTGTAACCACCCTAACCACAATAAAATGATAATATTTTAGATATAAGTAGAAGACTCATGTCCTGATGTGATGCATATTTTTTTGTAATTTTTTTCTGAGTAAATAATTAATTATGATTTTTTTGTTACAACTTTTAAAATATATAAAAAACTCGTATGTCTGACCACATTAACTTGGTCAAAACTTCATGAAATTCAATTTTTCTTTTTCTAATCCTATAGTATGCGAAGCACAAAATGTGACACATGTTTTGGATTCAAAAAATGTGATACCATTTGAAAGCTATAGATGTTTTTCAATCAGCCTATCAATCAAGACTTTAGTCATAATTTGAATAGAAAATGAATAATAATTATTTATTAAATTCAAAGTCTAGCATAATTTATATTGGTAGAAATTTGGGAATCTCCTTTAAAAACCCTTTTCATTTCATCAATTTTGGGTAAAAAAAAGTCATCAGCCACATACCCATCATATTGACACTTTTTGGCCCATCATGATCCTGCACATACCCCAAAGCTGATTGTGGAGTCACCACACGTGGCATAAAAGTTACCATTGTTGGGTCATCATATCCACCTAAAGAATCCACCTTAAAGTTGAGATCTGTTCCTAATGGCTACAATGTCTTGGACTAGTTGAAAAGAGCCCTTGCTCAAATCTCCATCATGGAGTTGCTAAAGATATCACCCGCACATAGAAGAATCGTAGAGGAAGCATTGGCTTCATACATTCTGTCAATGGATCTTGATGCTAACCAGTTCCAAGCCATGGTTAGAAACATCAACACCCCAAGTCTCCTAACATTTTTCGATCAAGACTTCCCCACCCAAACAACTCATAATTGTGCACTCCACCTTGAAGTCCTGGTTCATAAAAATAAAGTCAAAAGGGTCTTGGTGGATGGGGGTGGAGGTCTAAATATTTGTTCCCTCAAACTAATAAATAATCTGGGATTCTCAACGAATGCCATTGAAAATGGGAAGGGCATCATGATCAAAGCATATGATGATCAAGAAAGAGTGTCTCAAGGCACTATTTAGCTCCCTATTCAAGTAGGTCCAACCATTATGGAAACCACATGCTAGGTTCTTGATCTTGATTTTCCTTAAAACATCCTCTTGGGGCGTCCATGGATCCATAGGATGCAAGCAATCACATCAACCTTTCATTAGTGCATCAAATTCCCATATCAAAATCAAGAGGTCATGGTTCACGGTGATCCCGAGCCCTTTGCCTACTGCAAGAACCTAGAAGCTAAATACTATAAAATCCCCCAAGTCCCAAAGAATGATGAAGGCCCCACAACTTTGTATGTCGACCTAGGTACTTTAGCCTCCACTTCTAAGGAAAAGACACTCGCCATTCCTGATATATCTGAAATCAAGGTCATTATCCAAGACAATGGGTATGGGGATTATAGAATGAAGAAAAGTGATTTCATCATAGGAGAGTTACCTCAATCTCCTAGGTCTCATGGGAAACCCCAACCGGCTGAAACATCATACCAAACCTTTAGAACAGACCCCTCTAGATTCAGATGTTGGGGGGATCTAAGTTAGGAAATAGTAGATGAGAAAGACATATCAAGCTTGCTATACCAAGATGAATGGCCCACGCTTGATCTTCCCATGAATGAAAGCAACAAAGGATTACAAATGATGCTTTGTATGGGCTATAAAAGAAACAAGAAACTTAGACAAAATGACAATCATCTTCTAGTACCTCTCATTCCAGAGAAGTGTATATGAAATATTTGCCTCGAATGTACCCCTCTAAAGCTGACCATACTTGGAAAAGGTGCCTCAGTTAGAAAGGTCAAAACTCCCCCTCAGCTATCAACATTCACCATTTAATTACCAGTATCCACAGGTTGAGTCATAGATAACTTTACCTTTGACATAACTAATGTGTGTAGTAGTGATGAGGATCCTATAACTGATTTACCTATGCTATTCAAGGATTCTTTTCTTCTCATGATTAGTACCTTGTCATTTGAGTCAACCAGTGAAACCCATGAAATAAACTTAGTGTATCCCCAACTCATCGGTTAAGGCCAATGAGGACCACCAGTTTTGGACATATTAAAAAATGATGAGGCACTCTCAAAATTCATGGGATTGTGGGATATGATACCTTATGGAGATCAAAAGTCAGGGTTCGACATCATGCTAGACACACATGCCTATTATGGGGAAATGATTGAATCCTTTAGTCGCAAAAGTGAAAATATGAGAAAAATCTCTAGGTCTTTGAGTAAAAACCACAATGTGGCACTCTCATACCCGAAAATAGTAAAAATAAAGGACGTATCCATTGGTGAAAGCCTCTCTAAGGTGCCAGAGGATGATGGATTCAATCTTCCTCTCAGAGCAATTCATCAGGAGAAGTCAGTGGTCCTAGGAAAGAGGTGCAATCTAGTCAACCTGGGAACAAAGGAACTATGATAAATGACATTTTATGCAGAGTCACTACTAATAGAAGATCAAGAACTTCTAGTTGTGTTCATAAAAGAAAGAAAAAAAGACTTTGCATGGACCTATGCCGACATGCTTGGGCTTGACCCAGAGGTTGTGGTCCACCACCTAGCTGTTTACCTCGAAGTAAAGCTAGTGAGACAAAAGTTAAGGAAAATGCATCGCCAGATAGCATTGTTGGTCAAAATGGAATTGAAAATGGTCCTAGATGTAGGGTTCATATGGGAAATTGATTTCCATAGTGGGTCTCCAACCTTGTACATGTTTCAAAGCCCACTAGGGGCATCCACATCTGTATGGATTTTAGAGACCTTAACAAAGCATGTACCAAGGATGACTTCCCCCTTCTAAACATTGATATGATTGTGGATAAGACAGTAGGACAGGTATGTGCAGGATCATCATGGAAAAAATAGGCCCTTAAGTGGCAAAAAATTTAGAAAAATCAAAGTTAGGCAACTTGAGATAAAAATATTTATAAGTTATCTATATTATTTCAAAACTATGTAAGAATAGAATCTATAGCAAATTGAATGTAGTTTCTAAACTACTAGGTTTGTTTAAAAAATAAAAAAAACTATTTGGTGAAAATTTGCAATTTCAATGTAGTAGTACTTAAATTTCAGGGAAAAAATAAGAAGTAGGTGTCTGTCTAACCACCCTAACCACAATAAAATGATACTATTTTTTTATAATATTTTAGATATAAGTAGAGGACTCATGCCCTGATGTGACACGTTTTTTTGTAATTTTTTCCAAGTAAATAATTAGTTATGATTTTTTTATTACAAATTTTTAAAAATATAAAAAATCGTATGTCTGACTACCTTAACTTGGTCAAAACTTCATGAAATTCAATTTTTCTTTTTTTAATCCTATAGTATGTGAAGCATAGAATGTGATACTGTTTGAAAGCTATAGATTTTTTTCAATCAGCTTATCACTCAAGACTTTAGTCATAATTTGAATAGAAAATGAATAATAATTACTTATTAAATTCAAACTAAAGCATAATTTATATTGGTGGAAAGCTAAGAATCTCCTTTAAAAACCATTTTTGTTTCATCAATTTTGGGTAAAAAAAATGTTGTCAGCCACATACCCATCATATTGCCACTTTTTGGCCCATCATGATCCTACGAATACTCGAACATGAGATGTTATCCTTGATGGATAGATTCTTAGGTTACAACTAGATCATGATAGAAAAATATGACCAACATAAAATGGCTTTCACTTGCCCATGGGAGACATATTGCTAGAATATGATGTCATTCAGGTTGAAGAATGTGGGAGCTACCTATCAGAGAGCCATGACACTAATCTTTCACAATATGATTCATAAAAGTGTGGAAGATTATGTGGATGATATATTAGCTAAGTCTAAGAAAAGATGAGATCACATAGTAGCATTGGGCTTCATCTTTGATTGGTTAGAGGAATACAAATTTAGACTCAATCCAAAGAAGTGTTTCTTTGGGGTACAATCATACAAGATCCTAGGGTACATCATATCCATGAGAGGAATCGAGGTAGACCCCACCAAATTCAAAGCAATCCTTGAAATGGAGGCACCAAAAACATTGAAACAACTAAGAGGCCTACAAGGAAGACTCCAGTCCATCCACTAATGCATAGCACAACTAGTAGATAAGGAAGTTACATACTCTCATCTACTCCACAAGGGGATAGCATAAAAATGGGACGAGAAATGCGACTAGGATTTCAACAAGATCAAAGAATACTTACCCACACCACCAGTGCTCATGTCGCCAATTCTAGGAAAACCTTTGATCTTATACATATCAGCAACAAAAACAACTCTGGGTGCTCTCTTGGCACAACATGATGAGAATGGGAAAGTGAGAGCTATCTATTATATCAACAGAACTATGGTGGGAAATGAGCTGAACTATACATCTATTGAGAAATCCTATTTAGCAGTTGTGTTCGTTGCATACAATTTTAGACATTACATGCTAGCACATCAAATAAAGCTCAATGCAAAGATAGACCCACTCAAGTACCTAATTTCTAAAGAAACACTCATGGGACAAATGACTAAATGGGTTATAATCTTGACAGAGCATGCAATTGAGTATGTGGAACATAAGGACATTAAAGGACAAGCAATCATAGATCAATTGGTAGAGGCACCAATATACTCATAGAATCCACTTGTATCAGAATTCCCCAACAAATCCATCTTCAACCTAAGTGTAGCAGATCACTAGAAAATACACTTTGATGGATCCTACACACAACACAGATATGGAGAAGGGATCTTCTTCATCACTCCACAAGGGGATTGTATACATAAATCATACAAGCTATCATTCCCATGCACAAATAACATTGCAAAGTATGAGGCTCTTGTCATAGGGCTAAGAATTATAGTGCAGTGACAAATCATGGCACTTAAGGTCTACAGAGACTCAAAGCTCATAATCAAATAGGTAAACGATGAGTATCAAACAAAGGATGACAAGTTGAATCCCTATAAGAAATTGGTGGAAAGCCTAAAGGAGTTCTTCATTGATATCGCATTTGAACAACTACCAAGAGCAAACAACAGAGTAGCAGATACAATGGCTACAATTGGATCACTATTAGAAATCTAATGCAACATCCCAAAGTAATAATTCCTTGTAGAGCAACTTCTTGTGCCTACATTTGAGGTACCAGAGTGAATTTTTGTGTGAAATCACTGGTCCCAATGATCCTTGGTACAATGATATATACGACTACCTAAGAATAGGAGTCCTCCTAGCAGATATAACCTCGAACCTCAAAAGAGCCTTTTTTCAAAAATTCATCCCATTTTGTCATTGTAGGAGATACCCTATATTGTAGAAGCATTGAAGGACCCCTTTTATGATGCCTAAATGTTGAGGAAGCTTTGACTGCTTTAACCGAGGTAGATAATGACATTTTTGGTTCACATTCGAGTGGTATGACCTTGGTTAAGAAACTGCTGAGGATGGGGTACTATTGGCCTACAATGGAAAGGGAAGCTTGTGATCATGTCAAAAGGTGTTTGTAGTGTCAGCAACATGGGGATCTCTTCCATGCACCAGCTTAGGAACTCCACCTGATTGTTACACCTTGGCCCTTTTCATAGTGGGGGCTTGATCACATTGGAAAAATTACCCCTACCTCATCCAACGGACATAAGTTCATCATCACTACCACTGAGTACTTCTTGAAGTGGGTGGAGGCCATCCCCATGACTTATATCATAGGGAATAAAATGTCCAAGTTCATCCAGAACTAACTAATTTTTCGCTATGGTGTCCCTCAAGCCATTATCTTAGGTAACGAGACACCTTTCAAAAATTAGGATGTTCATGACCTATGCCAAAATATTAATATCCAACATTGTTTTTCAATCCCATACTATCCCCGAGGAAATCACCAAGCTGAGGCTACAAATAAGACTATCTTAAAGATCCTCAAAAAGATGGTTAATGGAACTGGTTGTGACTGGAATTTATAGCTGAATCCCATCCCAAAAAAGTATCTGCACACCAACAGGTGCCACCCCTTTCTCCCTGGTCTACAAATTAGAAGCCATACTCCCCATTGAGATCGAGTTCCTGTCACTAAGAATATCATTGCTGAATCTCATCACAGATGAAGAATATTGGGTGTCAAGATTAAATGAGTCGGAACTACTAGATGTGTGGTGTATGGATGCCTTAAACCATTTGCAAGTGTACCATAACAATCTCAAGTAGAGTTATAACAAGAAGATCAAAATTTGGACCTTCTAAGTCAGAGAAACTGGTGTTGAAAGAGAATCAAAAGAATGTTCCAAATCCAGATGTCAAGGGAAATTTGAACCCAATTGGTTGGGACCCTAAGTCATCACAGTGAGTTACAAGTCAGGGGCACATTAGTTGTCAACACTTGAAGGGGAACCTCAAATTTTTTTATGCCTAATCTTTTAAGGTATGAAACCAAAAAATATAAAAAAAATCAAAAAGATAAAAAATCAAAAAAATTAGAAAAAAGGATTGAAAACAGTAAAGAGAAAAAACATCCTCTAGTGAAAACCACTTCGGTGGTGCGTTGGGCAAGTACCTCAATGAAAACCTAGAAAACAGGTGCCTTGTGTAAATAATCACTTTCCATCCACCAGGATCTTCATGGCTTGTTCTGCATCACCCATCCATCATGCTTCCATCATCCATCACACTTCAATATCTCTATCCACATCCCATCCACATTCGCATCATAGATTGATCCTGTGTTCATGTCATGATCCCTCTTAGTACTACTCGGCCCATTCTTAAGGTCAGTTTGTCCTGCCTATATTGGAGTAGTCTATCACATCATACTAGGGGCATGTTCTCATCATATCAGATTCATGTATATTCTTGAAGTCTTCCCAAAATTAGAAAATTCAAAAACATCAGAAAATCCAAAAATCCAAAAAACATGCATAAAATAATAAAAAATAAAAAATTATAACATACCAAAATCCCAAAACAGGTCAAAAAGTTAGCCAAAAAGGTAAAAAAAAGAGTTGTCTTATCGAACTACATTGTCTCTAGGCTCTGAATGTAGGAAAGGTTGATCTTTGATCATCCCCTGATACACTTAGGTTAGTCCTTTAGGAATTCCATCATAATAAACTTGCAATCCATTTGTTCATATCTCATCAATAATCAAGTTTGTGTCAGTCAAACTATGTGGTCTCTGCGTGTATAATGTAGGCAAGGCTAATTTTTTGATCAGCCCCCGAGGCCCCTAGGCTAGGTCTTTAGGTTAGTATCTTGGTCAAAATTTCAGAAAACCCCAAAACATTGAAAATTTTGAAAATAAAAAACATTTGCAAAATCTTGAAAATACCAAAAATAGTCTCAAAACATTTCAAAAATACCAAAAACATCCAAATATTTGAAAAAATCCATCCATCACCATCTCACAATCACCCTCAATAAACATCTTCTCATAATAAACAATCATCATCCTCAACCTTTGTTGAAATAGTTAGAAATAAGTCTAGCAGGATCAAAAGTGAAAACTAAAAACATTAGGGTCTCAAATCTAGGTCAGTAAGTAAACAAGTTGGTAAAATATTGGTATCAATAGCCTATCATCCAATCAATCCCAAAATCATCTGATAACATCATATCCTAGGATGCATCCTTCCTACAATGGACATCAACATCATGCATCGCCGTAGTTTAGTCTTGGTTGGCGGTATGAAGAACATTAGCTTGTTTGTTTACTTTATCTTTGTCTTTTCGAACTATCTTATTTGCACTCATTTCGATGACCTCTCGATGATGTCCAAAAAAAGGGATTTAGAGAGAAAGGAATGGGTCAACAATCATTATCTTTTTATATGTTGTGCTTGTTAGATATCCTTGTAATATAACCTTGGTCATGCGTGCTTTGTTTGGGTGTAGGGAGGGTGTTTTAGGTTTCTTGTTGACCACATAGGAAGGATTTCCTTCCTATGTTTTGGTCTGAGATGTTTGGAATATTTGAACTACATTTTGAATGAGTTTCTGTATGTCAGGTGTGAACAGGAGTACTCCTATCTAATTGTCAAGTCAAAGTCCATCACACTAGGTGCAACACCATCCTGGTTCTTTATACCTTGATGCATCATGTCTATGTGTATTATCAAACATAAGGTAAGTAGCCCTTTTAAAATCCCAATTCCTGATAAGCAAAGCATCATCATCATCTCTAATAAAGCCTCGTAGATCATGGACTTGTTGGATCCTCTTTTCATCATCTCATTTCTTCTATACTCTTTTGCTAACATAATATCATGTCCATCTTGCATCCACAAACCATTAGCATACATACATCTCATAATCATAGCATATCATATCATCCATCTCACATACATTGCATTATCATTTAAGTTGTATAGGATAATATAGATTGGTTATTCTAAGCATCTTAAAACCATCTCATTTGCATCATCATTATAGCCATCCATACATCCATCTTGAACCTCTTTGTTGTTAGATCGACCCTCAAATCAAAAATTTCACTCGATCTCTCAAGGGGGTAGTGTACTAGTATACTCCTTTCCACTGGGGCATCCTAAAACATAAAAAAAATTAAATTTTGATTGTAGCAAGATTATTCTTTAAACCAACACAATAGGTACTATTGTGCCCTTTGCACACATGCCCCGTTCGGAACGAGGACCATCTTTTCTTTTGCCTCATCGAGTCTTTTGGGGCTGCCTCGTTTTACGTGCCCCTCTTTTTTTGATGTTCCGCATGGTCGATGTTTCTCTAAGGTTTCATCATAAATTGATCATGCCTCTGCTTTTGGTTTTTTGCTGCCTTCCGGGGCCTCGCGAGATCCCTCTGGCATTTTGGCTCTGGAACGGCCTTGGGCCCCTTCGGGCCTGGGTGTCCGGAGTGCTCTGTTCGGGCTTCCCCTTGGAAATTTCCATCCTTTGCGGCATTCTTCGGGCATCTTTCCGCCCCTCGGGGCCCGCCCTGCCGCCCTCCGCTTAAGCCTTGTCATAAGTTTTTCGGGGCGGCGTCCGCCCCTCCGGCCCCAGGTCCCGGAAGTCCGTTTCTGGACTTCCGTCCCTGTCTCGCCATCCGCAATGGCGAGCCTCCGGTGGCCTCGCGCCCCTCGGGTCCCACCTGTGTTTTTTCTGCCGTTATTTGGTTTTCCCCTACTGCCTGCCGTGAGACCTTCCGGGCCCGGCTGTCCGAAGTTCCGTTCCCGGAACTCTATGATGGTTCTGTTGTCCTCCACGGTGGAGCCCTGCCGGCTTCCCGCCCTTCGGGCCCCGAAGATCTCTTCGCCGTCGCCTTTAAGCGGCATGAAAATCTATTGACGGCGGCCGTCACCTCACTTCCTCCCAGCCGCCGGACCCCGGAGTCTCCGCCACCGCCGCCGACCTAATTTGAAATCCCACCAACTTTCCCGCGGCCGTACCGTGCATTTAATGCGGATATTAATGGCGGTTGGGGTATAAAATACCCAACCTGCCAATGTCATTTTCATTATCCAAATTGCAACGAATTGCACAAGTGATCAACTGGAGCCCACCGCCTTCATTTGCGTTGCGATCATCTACGTCTGCATCACTCCGTCGATTCCCGGTAGATTCCGCATCTTCCCACTCGGCATATTCGAGGTAGGCCATCCCCATTTTCCCTCCCATCTTTTTTCATCATTTTGGGGGATTTAAATGGATTAAGTAATTGGTTAGGATGGAATAGATGGAAGAGCACTGAATTGTGCTCATAACCCATATGTTAAAAAATTGTTAAACTATCGCAATTGCCCTTTGCGCCATTTCAGGACTTTTCCCTGCCGCGACTGTTCTTCGCCCAGGGAAAGTGTCCTTCCTAGGCTCGGAACCTACCTTCGCCATCAGATTTCAAATGCCAAACCTCCCGACGAAAATCCTATCCTCCGGGCCCGGCTATCCGGGTTTCCTATCTCTGATTTCCGTTCGCATTTCACTGAGTTTTAACTGCAAACCTAACCCCGCCTCCCGGCTTCCGGGCCCTGACGTGTTCCTCGCCGTCTGCACTTGAAAATGGAGCATGTGTCCTTTTATAGCATCGGGCTCCGAACCCCAGGGTTCTGTCCCCAGAATTCCTCCCAGTATTTTTCGTCTCCGAAGGAATTCATGCCCCGGCCTCTGCCTTGACCCTTGCCGTTAACTCTTGGGTGGCATCAATTTGTCGCGTCTTTTCCGCCTTCGGCCCCCGGATGTCGGGCTTCCACTCCTCATTTTCCACCGTTTCGGAAGTCTGAGGTCTTTTGGCGAACGCTTCGCTGCCTTCCAGGATCTGGACCCCGCGCGCCTCTCCGCCGTTGCCGTCTTCTTTTGAAACGGCTGCTTTCACGTCTCTGGGCCCAGCCTACCAGAATTTCGCCCGCGGAAGTCCGTGCAACCTCTACCGTCAGAGTTTTCACTATGTCCCCCCTAGACACCGGGTCCCAGGCTTCCCCTGGCCGTCTAAATCTTGCCAAACTCCCCACTGCCATGGGACCTTCCGGGCCCGGCCATCTGGAGTTCCGTTCCCAAAACTCTGTGATGGTTCTGACATCCTCGATGGCAGACCCATGCCGGCCTCCCGTCCTCCGGGCCCTGGGTCGCCCTTTGCCGCCGCCTTTTAAATCAACGAAAATCGACAGTGGCCGGCGCGTCACGTCCTCCCGGTCTCTGGGCCCCGCCACTCCAAATGCCGCCGGGCCTAAATTTTGAAATTCATGATGGTCGTCCTTTGGGGCCCTGAGTCTCGGGCCTCAGACTTCCGCCTCCGGAATTCCGCCCGCTGTTCGCCATCTCCAACGACCATCTGTCAACAGCCCTCCGATGCTGCCTAAATCAATCCAAACAAACTCAAACTTGGAATCTAGCTTCGACCCATGTCCTAAATTTTGCTCTTCTTCATCACGAGCCTCTCGAAACATGAAAATTTGGCCAAGGAGGGCCTCCGGGAGCTTTCCGTTGTATTTTCCTTTCCAGACAGCATTCATGCCAAGGAAGTCCGGCCCTCCGGGCCCGGATTGTCCAAACGCCCTGAAACGAAGATCGATACCATCTAAGGATAAAATTTATGATATACTTGAATGATTATTTAGGTGTTATCTTTGAAATATGGACTAACATGAACGCTTTTGATGTTTGTTGCACTGACTTTTCCCTTGATTACAGAATATATGGAATCAGCTGCAGGAACTTCAGGGGACTCCGCCGAAAAGGATAAGGGCAAGAAATCAGGAAGGACCGCTCGGGGAAAAGAAGATAAAGATCAGATGAAGTTTTAGTTTTAGGGTGAGCTGCTCCAGTCAAAGGTCTCAACAGATTGGAAGGAGATTTCGGATACAAACATTGGTCAGGTGGACATTAACGAGTTCACTCAGAGGGTCAAGGTCAACCCTACGACAAAGAACGCCAGACTAATAAGGCAGAGTGGAATAGCCAAGGCTACCAGCTTCCCTCCCTCTCTGGTGGCACCCGAACTAGTGATGGCTTGCCGAGAAGCCTATCAAACGGACACTAGAACAATTGTGGACAAGGAGGGGAACATCCTCACCGACATGTCGCCAGAAGGAATCACGAAAACATTTCACATTCCCACGTTCCCACATATGGAGGTCCCCTCACTAGAACAATGCCAAGCGGATGGAATGCTAGTCTGTTAGGATGCAAGAAGTCTATCAACCTCTACTGGCTTAAGGAGAAATGGGGCAGCACTGCGAAGATTCCCTAAGAGCTGTTCCGTAGCAATTTCCACGAAGACTATCACGATCTGGTGACCATGTTGAGCAGAGTCATGGGTCTCCCAGCAGCCACCTACTTCCAAGAATGGATGGCATATTATATTGAACAGATCCTGTGGGGGAATGAGGACGTTAACACCAAGGTCTCATTCAACTGGGGAGGCATCATTAGCAACTGCTTCTATGAGCAGTTTATCAATGTCAAGAAGAGCTCTACGTTTTACATGACCTCCTACCTGGTATATTCCCTGGCACATCAAAGGCAGTACAGCGGGTTATTTGTAGTGCCCGATCAGGGGCATAAGCGAGGGCTCAAGCCATTCGACAAATACCCTCAACTCCAATACCACAACTTTAAGAAGGAGTACTGCATGGTCAATGATGCCTTCACTGGCCATATGATCATATTGATCATCAGAGACTTCGAGAGGAGAATCTCCCACAGCGCCAGGGCGCTCTTAAAGGAATATGCCTTCCTATTCATCCAGTTCCCTAAGTTTACATACATCCGGGCTCAGGGTTTCATGGAGTGGCCAAATAGATTGCCGAGGTACCCAAATGACAGAATCATCCTCCTGGAGCTTTTTCGGAAGCTCCAACACATCCAGGCCATCTTCTGCAACAAGCACATCATGGGGATCTCCTACCCCATGACCCTCGTCCAGGGCCTGTACTGACTACAAACTTCTCAATGTGCCAGCAATTCTGAGAAGGAACTCAATGAATATAATTTTGACTGGTACACTGCCCGCCCGCGGATGGATCCACATGGCCATGTCAGAAAAGCACTGGGACCGACATATGCCCACCAATACCACATTGAAGACTTTTGGGCCGATTGAAAGGATGATAAGGAGGTGCTCGCCAGGCACTACATGCATATGATGGTATTATTCCTAAGAAGAGTGCAACTGTTCCAGGTACCGGACCAGTTCGAGGAGGATGAGTCCATGATAATGCACCCAAGGTACCCTGCGGTTGCCAACCTGCCCA
The DNA here is from genome assembly GCA_007258455.2 of Sequoia sempervirens. Classification (NCBI taxonomy): domain Eukaryota; kingdom Viridiplantae; phylum Streptophyta; class Pinopsida; order Cupressales; family Cupressaceae; genus Sequoia; species Sequoia sempervirens. Next base: position 33,001,970 of record VDFB02322083.1, on the reverse strand, counting down.
TACCGTCGATCGACTGGGATGAACAAGAGGTCGATGACCTAGATACCATCACCAAGCCGATCATAACTCGTACTAAGGAGTGGGTCGATGGGCAAGTGGCACACCTAAAGAGGCAAGGAGTAGTCCTAACATATGAAGGGCTCAAGAGCGAGCCAGGTACCACGGAGGACGTTGCCGCCACCACATCGACTGGTGAGACCTCCAAGTCTCCCCCAGTCACCAGGTCCCAGAAAAAGAAAGGGACGGAGACCGTCCAGTCTGGAGATCCCAAGGAGCAAGCAAGGAAGGACACAGGAGGTTCATCTCCCAAGAGGGTCAAACAGACAGTGACTACAACAAAATTGAAGCCTCCCTTGCTTCTCCCTCCCCCTCTTGGTGCACCTCCCGCCTCCCAGACTGTTGTCGCCTCATCTCCGCAGGCGGTGGATATTTCTGTCCATCTTGCCCCTTCACCCCCGGCCGGGTCAGTGGTCATCATTGATTCCTCTTCTGACATGACCACTCCTTCCTCTACCGCCATGTCTCCAATCACATCCCTCCCTCTGGCAATAATAACATCGCCTGTCCCCCTTTCCACTATGCCTGAGGCTCTTGCGAGGCACATGCAGAGTCTTCCCCCTGAGCTCTTGCAGATCCTAATGGACCCAACTCTCCAAGCAGCCCTCACCCAAGCCCTCACAACAGCTCAGCCTTCACAACAGCCAACAGGGCCGCCAGCCATGGAAGCCACAATGCAAATCTTGAAAGAGTTGGAGGAGCGAGAGCAGGAAGTCTCAAGGTCTATGGAGGAAGAGGCCGATGAATATCATGAGCACCCCGAGTACGAGCACTGAACCATCGACAAGGTGGTCTATGAGGGAGAAGAGACAGGCTCTTCCGAGAGTGGGGATGAAGAGGGTGGCTCGGGTGCTAAGGAGATCATTCAAATTTTCGATGAGGACATTGAGGAGGAGTCGGCATAGCAGCCAAAGGATGTTGGGGAGGAAGCAGAAAGGTCACCACATGGCGAAGAGGGGTAGCCACCGGAGAAGCAGCCACAAAAGGATTTATCTGAGGCTGAGACCCATGTTGTAAAGAGCTCGGAGGTCGGGACTGCTGAAGAGAAGGAAGGAGAGGAGGCAGCGAAAGAAGAAGATCCCACCCGATAATTATCCAGCAAGCTGCCCGTTAAACACCTCGTGTTTATTCGCGACTCCGACGAAGAGGAGGAGGATGCTACGAAAGAGAAAGATGAGCCACAAAAGGAAAAGGAGGCAGAGGTCTTGCCTCTAACTGAAAAGGGTGAGGGCAGCCATGATGCGCCCAGGGACAAATCTGTTACGCCCGATTGGTTGGAGAAATAGCTGGAGAAGATTACTCCTGTCCTGAAAGACCCAAGGGTGAGATTGGAGGCCATCTTGGCTTGATCCTTGAGCATAACAAAGAAGGAGAAGAAGTCCAAGGTCAGATCCAGGATAACAATGGACACTTTCAGCTCCTGGGCAGCGCAAATTGCAACACCTATAGTTGGCCAAACCGGGGTGAGCTATAGTGTCTCCACCATTGACCCAGGGACGGCAACTAGAGAGCAAAAGGTTGGACACCTCGAGAAGTTAGTGGCCACAGTGGTGCACCTAATCAAATAGGACAAGGTCTCCAAGGATGAGCTCAAAGCACAGGTTGCTGCCCTAACCAACTACATACAGCAATGGTCCTTAATGGACGACTTGCCCACCACCTCTGTAGCCGCACCACAGTTTCTCTCCAAAGAACAGATAGAAAAGATGGAGAGAAGAAAGAACTTGGAGAAGACTACTGAGGATTGGTTCTGACAGGTCACGTATGTCAAAAACATGGGAATCAGCCGGGCTGTGTGGACAGCCAACAAGTTCTTAGATTTGATGGAATCTCTGGAGGGCACAAAGAGACTCTACACCAATTTCCCTGCGACATATGACTCCACCCTCCCGAGAATTGAGGCCATCCTTTAGATGCCTGAGGACACGTGGGAGGAGAAGCTAGAACTAAAGAAAGAAGATCATTAGCTGGTGGATGTGTGGCGCAGAGACCTTGTCAACCGGAGGGAGAGGTTGGAACAGATCCTCAACAAGGTGGACCCAGATATTGAGTGGATTAAGGAAATCCAGGCGGAATGCGCCCAATACCTTAAGTTGATGACGGGCTATGATATGCCCACAGTACAAATGAATGCAGAAAAGATCAAGCCATACTTCTAGGAGAAGATGAAGGACAAGATAGCCAGAGAAATCACAATGGAGTTCCTAAGTTTTACTACCCCCGCCTTCGACCGATCAGAGCTATTCAGAGACCAAGGGTCGAAGTATGACGAGGATTGGAAGTGGCTGGAAGAGAACACTAAGGAATGGAGCTACCAGGCGTTAAGATGCGAGATCCTTGAAATAGACAAGCTCCAGGCCATCATCCTCAAATATATTAAGCATGTAGCTTCCGAGGAGCAAGATGATAGCCCAGCCAAAGAAGAAGACCTCCCTGAAGAGTAGGTATAGCAAAGAAAACAACAATTAGCTATAGGACGAAAGAGCAATAGTGCCATCCACTAGATGACGAAATAGGGAAGGGACAAAAATGTATTTTAAATTGTAAATCTATTTGGGGGTAGGTGAAACCCTATTTTGTAATGAATCTTGACCACACAATTGTAATGAATCTTGTCCATTCATTGAACTTTTGGAAAACTATAAATAGAGCACTCCCCTCATTTGCAAAAGTGAGAGTTGAGTTGTAAAGGCATGCTGCAAAAATTTATAAGAAATATCATTGACTTGGTGTATTTTCTTGATTTCTCTCATGTCACATGATTCATTCTCTAATTTTACATGTTTAGCTTAGATCTTATGGCTATTTAGTTAGCTGTTTACTTTATTTGGATAAATCTTAGGAATGCTGTTGGGTGATTGTGAAAATTCCTGCTTTGTTGATAATCCCTTAGTCCATACTTTTTGCTATTTGTTGAAGGTAGATAGCTGTGCAAAGTTAGCCTGGACTTGATTTGAAGCTTCCCCAAACATTTATCTTTAATTCATACATGTATGTGGTGGATGAAGGATGAAATATCTGCAGCCCTTAGAAGATAGCACAATTTCAATGATACTGTGAAATCCCTGGTTAAGTGGGATATTGTTTTGAGGAATTGTCCATTGTAGGGACTCTATTGTCACTATTCATAGCATGCTTCAGACTTAGGAAATTTTCTCCTCCTTCGCCCTTTTCCTTTTTTTTAGTAACTGACCTATGCTAAGGTTCATTGCACATTGTAAAGCCAAATCTAACAACTAAATGGAGTTCAAGACTACTATTTGAACCTACAACCTGCTCATAATAGTTCTTATCCTAAGAATTCCATTCCAAAATCCAACTTCATGCTTTGTGTCCACAATTTGTATTTCTGTAAGACCGCCTTGTGATTCCAGCAAATCGCATCAACTACTAAGGTATCTAAGCACTGTCATGACCTGACACCCGAGAGACCTTGGGATAGTGTTCTGCAATTCGATTGTGGGAGATTGTCTTTCAAGAGAGTTAGTGCACCTACACACTGCCTGTGTTGAGAAGTGCATAAAAACACCATCAACAGGTACATTTCTCCAAAGAGGGGAAAAATATAGACGCTAAAAAATATACCGATTGATCCTATACACCTGATCCTGATTTACTAACACTAGTTCTACCTAAATCATCTCTCTGCTAATCATTTAATCGAATAATCATTATTTGATTAAATTAATCACATTTCATCTGTTAATCAAATAAATCAATTTTATTTGATTAGATCGTTTTCTACCATTAATTAAATAAATTGTTTAATTAATCCTATAGTCCCTCTTTTAATTAAATAATTCAGTTTATTTAATTAAGCTCTAAAGTCATCTCATTTAAATTAAATAAATTTATCTTTATTTGATTTAAAACTAACATCATCCCTTTTAATTAAATAAATTAAACATTATTTAATTAAGTATAATATTCATATTCCTCTCATTTTGATTTAAATAAATCCAAAAATATAAATCAAATTGTCAAATCAACTAATCTCCTTTTAAATTAATCAAATCCTAATTAATCCCAATCTTAATCCATCAAATCCTCTAGATTTTGTAACTTGCTCATGAAAATCATTTTAATTGATTTATTAAATCTCCACTTTCATTCAAAAAGGTATCAAGGATGGAATATTCCCCAAATTTGAAATCTCCCCCCAAAAGTACTTGTCCATCCAACAAGGCATTAAAGGCCTCTTACATGTCCTTTTCCTGAGTCAAGTGGCATTTAATTCATTTCTTCTCTCCCTCCAACTTGTCACTTCAAATTTGAAATTCCACCTAATTGCATTAATGTGCACATTCATCTGAATGTGCTCCACATTTATCCAATCACATGTTGACAAGTGGCATTGTGCTATTGGTTGGTGTTTGATCCCACATTAATCCATTTTTCCTCATCCTCCATCATTCTCTTCTATTTATAGAAGGATCTCATTTGGATTTTGGATCCACAAGTTCATCCACTATCTTAGGAATTTTCATCCACAACTTGAGCAAAGTTATCATCTTCATGTATTGAGTAATCTTCATCCACTTTCATCCATTTTTATCATTTCATAGCTAGGTTATGGAGAAATTTCACCAAGGAGCATCAAATCTTCACCATTGATCATCAAGCTTGCAAGGAATTGGGAAAGGGCCATTTTCCACATCAAAATGGCACCAATTCACCCATGGGATTGAGAGTTTGGACATTAAAATAGGATTGAATAGCTTTGTTTACTTGTATTCTTCATTTATTTCTTGTTTTCATGTTTCAAATGAATTTCATGGGGAGTGTTGTTTCTAACTTGCATATTGGACTAATAATGTGTTTGTTCTTTGTGTTTGTGTCGGTCTTGGATCACCATTCATAGAAAGAAAGAGGAGTGAATGAAATTATATTATTTTGGTTAAAATGAGAGGGAAAATCTTATATTTATACACAATTATCCCTTAATTCTTGAAAATACATCATCGTAGGAAGACCTTAGGTCTTAAAGAATAAAAACTCGAAAGAAATTTGAATTAATTTTGATTTTTGTGCCTCATGGGACTAAGTCACCCAAGGTGGTGACTTAGTCCACCTGGACAATTTTGAGTGGATTTTAGAGATTAATATGTATTAAATGTTGTTTATCGAGTTCTTCTTCAACAAGACACTTGACTAAGGCTTGCAAGTGCATTAAGGGGCCATTTAAAGAATAAGAAAGGTGTAAATATTGATGACAAGCCTAGTAAAGTGTGAAATTTTGTTGCAAGACTTTACAAAACTTTGGAATAGATCTTGGTAAGGTTATTTTGATGAATTATAACATTATGGTCCTAGAAAATTGTGAAGATGTGTTACAACACTTTAAATGTAGTCTCATAAGTTCATACTCTCACTAAAGTGGGGGAAAAATATAGTGTCATAAATTGTCACCCTTGAAAATTTCACATTATGTTTTGCTCCCCCTTAAGTGCATGGACCTAATTGGACACCTAATTTCCTAAATTATGCATTCCATGGACCATTTTATACATTTATCAAAAAATTACAAACACAAAAAAATGATCTCATTTAATACTTTTCCCCTGACTCATTAAATTCTAGAAAATAGGCCTGGGAAATTGGCATCTAGGGCACCTATGTCCCCCTATTTTGGCTTCAAATTTAAATATGTCAGTTTCAAAATTTTATTATTTGAAATTCAAATATCTAAAATTGGCTATCGAGATTTAATTTATGGGAAATTAGAATAATAGCATATAAATACCTAGTTATTGCATTGAATTTAAAATCTATCTAGCAAAAAGTGAAGAAATGGAGCAAGTTGGAGAATTTATGATCAAGCAATTATCAAGAGCATTATCAAGTATGTCAAGAGTAGCCAATAGAGTATTTATTTCTAAAATTCAAGATCCAAACATCATTTCAAAGTGTATGTGAGCATGTTCATGTTCATGTTTTCATATTGTTTGTGAAGACTAAGCAGGTTGTAGGTCTCCAAGAAATCCAAGCAAATTGAGAAAATCAAGCAAGAAAGATCCAAGCCTTGAGGAGATGTGTATGACTTTAGTCCTTCAAGGATGCCATTAAATGGTGGTTAGTTGCAATAGTTTGTGGATTCATCATTCCTTCCTATCATTTATCCTATTATCATTGACATTGCCATTATGGAAGTGGAAACACTAACACAGGGCTTGACCAAGGCAAGCCACTAAATGGCACAAGCTTTCTTCTCTCTTTGAATGTGTAGGTTTTAGGTTTGAAGGAGATCGAAGGAAGTTTGAAAATCAATTATTCATTTTTGTAATCGAAACCATACAACTTGATAACTCATGGAAACTTATATAAAAAAAATTTGATAGTGTGATAATCGAGAAGTAGAACTTTTGATCTAACACCAAAGGACTGTGAAATTAGATCTGAGTTACCCTTACAAATACAGTGGCACTTGGAGTGCTTATGTCCAAGATTTTCAACTCCAAATTTATATCATAGGTGCACAATTTCCTACTCATCCCTTTCTTGTTGTCTATTTCTGTTTGTGACTCCTCAGATCTATTGTATTTACATCAAAACAATATTTTTCATCATTAGGTCAATTGAATAATTCCATTTCATCCTTAGGTCACATTCAGATTTGGTCAAGGATAGGTTGACTCACCTTTCAGGCTATAAGTCAATCATCTACCTTGTCCAAATCCATAAAAACCTCACTACCTCAAATCTCTAATGAAATATTTAGGAAAAGTGCCTAAACCCTGGGGTAAAATCCTAGGGTTTCACTTTTTCTATGTTTCAAGAACAATGTAATAAGGGGGGGAATTTTGGCATGGAAATTGAGTGTTAGCGTAGATATTTTTATTACATTTTTTAGTTAAGGTGGTTATGTAGTTTCATCAACTATTTACACCTGCATCCTATAAATTGTATCTTATTGATAATTCTACAATTTAACTATGCATTTAGATTGGTACATATTTCTAGTTACAAACTATTGGAATCATATATTTCCTCTTTACATTATTCTATTATCAACATATCCATTGACAAAATGAGCATTATAATTATTATTTTACACATTTGTAACCCTATTGCAATACCTTTCCCAATGGGTTCTCTTATATTATGCAAACCTTTCTATAAAATTTCTACTTATCCATTTTCTCATGTTCATAAACCCATATTCACCCTATTCACTTAGTTATTAATCCTATAATCACACTTATTATCATGCACACAACTTCTATTGCAATCTAGCATATTTTTTTCTCAAGACTAGTTCATAGTCATGGAGCCATCCTTAAGATTGTGGACTCATCCTATCTTAATTTAAAACTTAAATTGACTAACTTTTGACTTTTACTCTAATGCATTCCATGGATAATATAATAAATAAAATATAAATATAAATTATTTTCATTCCACAATCTATTACATATTTAAAGGAATCTAATGAATTCATTATAATAATTAAAATACAAATATAAATTATTTACATCTACACATTTCCGTTAGTGCTCCAAAAGAATTATAATGCTGCACAACCATTATAGGAGAATTCAAATGACATAAGAGTGTTGTCCTTGATTTTTTTATTCTCATGGGATTGATCAAGGTTAAGATCCCTTACAACTTGGTCTTGTGCCAACATAGAAAAGGTATTTATAAACAACCCTAGCCCCTATAGATGTAAATAAAAATCAAAAGAGGTCAAAATTTCTTATGTGAATTAATGAAAAATAGTCCAAAAATTATATAGCTCAAGTTTGTAGACATATGATAGCATCATGGTTGTTGAATTTATCATACATAGTGACAACATAATATTTTGTTTTTTAAGAAAATTAACATTTTGTTAGTAACTATTCCATATTATGAGATGTGTGAAATTTATATTCATATATTTACAATTAAAATTGTAAACTTCTCTATGGTCATCAACACTAAAATAATCAACTAATTACTAAGGGACGCAGGGCCCATATAATAACTCCTTAAACTTCTATATGCTAATCAATTTTGTCATTACATCTACAAAATTCATTAAAGTATCAACCCCATTTAGTATCACCTTGTTCTCCTCTATCATTCTTCAAACAAAATGATACTAAAGATAAGTTTTCTTTTTCTATTGTAAATGGTTGGGTTATTTTCCAAACAAATTACACTTTAAATATCACACTAATAACTCTCTAACTAAACCCTACATATGAACATGATTTTTGAAGCTACATGGATTCTTTCAAGATTGAGTAGATAAGATACATTCAATATTCATATTGGGAAAATAAACCATATCCTTTCAATTTATCATCCAAATTATTTCATCACTAAACAAGTAAAAATTATAACCACAAGTGGATCTTCTAATATCAATGTCATGTGAAATTAGATTGAATAAAGCTATGGAATACTATTGGTCCTTTGAAATTTCACCATGATAATAAATGAACTACTAAAATGTACTTCACAATTAATTTAATATCCTCATCCCTAAACCATAATTCTCAAATCTTGGATTAGACATAAAATTACTCAAGATGTCTATTGTTTGGATAATGCATAGTCTAGTGTAGAACATGTGGATGATGATTTTGGTAACCCAAGGGTTTCTCTAACTCTTCTAGGTTTTTCACCTAAAAGGAGAGAAATGTGCCAAAAATGCTAATTTCTACACTTAAGATTAATGTAAAAGAGATGTAATGCACCATATATGATGATATAAATGCAATAAATTGAAAGAAAGATGATTTATTGATGCTCAACCTAAGAAATACAAAGTGTTGGAAAACACAGTGATGTAAGCAAAAACACCTAAGAATGCAAGTAAATGATGAAAGAATTAAACAGAATTGGAGAGATACACCTAGAATTTGGAATTTTATATAGAGAGGCTCTGGAATCCTATAGAGTTGATTGGAAATGTTGAATAAGACACTTACACCAAGCTCGATGACTTAGTCTAGTTTCGGGGAAAATCTGCCAGAACGAGAATCTTCCAAATGGGTACTTAGAAATGTAAAAATCAATTTTTAGGCCTGGAAATGGGACTAATTCACCATAGATGGCGACTTAGTCTACTTGGAAATTTATGGGATTTCACAATAGGATTATGTGGCTTTCGGTCTGCACTTACTTTTCTGACGGGTCTCTGATCCTGATTTTGCAGAAAATGGGCTAAAAAGAGTCTCCAAGATTCAATTAGGGTTATTTTGACTTTGATGGATTATTGACCACTTTTTGACACTAAAATCATTGAAAAATCTACATACAAGATTTTCAAACACACATGCAAAGAGGGGGAAAAGGGTTAAGGGTTATAGTATAGGGGTTTTCCTTGGTCAAACCCCACTTTGGTAATCAAACCCTATGAAATGAAATAAAACATGAGAAGATAATGATAAATAGATAACATGCAATGTCATAAACTTAGCAAACCCTTGATGTGTAAATCTAAAGATATGCAATGAAGTGATCCAATGGATGATTTGATTATGCTTGAATTCTTGAGAATGATTAAGAGATTGAATACTTGAGTGAATAGGTAGTAGGTGATTATAGAAGATTAGAAGATGAAAAATGAGGAGAAAAACCCTTATTTATACTTGATTTTACATTAATCCCCAAAAATAACACATCACAGGCTGACCTCAAGGGTAAGAGAATAAAACCCCACCAAGAAATTAAAATTATTTTTATTTTTGTTCCCAATAGGACTAAGTCACCCTATGTGGTGACTTGGTCCCACCAGGGAAATTTAATAGGAATATCCTAAAAAATACACTTAAGAGTGGTCAAAAAGTGCATTAAGGGGTCATTTAAACATGGGAATGTTGGATGTTGTGGTTGTGTTGCTGATATGTGGCTGTCATTGATGTCAACACTATTGGCATTAATGTCTTCAAGGTTGTATATGTCAAGGATATTGAGAAAATTGTAATGAAATAAGTTGCAGGTTCACAGTGATGAAGTAAAGTTCAGTATGTTGGTTAGCTCAGTACATTGATGATAAGAGGTTGTGGATTAAATGGTTTTTTTTAGTATATCTAGTTTATCAACGTTAAGTTTTAGAGATCCACATGAAAATTTGATCGAGTTATGAGTAGTTGTGTTCTAACAATCATTCTGTTGCTTCAGTTGGGTGTTCTTGAATGAAGATGATGTGATTCTAGTAAGTTCAGTTGTTGTGAATGCTTCTCTAGTGTTTCATGATGTTTGTGGATGTTTCTAGATCATTCTCTATTTGTGTTTCATGTCTACATTGATTGTTGTGCTCACAATTGGTGATTTTCTCTTGTGTGTTCATTTTTTTATGTTCATGGCTGACAAGGTGATTGTAGCATGTTGTGGATCTTGGAGGAATAAGTTTTGAAGGTGTTTTGTGTTAGAGGTTTTTGTTTTGGGTCTTCACTATGTTGTGGCCAACCTTGGTTGATTAGCATTGATAATCTTTAATGTTTTGGGCCAACAATTTGAATTCATTTTATTATTTTGTTGAAGCCGACATGTAGCAATGTAATCTCTTGTTGCAGATATATATAAGTGATTTTTTATTTCATTTGAAGGGATGTGAGTGTATGATATGTTGAATAATTTCCTAATCATTCGAAGGTGTGAGCAAAGTGTGAATAAGAGTGAGTAGAGTGTGAAGAAGTGTTCACGTGCTTAACTAGAACTGTAATTAGGCATTAGAATATGCTATTTTATCAATTCAAAATCTTGGGGATGTAATCTGAATGCTTCTATAAGATAGTGTGTCTTTCTTTGGGTAGTAAGACTTGTTGTAATTGAGCAATGTGTGTGAATGCATGTGAATTCCCCATTCACATATCTTTTATACTTTTAATATGGTATAATCTTGTGGGCTGACCTCCACTGTGCTTTTTCCCCTAACTGGGTTTCCACATAAAAAATCTTGGTGTTATGTGTGTTTCTGTTGTGTTATTGATTTATGTTTTCATGGTTGTTAATCAAATCTAAGAATAATGTTAATAAGTTTAATAAGTTTTGAATTTTTGTGACAACTGATTCACCCCCCCTCTTAGTTGTTTTCCCTTGTGTTTCCAACAATTGGTATTAGAGTAGGTTCCTTGGAAGAAGTTTAACATTTTGAGGTGATCTGGGATGGTGACATACAAGAAGGATAGTCTGAGATTTGAAGGAACAAATTATTCTCTATGGAAGACTTGAATAGAGTGTCATCTGAGATGCATTGGTGAACCCTACTGGAACATTACAAATAATAGGTATGTTATCCCACATAATGATCCTTCTACTTCTATTGAAATTAAGGATGTTGAATACAATATCAAGGCTAAGGAAGCATTGTTGAGTGCTTTGACTGATTCTGAGATGACAAATGTTATGGATCTAATGACTGCTTATGAGATCTAGAAAAAGTTGAAAACTTTGTATGAAGGTGATACTAATGTGAAGATTTCTAAGTTGCAAAGTCTAAAAGGGAAATATGAAATGTTGAGAATGGGAGATGATGAGAACATTACTTGTTTCATGCAAAGAGTGAATGAATTTGTGTGTGGTATTAGATGTGCTAGTGGACAATTGGAAGAATCAAAGATTGTTGCTAATGTTCTTAAATCCTTTCCTGCTACATACAAAGTCAAATATATTGCTATTGAGGAGCTCTGGACTATAACAAATGTAACTAGAGATATGTTGATTGGTAAGCTTACTACTTTTGAGTTGAGTGAATTGGTGATGCTCTTCCTAAGAAAAAATCTACATTCAAAGCTACTACTTCTGGAAGAGATAAATAGAGATATGATCTTGGTGAAAGTTCTTCTAGAAAGGTATTCAATTATGAGGAGGAAATGCAAAGGATTGAAGAAGAAGAGAGAGAATTGGATGAGCTTGAAGCACTTATTGTCAAGATGGAAGCCAAAGGAGAAGGAAAGTATAAAGGGAAATTTCCTATTAAATGTTTTTTTGCAATAAGATAGGTCATTTTTCATCAAGATGTCCAGAAAGAGTCCCTAAGACAAGACCTAACAAGCCTAGATTTCAAAGAAAGTGCTATTATGTTGCTGATGAAGGTGCAACAGATGATGAATTTGATAAAAGGAATGTAAGTGAGGATGAATGAGTATTTATTGCTATCAAGGAAAATGATCATGTGTCTATTGAATTTGCTAGTTGTACAAATGTTCAGAAAGTGCTAGTTTCTTCAGTTGAAGAGAAAGATCATGAATGGGTGATTGATAGTGGATGCTCTCATCACATGATAGGTGATGAAAGTAAGTTTGTGAGATTGGAAAAGTATGATGGTGGTTTTGTAAGATTTGGTGATTACAAAGCAGTTGTAATCCGTGGCAGAAGATGCATTTCTCTTGATGGTAATCATAATATTGATGATGTCCTATATGTGGAAGGTTTGAAGCGTAATTTCTTAAGTGTTGGAAAGATGGTTTATAATGGATACAATCTTGAATTCAAGGATGGAAAGTGTAGAATATTGGGAAATTCTAGAAATGTGATTGCATTAGGTACAAAAAAAAGGTAATATATTTCACTTGAATGCTGCTAGTAAAATTTGTCTAATTGCATAAGGTTGATGAAAGTTGGTTGTGGCATAGGAGAATGTGTCATGTTAACTTTGACAATATTATCAAGATAAGTTATGCTCAGGTTGTGAGAGATCTTCCTAAGTTGATGAAAGCTATCAGTACCATATGCAAGGAATGTAAGTTAGGGAAGAAAACTAGAATTTCATTTTGGAGCAAACAACATTGTTCAAATGAAGTGTTGGAGCTTGTTCATACTGATTTGTGTGGTCCTTCTAGAATTAGAAGTTTACAAGGAGATAGGTATTTCATGCTACTTATTGATGATTATTCTAGAATGATGTGGGTTACTTTCTTAAGGGAGAAATCTAAAGCTTTAAATAAGTTCAATATTCTCAAGGCTATGGTTGAGATAGAGATAGGTCTAAAGATTAAATTTATGATATTGGATAGAGGTGGTGAATTCACTTTTGGTGAGTTTAATTATTTCTATCAAGAACATGGGATAAAGAGACAATTATCTACACCACGAACCCCTCAACAAAATGGAGTTGTGGAAAGGAAGAACATGACAATTCAAGATGATGCTAGGACTATGATGTTGGAAGGAAATGTTCCTCATATCTATTGGAGAGAATTTGTGAGTACTATTGTTTACACTCTTAACCAGGTACAAGTTAAAGGCGATATTGGTAAGACTCCTTTCGAGCTATGGTTTGGTCACAAGCCTAGTGTTAGGTACTTCAAAATATTTGGGAGTAAATGCTTTATCATAAGAGATGAAGATATAGGAAAGTTTGATGCTAGGAGTGATGAAGGAATCTTTCTTGGTTATTCTACTAAAAGCAAGGCTTATCGGTGCTACAATAAGAGATTATGGAAAATGGTTGAAAGTGCAAATGTCAAGGTTGATGAAGACATAGTTAGACCATCTAGAACCTATGGATATGATTCAAATGATTATAATGAGAGTTCAAGAAAGAAAGTTCAGACTTCGAATCAAGTTCAAATCATTTTGATGAATCAGGAAAATCAAGATGAAGGAACTAGTGAAAGTGCAAAAGTGAGATCACAAGAGGCTAAGGGTAAGTGCACCAAGATGGTCGCACTTTTGTGGCCAAAAAAGTGAAAAATGAGACATAACGCATTCGCGTTATAACGCGAACACGTTATGTTTTTTTAAAAGAAAAAAAAAAAGTGAATCGAAATATCATTTGTCATTTACTTTTTACTGGTTTTCATCTCCGCCCGTGGCCAAAAACCCTGCATTACGCACTCGCGTTGTTGAGGAGGTGATTTATTCACATTTCATCAACTTGAGTTGGATTTTCTTCACAAATATGGCACCACGACGATGAAGAGATGCAAGAGGTAAGTTTTTTTTGGTATTTGTTATGATTTTTTTTGTTTTAAATTGATTTTGTTTGTTTTAGTTTAGAAATGAATGATTTTTTTTTAATTTGTAGGAAATCCTCAACAAGAGGAGGAAAATCCTCAACCAAATCAACCTCAACAACAAAATCAACCCCCCCCACCATTCTCTCAATACCCTCCTGGCACTCAAGAAAATTTGAGGAGTGAAATTGAAAACAATAGAAAATAAGTTGAGGATCTTATTAGTAGGTTGAGTAATCAAAATTCTTCAACCACAGAAAGAATACATCTAGCAGATTCATTGAAGGATTTGTTAAAAAATGTAGATGCAATTACCCAACAAATATCTGGATGGCAAAATAGGAGGGAAACATCAAGGGCATATTATGCAGACAAATTATCATATAAACAAGTAAAAGATTTAAAGATTACTAAAGGTGATTTGTGCTCTCTATTCACTGACCCTAAAACAAATCAAAATCTCACCCTCAATGCAAAGAGGTTTCCTATTCATTGGTGCCACCACCAAGAGATTAGAAACCATTTTTATGACAGATGGTATATGGTCTTTGATTACCCACCGTGCAATAACTATGAAGTCCCCCAATATTTTCTTACGAAATTATACTGTGAGTTTGTGTTGAACCAAATCCTGAATTATTTTGATATGAGGGAGTTTCAGGGGAGAGGTGGGGGGTCAGCATAGGATAGGCCCAGTGCACAGCCAGATCCTACACGATAGGGGAGACGACATCTCGCTAGGCACCCTCCTAAGCAGATTGTGATGCCTACAGTTGCAAAGGAGAGTGCTGATGTAGAGACTTTGCAGGCGATCACATCCTTGACTCGGAGTGTCATCCACCACACTAGCCCCATTATACAGCGCAATCCAAGGGAGTCTTCAGGTGGTGGCCTTCGAGGCCATGTGTGTCGATCTTGTAGAGCCACTTGTTTGTATGACCCTATTGGTCCTCAGGAGGGTGCTATGCAGGATCCATATCCTTCTACACAGCCTAATTCGTATGCATCTACAGGGATGGAGAGGGCGACTGACATTCTGCATGATGCATATGGTATTGACAGTCAGGTAAAATTCAACATGTTCATTGAATTTAGTTTATTAAATTTCGATTGTGAAATGCAAGATTAACTAATTTAGTTTTATTATTTTAATAAAATTGCAGGGTCATAGCGTTGAGCCTGGATATACTAGTCATCAGCCTACTTATTTTTGCAGTACACCTATCAGTGGGGTATGTAAAGTTAGTAAACAATTCTAAATTTAGTACATGTGTTAATAGCATTGTTTTACGAATGGTATTTTAATATGTTATTTTGGATGTTGAACAAGGTACTGTCGAAGGATTCAAGGGAACACCTTCGAGTGCGAGTAGATTTACTCAAATATTCATGGAGGTAATATAGAATAAAGAGAACTTAACTAATGAATTCTAAGTTTAATCTAGATTTGTGTATATATAGTCATAAGAGTATATGGGTTCACTAGGTTATTATTCAAGCTTTTAAGAATTGTCCTACTATGATTGTTTGTCTTAGAATTCCTACACTAGCAAGCTATATATAATAAAAATTTAACATGGAATTGACAAAGGTAGAGCTACATTCTACTCCATCCTATATAATTTTTTGTGATGTCAACGTAACCAAGAATAAGACTATGGATGTCCTACATGATGTCAATGTAACCAAAATAAAACTTCTATCCTTGACCCTATCTATCAGCCAAGACTCCTTCAATATCTCCTAGATGCTTGGAGATGCTTAAGACTAGGTCAAAATACCCTATATTCTCTTCATTTGTTGCATAGCTCATCAAGTTTCCCTATATGTTCTCTAACTAATCATGATTGCATGGAAATAAGTTATAAGTACTCATTAAACTCTCAACTATTGGAGCCTCCTCAAACTTTCCCATAGGACATGGAAAATGCTTAGAAATGATTAAATTCCCTAATAGGGTGTGGGAGATATTTTAGGAAAATATTTGACACTAATTTGATCCATTGAATTCTTCTTCATTCTTATATATTCCTCAAATATACCTTGCACTACCCCTATCATACCTAAATCTACTACATTCATGTCATTGTTAGCTAGCATGTAGGTGATATAGTATGGTCCATGAATTTTATGTCTTCTTTTTTCATTTTTCTATACAGTCCTCTTTTATCTCACTACTAGGTCCTCACATAAAAAGAAAAGAAAAACATTACTTCTTTTTCTCATCTAAGGCCCCTAAGGTTTTAAACCCCTTAGATGCAAGGATTCAAAACACATCAACCATGTGGTACAAATGATTAAATCCCAGAGACGATCTGTAGCAATGAAAGAGTTTGAAAGGTGAGAGCTTCTAGCTGGTGACTCGGGAGAAACTTGACTTTCAAAGCAAGCCAATTAGGCTAGCAGACATGTGGATCAGGACAACATTTGGTGGAAGAGGAAGAAAGATGACTAGAAGTCTGGAGGCCCACCATACTCGATTTTGATATTCAACCATGAGAGCAAAAGAGAGAGTTGATATCATGTATCAAAACATTAAGCATGCATTCTTCCAGCCAATGGATAAGGAGATGATTACTTTTCTTCATTTTCATTTGCATAACCATATCACGGCGTGGGAACCATGAAGACCAAGGATGTCCAGTTTTATGTGGAAGTAATGGATGTGGTCCAAACTTTAGGAGGGGTAAGAAGGTCAATGTATGATCTTGATGAAATTAAGGAAGAGCAACTAAGAGAGGAATAGGAAAAATAAAATCAATACAAAGTTTCAAGGATTTGTCAAATGAGTAAGAGAGCTATCCAGGAGCAACCTCATCTAAAAGATTTTGAACTAGAGTTTGATATACCATTTAGAGAGCTTGGTTTTCATGGAGTTCCTTTCAAAGCCTCTGCTTTTATTGTTCCTATGGTAAACTGTTTGGTAGAGTTGGTGGAATTACCTTTCTTAGTAATCACTATTAGTGAGATTGAGATTATTAACCTTGAGAGAGTAGGACTTGGGAAAAAGGGATTTGATATGGCTATTGTTTTCAAATAATTAAAGCGAGATGTACTCCATATGTACGCCATTCCTGAATCTTCACTTGATGGCATCAAGGAATGGATGAACTCCATGGATATAAAGTATTATGAAAGTAGAATGAACTTGAATTGGCAACCAATTTGTAAGACTAGTACTAATGATCTAGATAAATTTATTGAAGATGTTGGTTGGGAATTTTTGAATATGGAAGCTAGTGATTTTGATTCTAATAATTCAAAAGGGTCAGATCAAGGATACAAACCCTCTAATGTAGAAGAGGAATCATAATTAGATTTCATACAACCACCATCAAGAGTGTTACAAGCCAATCAACAAGATGGAGGGAATTCTTATATAAGGATAATTTTCAATGTTGCAGGTACCAGCTTTAATGCCAACTACAATGGCAGCATTGAAATTCCCTAGCAGTACTTATGTTAAGAAAATTTCCTTTAGATGCAAGGATTCAAAGCACATCAACCATGTGGCTTAATTTATATCATAAGTTGTACCATGATGTTCACTATGCATTCCTCTACTCTTTTCGATTGTCAAAATGTGCCCTTGACATGGTGAGTCACCATCATATTCTTCTTTTTCATGATTATTTTTCTCTATCATCTTTGGGTATAAACAGCGGCTATTATATTTAACTCAAGTGAGGAAACTTAAAATCATAATGATAGGCCAAAGAAAGAATATTCAGTCCTTTTAAGTGGTAAGAGACCTCAATTTAATCACTATCATCCTCAAAAGGTTAATTCCATTTATTAAAACATTTGTGCATATCTTAAACTGACAAGCGTTTAATGGGGTTTTGAGAATAGGCCCTTGACAAGTTAGCTCCATCATTTTATTGTTGTTATCTTTATTTAGCTCTTACTTCATTCCTTGCAACGATTGATACTTGGATTTGTCATACTTAACTCAGTTGGCTACTATCAAAGCTCCTTTTGACTTAGATGTCTACTTCTTCTCATATTGGTTGTCATATTTTACATTTATTGTTTTGATGCTTTTTCACTTCAAATTTGTCCTAAAGGGTCTTTTTTTTTTCAATGTGATTGTTCCAGGTTATTGCTTTTAAAAAAATTGATAATCATATTGTTGGTTACATTGCATTACACATCATTCAAACTCAAAGCATTACTTCAAATTCGATAACTATTTTGTGATTGAATAATTTGTTGTTTTATTTTCAGATGTTGGTGACAGAAACACCACCCAACGTAACAAGGGCAATGGATATTGGTGTTTCTATTGCAATAGAATCCTCGATGGCTCTGATAGGGGAGGTATGAGGCAAATTACTAAATTTCAATTTACATTCGTTGTTATAGATGAACTAGTTCTAGTGAAAAATCAAACCATTATTGATTCGTAGTTTAATTTCTATTCGGATGGTTTATACAGGGCTCAAGCACGCCTAAGCATCGACATGCAAATATTTCCCTTGAGGAGAATGATCATCAGATGGCTGTAAGTGATTAAATTTTGTTAAATATATTAATTTTTATAATGTAATTTCTATATATTAATGTCTTTACTTCTTATTGTAATAGTTGAAACTTGACCAGGAGCTAAATCATAGGAGCAGCAAGAGCACCCCTCAACAGAAACGGGTGATAGATTTATCGCCATCGGGTCACCCAGGAAAGGGAAAGAAAATTGTATTTGAACTAGAGCATGGAGAGAAATGAATTTTGAATGTAGAGCCCTTTGTTTTATGCCTACATGGAAATTTTGTACATATTTTGTATTTGATATATTTGACATTGTATGCCTATATGGCATTCTCGTAAGCCTATATGGCTTTTTTGTAACTATATTTTATACTTATATTGACATATATTGATGTACATGCGTACATGGCTATTTGATTAATACAAATCTTTTTTATTGATGGTGTCCATATTTGCATTATAAATTAATGGTTCAATAGATATGAGTTACATGTATTCAAGTGTATACTTTACAACTTACGCACATATACTTTTTGACTTATGTTGGAACATCGAAAAGTGTGAAAATTTGTGTTTGGAAGTCAAGCGTAAGCCAATTTTGCAATTCTCCGTTCTTGCATACTCGATCTTATGGACTTATTCCTTCCTAGCACATATTGTGAATATTTCTCATTTTGGTCGCGAGAAGACAAATTCCTCATTTTGAACCACGCTGTTTTCTTGTTTTACCTTCCACATGAAAAATGTTCACCTTTGTTAGGTTTGATCAATAGATAATAATGGCTAATTATAAACACTTGACATTTTTATGTTTTTGAACTTTAATTTATAATTTTGTAGTTTATGTATTCATAACATTGATTACATTGCATTGCACATCTTTCAAACTCAAAGCATTGCTTCACATTGCATAACTAATAACTAGATATTTTGATAGATGACAAAATTTCGAATTACAATATGGTTTTACAAATTCAACCTAGCGGTTATGCGAATTACTTCACATTGCATAACTAATAACTTTCTAGGAGTAGCTGCAATTGCATTTTGCTTGTCATGGCATTCTGAGACCATTTCTTTGAGGCATTTTTTCAAGCAGGTTCAGCACGCCTTGTCACATACTTGTTTTTGATACATGTCTACCAAGAATTTTGTCAAATATTTCAAGTGTTGCCTTGTTGCTATGGTTGAAAGCCTAAAAGAGATGCTTTAAATTTACAAGCTATACCATGCTTGGAAAGAATCTATCAAAAGCATAATAGTAAGTAATATCATAGACAAGGTAGTGAACTCTTTGAAAAAATGCCTCAAAGAAATGAGGTCTCATGACCTGATGGAATGCTATGACAATAAAAAATATTTGATTGTCATGGCATTCCATCACCATGAGACCTCATTTCTTTGAGGCATTTTTTGAAAGAGTTCACTGCCTTGTCTATGCTAACACATTTTTCATACATGTCTATCAAAGCATTTTATCAAACAATTCATTGCCTTGCGGCTATGGCTAAAAACCTAAAACAGGTGCTTTCAAACAAGCTATGGATGCTTAGAAAAAATCTATCAAAGCATAATAGTAAGCAATAGCATAGACGGGTGAATGAACTATTTGATAAAAATGCGTCAAAGAAATATGGTCTCATGGTGGTGGAATATCAAACAATTCGCTTCCTTGTTGGTATGGTTGAAAGCCTAAAATAGGTGTTTCCAAAAAAGCTACATGGATGCTTGGAAAAAATCTATCAAAGCATGCTAATAAGCAATAGCATAGAAAAGGCAGCAAACTGTTTGAAAAAAAACCTCAAAGAAATGTGGTCTCAATGGTGATGGAATGCCATGACAATTCATAGCAATTTGCTTGTCATGGCATTCGTCATGCCATTCCATCACCATGAAACCACATTTCTTTGAGGCATTTTTTCAAAGAGTTTACTGCCTTGTCTATGCTAACACATTTTTCATACATGTCTATCAAAGCATTTTATCAAACAGTTCATTTGCCTTCTGCTATGGCTAAAAGCCTAAAACAGGTGCTTTCAAACAAGCTATGGATGCTTGGAAAAAATCTATCAAAGCATAATAGTAAGCAACAAGCTGATGCAATACAAAGATTTCCAAACCACTCAATAGGCCCATTCAAACTACCACAATTCAAGTTACATCAGGCCCATATCACTGACACACAGCCTGAACAATAGGAGGAATGGCCTATTTCAACATACTACACTCAAACCCTTAAGGGATGGATCTAGTTGAACGTAGCTTTCGGATTCATGTTTGGGTGTGAAGAAGACCATTTATAGCATAAAAATGTCTATTTGAGCATTGGAACAATCCATTTTAGTCACACAAGTTTAGCGAGAACAAAAATTGCACCACCTTTCA
>VDFB02322083.1:32835253-32981048 GCA_007258455.2 Sequoia sempervirens | reverse complement strand
CTCTCCAACCTTGTCTCCCACACTCTCCCTCCCTATCTCCCACTCTCCCACTCTCTCCCATGATCTACCATGCTAAACCCTCTCCCACTCCCACCCTCTCTCCCATAAACATACATACATGACACACTAGTATACATACACATACAAACATACAAAAATATCAACAAACATTCAATAAAGTGGCATTTAACTAAGGGAAGACATAACGTGAGCGCGATATTTGTTGCTAGTAATGCTCTTCAGAAAATGTGAAAAGCAAGACATAACGCGTGCGCGTTATAACGCGCTCGCGTTATATTTTGCATTGGAAATCCCCGAGCCTTAGCTTTGGTATTTTCCTTGGAATACCAACCCAAAGGCTTGGAGGGCATTCCCAAATACCAGAGAAGTGTTTTTTTCCAAATTCAACAAATTTTCACATAATCGGGTTCGTGCTCACCATCAAGATTGCATCTGGTTCAATATCAAGAAAATCGAAGACATGGGTAATGTTAGGTTCTTTATTAGCTTTCCAACGATGTAATTTTTTTCACTTTCTAACAATGTTAAACCTTTCATCCATAATTTCTTTTGATTGTATGTCCGTTTTTCTTCAAAAAGCAGTGTTTGGTATTTTTTTTGCTATAAATTAACCGTTCATCAAAATTTGAAATAAATTACATTTTTAGAAACTAGACTCCATTCTACAATTTAATTTTTTTTTTAAAAAAAATCTATTAGTTTCAAAAATTTGAGGGGGAGCCCAAAATTCTGCTTTTTAGGAAGTGCCCACTTAGAAAATTAATAAAAAATCAAATATTCATTAAAAAATTATCAGAAAATATCCAGTCCTTACTACATACTGTTATCTAACTTCTGACTGGAGCGCTTTTAAAAATACTACAAAAAATTCAACCGTGCTCGGGTCACACAAGAGTTGCTATGTTATGTTTTTCTGACAAAAACAACAACAATTTGTGTGTGTCCTTCTTTTGAGCCCCTTAATCTCAACCATTTTCAAAATAAATTAGTAGTTTAGAAAGTAGACTCGGAGCACTGCGGTCCTTGTTTTTTTTCCATCAAATTTTTTTGAGTGTAGCTATCCTCAATTTCATGTCCAAGGTCAGTATTTCTGATTTCAGAAAAAAAGTGGCCACTTAAGCCCCTTTTTTGGGAACCATCTTGGTGCACTTACCCCTAAAGTTAAAGAACATCCTAAAAATCCAAGGTATGTAAGACTAAATCATACAAAAGATCAAATAATAGGTGATAAGAACAAAGGTTTTCAGACTAGGAGAAGAATTGCAAAAGAATATTGTTTGATTTCAAAGAATGGGCCTAATAGTGTGAATAAAGCATGTAAAGATGAACATTGGGTAGAAGCAATGAATGAAGAACTACAATAGATTGAGAAGAATGATACATGGATTCTTGTTCCTAGACCTAAGGACAAAAATGTAATTGGAACTAAATGAGTCTTTAGAAACAAATTGAATTCAAGCAAGGTGAAGTTGTTAGAAACAAAGAAAGATTGGTGTGTAAAGGATATTCTTAGATGGAAGGAATTGACTTTTAAGAAAACTTTTCCCATGTTACTAGGATTGAACCTGTGAGACTATTTCTTGCTTATTCTACTTACAAAAACTACAAGGTTTGTTAGATGGATGTCAAGTCAACATTTCTAAATGGTGAGCTGGAAGAAGAAGTGTATATTGAGAAGCCTGATGGATTTCAATTTACTAATCAGGGATCTATATGGTTTATCTTTTGAAGAAATCATTGTATGGACTTAAGCAATCCCCAAGAGCATGGTATGCTAGATTGGACAAGTATTTGCTGAAGCTTGAATTCAATAAAGGTACTACTAATAGTAATTTATATTTCAAGATTGATCATGATAAAGATTTGATTGTGGAAGTCTTTGTTGATGATATATTTTTTGGAGGAGATGATGGTTTGTGCATGAAGTTTACTGATGAGGTGCATAGTGAGTTTGAGATGTCTATGATTAGAGAGATGAAATTATTTTTAGGATTGCAAATTACTCAGCTAGATAAAGGAATCTTTATATCTTAGTCCAAGTATGTGAAAGAATTACTAAAGAAGTTTGGTATGGAAAATTCAAACCTAGTTAGTACACCTATGGTGACCAGATGCAAGTTGACACAAGATGATAATTCCCCGAAGGAAAATCAAACTAGATATAGATCGATGATTGGTGGATTTCTCTATTTGAGTGAAACTAGACCTACTATCATGAATGTTGTATGCATTGTTGCAAGATTTCAAGTTGATCCTAAGGAATCTCATGTAACTGCTGTGAAGAGGATTTTTAAATACTTGAAGGGGATAGTTTATTATGGCCTGTGGTATTCTAAAGATGATGATCTTACTTTATGTTCCTTTACTGATGCTTATTGGGTAGGATATGTGAATGACAAAAAAAGTACTAGTGGTGGTGCATTTTTCTTGGGAAAGAAGCTGATTTCATGGTTAAGAAGAAAAATTCCATTTCATTATCTATTGTAGAGGAAAAATTCATTGTTGCTGCTAACAATTGCACTCAAGTATTGTGTATGAAGAAAATGTTGAAGATATCAGAGTTGTGTATGATGATCCTATTGCTATATTTTGTGATAATTCAAGTGCAATTAACATTTCTAAGAATCTGGTGCTGCATTCAAAGACCAAGCATATATCTATCAAATTGCACTTTTTGAGAGAGAAGGTGAGTGAAAAGGAAGTTATATTGGAGTATGTGCCTACTAAGGAAAAAATTGTAGATAGTTTTACCAAGTTGTTTCCTAAAGATACTTTTGAGTATCTTAGAGGGAAGTTAGGGCTGATTACCCCTCCTAATCAGAACTACGATGCATTAACGTGCATCAGTCTGTTCATTTCCTAGTCATATCTTGATCTGAATTGATATTGTGGTGGATGCTACTTAGGGGGAGTAGTCAGATGTTCAAATATATGGTTCATAGATTGTGTGTATCTTTGTCATTGATGTCAAAGGTGGAGAAGAGTCATGTGAAAAACATTGTAGGGAGAAGAGTCATGTGAAAGAGTTGAGGATAAAAGAGTCAAAACCTTAGGGGGAGAAAGTGCTAAAAAGAAGTTGTGTTGATGGTTTTTTTCACATCATGTGTTGCTATCAATGCCAAAGGGGGAGATTGTTGGATATTGTGGTTGTGTTGCTGATATGTGGTTTTCATTGATGTCAACACTATTGGCATTAATGTCTTCAAGGTTGTATATGTCGAGGATATTGAGAAAATTGTAATGAAATAAGTTGTAGGTTCATAGTGATGATGTAAAGTATAGTATGTTGGTTAGCTCAGTACATTAATGAAAAAAGGTTGTGAATTAAAGGGGTTTTTTTTGAGTATATCTAGTTTATCCATGTTAAGTTTCAGAGATACACATGAAGATTTGATTGAGTTATGAGCAGTTGGTGTTCCTGAATGAAGATGATGTGAATCTAGTAAGTTTAGTTGTTGCAGATCCTTCTCTAATGATTCATGATGTTTGTGGATATTTCTAGATTGTGCTCTATCTATGTTGCACATCTGAATTGATCATTGTGCTCGTGATTGGTGATTTTATCTTGTGTGTTCATGTTTTTCATGTTCATTGCCAACAAGGTGATTGTAGCATGTTGTGGATCTTCAAGGAATAATTTTTTAAGGTGCTTTGTGTTTGACATTTTTTTTTGGGTCTTCACTATGTTGTGGCCAACCTGGGTTGATTCACATTGATAATATTTAATGTTTTAGGTCGACAGTTTGTATTCATTTTATTATTTTGTTGAAGTCAACATGTAGCGATGTAATCTCTTGTTGCATATATATATAAGTGATTGTTTATTCCATTTGAAGGCATGCAAGTGTATGAGATGTGCGAATAGTGTCCTAATCATTTGAAGGAAAAAGTAGAGTGTGAAGAAGAGTGAGTAGAGTGTGAAGAAGTGTTCATGTGATTAATGAGAACTATAATTAGGCATTAGTAAATGTTATTTTCTCAGTTCAAAATCCTACAGATGTAATCCAATTTTTTTTGTAAGACAATGTGTCTTTCTTTGGGTTGTAAGCCTTGTTGTAACTGAGTAGTGAGCTCTAGGTAGTGTGCCTGAATGCATGTGAATTCACCATTCACATTTCTTTTATACTTTTAACACGGTATAATCTTGTGGACTGACCTCCACTGTGGTTTTTCCCCTAACAAGGTTTCCACGTAAAAAATCTTGGTGTTATGTGTTTTTCTGATGTGTTGTTGATTTATGCTTTCATGGTTATAAATTAGATATGAGAATTAGGTTAATAAGTTTAATAAGTTTTGAATTTTTGTGACAAATGATTCATCCCCCCTCTCAGTTGTCTTCCCTTTTGTTTCCAATAGAGAAAGAGTTGAATTAGTGATGATAAGTCTAGAAAAGCATGAAAGTTTCTTACAACTCCTTACAACACTTTGAAATAAGACTTGGTAAGTGATGAAAAGAGGTTATTTAGGTGAATTATGATAAAAGGGTCCTAGAAAAGTGTGAAAGTGGGTTACAATTCTTCACAACACTTTTACAAACATCCTATAAGTCTTAATGATTCTTAAGGGTCCAAGACCTAATGTGAATGTGTTGGCCACATTACAACATAAAATCTAGGGAAAATCAAGCCAATGTCCATAAGAAAGACTCAAGTGAGCACAAAAATGTAAACTATACATTTTTTTGTGACACATTAATCCCCCACTTTAGTGAGAGGATGAACTCTCTTCAAATTCACACTAAATTAGCTCAACATGCACATCGAGAGGGATCCAAATGCACTCATGCTGGTAAGATGATACAATAATAATCAAGAGGGATAATAAAGCCCCTAGGATCATGATCCCATGGAAAACAAAACATATAAATGCAAAGGAATGCACATGAAGATGATTAAAAAGACTAAAAGAAAGCTTCGATCATTTTTCTAGCCCATTGTAGATTGAATCTAGGTTATTTTTTTGGAACAAGAAATGTGTACTCACTATGGGGTGATGAAACTCATGGTGGTTTGCCGGGTGAGAAGGCTCGAGTATACTCACTCTAGGGCTATGGAACTTTTGGTTGTCCATGGGGTGAGAAGGCCCGAAAGGTGAGGAACATATGCTCACGATTGCTATGCACTCACACACAAGCAGGTGGCTATGGGGAAAACTCATGCCTTAGAATGGGATGTTTTGCTCAAACAATCAAAATTATTCCTCTTGATAACTTTAATAAGGTGCCACAAAGGAAAATGTTGTTTCATGCTTCATGAGACAAGCAAAGATTCATATATATAGAACTCATGAACAAATGCAATGGCACCACAAGCATGAAATTTGTGTTATGCAAGGTGGCCATGTAAATGCAAAATGCAACATGCAAAGAATGTTCAAAGGAGTCTTGTTAAGTTCATGTGAGGTATTTAACTTAGGGAACATTGTGTCTAATGTATCCAAGAGAGGACCAATCAAGGAATAGAATATACACAACTTAGGGGATGAAGGGCATCACATCAAGCCACCAAGAGTAATGTAATATGCTAAGATATATCACAGTCATGAAGAAAATCACACCCAATGTCATCCACAAAGTGACAAACACATCATATAAAGTAACATGGCTGCACTAAGAAGTAGGGAAAAAAAATGAAAAATGAATTATGCCAATGTAATCCCCCACTTTAAAGGAATTGCTACACATCGTTCTATGAGAAATTAATTTAAAGTAGCAAATGAAAAATGTAAAATAAAACATGACATGAGAGCCAATTTGGAAGTCCCTATGCCAAGTCATATGTTTCGGAGTAAGCTTGCTTCATCCAAAAGAAACATAAACAAAAGAAATAAGGGTTTCCCCCAAAAAGGAACACACCAAATACATAAGGGATCTATGGATTTGTGGTCAATATGTTCATTGCTTCAATGTTTTGATTAAATAGCTTGGAACTATCATCATTCCCCAAATACACATAGAACTAGAAGAATGACACAAAGAGAGACAAAACAAAAGAAAAATACATTTTGGGTCAACATGGAAGAGACATATGATGTTGCAATGCTTTGCATCATCCCCAAAAGGAAAACACAAGCAAAAATGAAAACAAAAAGGGGAAAGAGAAAGGAAAATTTTTTGGGTCAACATGAAGGAGACATTTTGGTCTTAATACCTTGTGTCATCCCCAAAAGGAAAACACAAGTGAAATGAAAAAGGAAAATGGGTATTTTGAGTCAACAAGGAAGAGATATTCTAGTCTCAATGCCTTTCGTCATCCCCAAAAGGAAAACAAGCAAAAGTGAAAAAGAAAGTAAAAGGACCATTTGGGTCAACATGGAAGAGACATAGGGCATCTCTATCCTTTGCGTCATCCCCAAAAGGAAAACAAAAAACAAAAGTGAAAGGAAAAACAAATGTATGACATATAGAAGAATGAAGGTACAAATAGAAGAATGTTACAAAGAGAGAACATCAAATGTCACGTCACAGGGGGAACACAATACCCACATAGACAAAAGAAAAGAAAAATGCTACTAATGCAAAGGTAAGTCAACCATCAAGTGAGTCATACACCTCCCATTGTTAGTCAGGATAAGTGGAAGGTGAAGAACATAGCTAGGGGACAAGGACCAATTCATTACTAGGACAAGGCTATCAACTTCTTTCCCCCACTGAGTGCAAGGAAAGAATGAGTATAGATAGGTGATGGCAAAGGTCATACAATAGTGGGAATGGAAGATTCTACAAATATTACATAATGAGGGGAATTGGAAATGTCTTACGGATTTATTAGATAGCAATTATCACCATCAAAATGATACTTTCTCAGTATTTCTTTCAATTGGTGGCACTCATCACTTCTATTTCCAAGAACATGATGATAAACGCAATGTGGAACATTAGCATCTTTAGGGTAGATTACCAAACTATTCATAGGTGGTAATAAGATGAGTTTTTTATTTAGGAGGATTTGCAATTTCCTTTCACATTCAAGTGGTGGATGGAGAGGAAACTTTAGTTTGTTTAACTTATAAGTTCATTTACATTTACTAGATTCACCCTTTTCATGGATTAAAGGAGGAAAAGGACCCATAGGGATCCTATCATCCTTTTCATTGGTATCATGTAAGGGTTGTTCACAAGGAAGGAGGACATTCAGATTGGGGGGAATCAAAGATCATCATGCCATCATCACGAAGTCTCTAATATTCTACAGGAGGCTTGCTGTCATGAGGAGGATCTTGATAGCCTAACCCTATCGTGTTTTCATTGGCTAGTCTTTGTTCTAAAATTTGATGAATGTCATGTTTAGTTGTTGTGTCACATCCTTGTTTTCTTAAGATGGTAAAACCTTTTCCATATGTTTCTTCAAGGTTGATTGATATGTTGGTAACTCTTTTTATCATAGAATGGTTGCAGAGTTACTTGGTTAGAGGAACGAGGTCCACCTGTTGGAGGGAGCTGAGGTCCTTGATTTGTTTTAGGATGTAGGTATCCAAATGTATCAGGAGGTGAGATTGTAGGAAGGTCTTTTTGTTTCATGCAGATATAAAAGGATGCATTGGATTCAAGGTTTTCAAGACATTCATTTAAGAACTTATTCATGCTACCATCATCTTATCCAATGATGCCAACAACATGAGGAGGATATTCATGAGGAGTTGAAGGAGCATGGGGAAGCTCAAGGTCATTAGGATCAGTTCCAAAGGCACAATTTGACATGTCCACTAAAAATTTTAATGAAATCAAAAAATTATTAAAGAAAAAAGCCATGAAGAAAGTAAACTAAATGGAATAAACAACAAATCTAGAAAGTATGAAAAAAGACAATAACATATAATAGAAATGCAAAAAATGTATAGAAAATACTAGAAATTACATTTCAAAATGTGTAGGAGGACTAAGTTTCCCAATGTGGCGAATTAGTCCCAGTGAAGATTTTTTTGTGAGTTTTTAGAAACTTTGGATGCAATTTGATGTCTTCCAGATGCATTGATGTAACTACAGTATGAAAGTGAAGATTTTTTTGTTGTTTTCTAATAAAATATGATGCAAAAATGCAAGCTATATTAGCTTTTCACTAATGTAATTTTTAAACCCCGAGGATGCAATTTAAACAATGCAACACTTAATGCAGTGGTAATACAAATTAAACCTAGGATGCTCTTGAAATCAGAAGCAAAAATGTTCAAAATTCAAGTTCACCAAAATGTGGACAATGATTTTGGTAACTCAAGGGTTTCTTTAACTCTTCTTGGTTTTTCACCTAAAAGAAGAGAAATGGGCCCAAAATGCTAATGTCTACACTCAAGATTAATGTAAAAGAGATGCAATGTATCTAAATATGATGATATAAATGCAATAAACAGAAATAAAGATGATTTATTGATGCTAAACCTAAGAAATGCAAAGTGTTGGAAAATATAGTGATGTATACAAAAATACCTAAGAATGCAAGTAAATGATGAAAGAATTAAACAAAACTGGAGAGATGCACTTGGAATCTACAATATGATATAGAGAAGCTCTGGAATCTTGCAAAGTTGATTGGAAATGTTGACTCAGACACCTACGCCAAGCTTGATGACTTAGTATAGTTTCAAAGAAAATATGTCGAAACGAGAATTTTCCAAATGGGTACTTAGAAATGGAAAAATCAATTTTCAGGCCTGGTAGTGGGGTATGTGCAGGATCATGATGGGCCAAAAAGTGGCAATATGATGGGTATGTGGCTAACGACTTTTTTTTACCCAAAATTGATGAAATGAAAAGGGTTTTTAAAGGAGATTCTCTACTTTCCACCAATATAAATTATGTTTTACTTTGAATTTAATAAGTAATTATTATTCATTTTCTATTTCAAATTACGACTAATGTCCTGATTGATAGACTGATTGAAAAACATCTATAGCTTTCAAATGGTATCATATTTTTTGAATCCAAAACATATGTCACATTCTATGCTTTGCATTCTATAGGATTAAAAAAATAAAAGATGAATTTCATGAAGTTTTGACCAAGTTAACGTGGTCAAACATACGAGTTTTTTATATTTTTTAAAAGTTGTAACAAAAAAATCATAATTAATTATTTTCTTGGAAAAAAATTACAAATAAATATGCATCACATTGGGACATGAGTCCTCTACTTATATCTAAAATCTTATAAAAAAATATTATCATTTTATTGTGGTTAGGGTGGTCAGACAGACACCTACTTCGTATTTTTTCCTTGAAATTTAAGTACTACTACATTGAAATTTCAAATTTCACCAAATAGATTTTTTTTTTTAAAACAAACCTAGTTGTTTAGAAACTACATTCAATTTTCTACAGATTCTATTCTTATATATTTTTGAAATAATATAGATAACTTATTCAAATTTTTAAGTCAAGTTGCCTAACTCTAATTTTTCTGATTTTTTTGCCACTTAAGGGCCTGTCTTTTCCATGATGATCCTGCACATACAAAATGGGACTAAGTCACCATAGATGGAAAATTAGTCCACTTAGGAATTTATGGGATTTCAGAATAGGATTTTGTGGCTTTCGGTCTGCACTTGCTCTTTTTATGAGTGTTTGGTTCTAATTCTGCAAAAAATGAGTTGAAAAAAACTCCAAGCTTCAATTAGGGTTATGTTGACTTTGATGTATTGTTGACCACTTTTTGACACCAAATTCTTTAAAACATCTACATACAAGGTCTGCAAACACACATGCAGAGAGGGGAAAAAGGGTTAAGGGTTAGAGTATAGGGGTTTTCCTTGGTCAAACCCCACTTTGGTAATCAAACCATATGAAATGAAATGAAATGAGAAGATAATGATAAATAGATAACATGCAATGTCATAAACTTACCAAACCCTTGATGTGTAAATCTAAAGATATGCAATAAAGTGCTCCAATGGATGATTTGATTATGCCTTGAATGCTTGAGAATGATTAAGAGGTTGAATGCTTGAGTGAATAGGTAGTAGGTGATTGTAGAAGATTAGGAGATGAAAATTGAGGATAAAAACCCTTATTTATACCTGATTTTACATTAATTCCCAAAAATAACACATCATAGGCTAACCTCAAGGGTAAGAGAATAAAATCTAGCCAAGAAATTATTTTTATTTTTATTTTTGTGTCTAGTGGGACTAAGTAGCCCTAGGTGGTGACTTGGTCCACTAGGGCAATTTCACTAGGTTTTGGAAATTAAAGTGCATTAAATAATGTCTAATGAGAATATCCTAAAAACTGAACTTAAATATGGTTGGAAAGTGTATTAGGGGGTAATTTAAACATGAGCAGGGTTGAATTAGTGATGACAAGTCTAGAAAAGCATGAGAGTTTCTTACAACTCTTTACAACACTTTGAAATAAGACTTGGTAAGTGATAAAAAGAGGTTATTTAGTTGAGTTATGATAAAAGGGTCCTAGAAAAGTGTGAAAGTGGGTAACAACACTTCACAACACTTTTACAAGACATCCTAGAAGTCTTAATGATTCTCAAGGGTCGAAGAACTAATGTGAATGTGTTGGCCACATTACAACATTAAATCTAGGAAAAATCAAGCCAAAGTCCATAAGAAAGACTGAAGTGAGCAAAAAAAATGTAAACTATACATTTTTTTGCAACACAGAACATAACATACATCAAACTACCAACTACATTGGTGAAAGAACATGAACTTTATCCTCTATCTCTATGAGTGTCATAAGACACTATTTATCTAAAATATTAACCTCCATAAGAAAAGGAACACTCACTAATATATTATTTTCTATGCTAAAACACCATTTATTACTAACAAATTCACCACTCCAATATGGCAATTAGTTGATTAATAATTGATAAGAATGTCCATGAACACTACACATAAAATTGAACCCATTAACCTTTATCTTTCCTACATTAATACTAGCCTATTTCTTCTTCTTGGACCAAATAGTCATTAAAGGAGAGTGCATGGGGTTTCTTATGAGTTTTTTTGTTTAATCATGAGTTTTAAGAGGATATAAAAATCCCCTATGCAAATATTTTTTGACTTTCCTTTTTAGAAAGATATATTCCTTTCAATGTTTAAGAAAAAATGAAGTTTATGAAACATTTAGTTCACCAAAAAATTAAGTGGCCAAAAATAGAGAAGTATTTCTTTCTCCATTTTAGTGAAAAATCAAGCTCGTGAACCATTTAGTTTGCAAAAAAATTCAAGTGGTCAACAATAGAGAAATATTTCTTTCTATGTGACATAACTAATAATGGGATATGCTTTCGTATGGTTTAGGACATAGAGAAAAACCCACTTTCCAATTATTTCATTGAAGGGAAACCCTAAAGATCTAAATACAAAGGAGAAAGAGATCTTGCTATAGGAATGCCCTAAGGTCTGATTGTAAACCAATGAGGGGTCCAACACCAAGCTAGAGCTTGGAAAGATAAATGAAATGCAAGACCTAATGTTTAACCCTAATGTAATGCAATCTTTAACTAAATGACCTAAAAATGCATGTAAATTAGAACATAGAGGTGAGATCTAAGAAGTATGCACCTAGAAACCTAAAGGAGGCTAGAATGATCTCTAAATTGCTAGAAATTCTAAAATTTTGGCACATTGGGACTCATATGCCAGTCTAGGAATATCAGTCCTAGATCAGGGTTTCTAGGCAGAAATTGAAATCTGGCAAAATGGTATTTGGAACTACAAAAAATCTAGAAAAAATTCCTATAGTGGGACTCATACGCCACTTCTGACATATCAGTTTCATTTTTCTTTTTCAGAAATTCATAGTATAGAACTATGCTCCAATCTCTTTCCTTCCAACTGATTTATGGATCTGAATGGGTGAAAATACATGCAAAATAGAATATAGAATTGATTTTCTCATGGGGGTTTTCCTTAGTCAAACCCCTAGTTTGGTAGTTATACCTTCATAGAAACAATGAAATATGAATTTATATAGGAATGTAAACCCTAACCTTAAGTGTGTCTATGATTAGGAAATATGATATGCAATGCAACCCTATTCTAATGTGCAAGAATGAGATGCATGAATGAAACATGATGATAAGTGACTCACTTTTAGAGATCTCTAATTACCTAAATGAACCCTAATAATGCTTGTGACTTCCTTAGGCTAAATGTAGAGTGATAATAGAGCATGAAATCACTTAGGAAACAAGTCATTAGGCTTGGTTTGATGGCTAGTTGCATCTCCTCAACCTAGAATCCATCATGATTCACCACAGACAACCATGATCAACCCTTGACAATGCTAGATATTGAATGAAAGTGAGCTTGAAGACTTGCAAAAACACTTTAATGCTACTCCAAGACTTCAACCTTGCATGGATTTGAAATTTGAATGCTCTTGTGAAAGAATGCTTGAAGACTCTTGAATACTTGGATCTTAAAATTTCTCTAAAATGCTCACTTAGATGAAATAATTACTTAGAAGCTTGATTATATAGGCATTAACACCTAATTTACTATTATTCAGATCTCAAAAGTTGACATCAACCAAAAAATTGAATTAAAAAGTTGAATTTCCCGCTCAAACCCTAAAAAGTCCCCAAATGGGACTCATATGCCACCTCTAGCATATGGGTCCCACCTAGGGGGAGTCATACACCCAAGGTGGGATATGAGTCCCACTGTAATTTTTAGGGTGGGTTGTTAAAATTTTAAGTGTTTTTGGTGATTTTGTCAAGTTTTTAGCTGAAATAAACCTCAATATCTAAAGTAATGGATCTTAGGGACCTATTAATGATGAATTAAAGGGTAATAAATGCAAGGGTACTAAAATAGGTCCAAATTAAATGAGAAACTACCTTATCTCTAAGAAGGGAGTACAATTTCTGTCATTACATCTAGCCCTCACTTTAGTGCCTATATGACTCTACTTACATATGCAAGCTAAAGGAATCCAAGGAATAAACTATGTTTCATAAAAGGATACTCATATAGGTTCATTCACAACACAGGGAATTGAAACCCATACTATAGCTATCTACAAAACCAAAATGTTAGGAACCACACCCTACAAAATGAATTTGTTAGTTTTCCAAAAATCCTCTTATCTAACTTCTTCTAAAAATTGAATTCGAGGGTAGATGTATGCCCTCCTTGATTTTGATTGCTTTATGGAGGTGGAAGCAAGGTAGCAATCTAGCCACATCAAATAAGGTAAGTCATATCATAGGGCATTTCCAAGTACCATATTGCATAATAATAGATGTATGATGAGGACAAGAGGAGAATAATGGTTCTAATGCAACAAACATAATTCAAAATGGAGCTCTCTAGCTCTTGTTATGTTAATTTGAATGAAAGGCACTTTTTAACCCTTATATATTAAAAACCCTAATTTTTAGCATTTATAAGACTAAAATGTGAAGTGATTTCTAACTATTTTATATTTTACCTTCTTGTAGCTTGACTTTGGTGGAGCAAAATGAATTAACTAAAAATGGGATATATGCTTTCATATGGTTTACGACATAGAGCAAAACCCACTTTCCAATTATCTCATTGAAGGGAATCCCTAGAGATCTCAATGCAAAGGAGAAAGAGATCTTGCAATAGGGCTGCCTTAAGGTCTGATTGTAAACTAATGAGGGGTTCACCACCAAGCTAGGGCTTGGAAAGACAAATGAAATGCAAGACCTAATGCTTAACCCTAATGTAATGCAATCTTTAACTAAATGGCCTAAGAATGCATGTCAATTAGAACATAGAGGTGAGATCTCAGGGGTATG
Source organism: Sequoia sempervirens (assembly GCA_007258455.2). NCBI lineage: Eukaryota > Viridiplantae > Streptophyta > Pinopsida > Cupressales > Cupressaceae > Sequoia > Sequoia sempervirens. The sequence goes on along the minus strand of VDFB02322083.1, from coordinate 32,967,307 downwards.
CACTTGGAAACCTAAAGGAGGATGGAATGAGCTTTGAGTTACTATAAATTATAAAACTTTACAACACTAGGACTCATACACTATTCTAGGCATATCAGTCCCAAATTAGGGTTTCTGGGCATAAATTGAAATCTTCCAAAAGTGTATCTAGAACTGCAAATAATCTAGAAAAACTCCCTATAGTGGGACTCATACGCCACTTCTGGCGTATCAGTCCCATTCCACTTTTTCAAGAATTCAAGGTTCAAATCTTTGCTCCAATATCCACTCTTTCCTTCCAAACTTATTTTTGGATTCAAATCTATGAAAAGACCTGCAAAACAAAATATAGACTTGATTTTACTATGGGGGGTTTGCCTCGGTCAAACCCCTAGTTTGGTAGTTAAACCTTGATAGAAACAATGAAATATGAATGTAAATAGGAATGTAAACCCTAACCTTAAGTGTATTTAATATTAGCAAATCTGAAATGGAATGCAACCCTATTCTAATGTAAATGAATGAGATGCATGAATAAAATATGAAGATAAGTGAATCAATTTGAGAGATATCTAATAACCCAAATGAGCCCTAATAATACTTGTACCTCCCTTAGGATGGATATAGAGTGATAATGGAGGTTGGAATCACTTAGTTAACAAGTCATTAGGCTTGGTTTGATGGCTATTTGCATCTCCTGGGCAACCTAGAATCCATCATGATTCACCATAGAAAAGGTCATGATCAACCCAGGACAATGCTAGATATTGAATGAAATTGAGATTGAAGACCTGCAAAAAAACTCTAATGCTGCTCCAAGACTTCAACCTTGCTTTCCTTTGAAACTTGAATGCCCTTGTGAAAGAATGCTTGAAGACTCTTGAATACTTGGATCTTGAAATTGCTCTAAAATTCTTGCTTAGATGAAATAATGACTTAGAAGCTTTCTTATATAGGCATTAACACCTAATTTACCATTATTCATATCTCAAAAGCTGACATCAACAAAAAAATTAAATTAAAATTTTGATTTTTCCACTCAAACCCTAAAAAAGCCCCAAATGGGACTCATACACCACATTTGGTGTATGGGTCCCACCTATGGGGGATCATATGCCCAAGGTGATGTATGAGTCCCACCCTATATTTTTGGGGTGGGTTGTTAGAATTTTAAGTGTTTTTGATGATTTTTTTGGGTTTTTAGCTGAAATAATGATTGAGACCCAAAATAATTGGTCTTAAGGACCTATTAATGATTAATTAAAGGGTAATTAATGCAAGTGTACTAAAATAGGTCTAGATTAAATGATAAATTTCCCTAGATCTACAAGAAGGGAGTACAAAATTTTTCATTACATCTAGCCCCCATTTTAGCAACCATCTGACTCTACATGCAAATGCAAGCTAAAGGAATTCCAACAATAAACTCTATTTCATAAAAGGATACTCATATAGGCTCATTCACAACACGAGAGAATGAAACCCCCATTGTAGCTATTTACAAAACCACACTGTTAGGAACCACATCTCGCAACACAATTTTTTTAATTGTCCCAAAATCCTCTTATCTAACTTCTTTGAAAATAGAATTTGAGGGTAGATGTATGCCCCCCCTTGATTCCACTTGCTTTATGGAGGTGGAATCAAGGTAGCAATCTAGCCATATTGAATAAGGTAAGTCATTTCATAGGGTATTTCCAAGTACCATACCATATAATGATAGATGTATGATGAGGATGAGAGCGAAATCACAATTCCAATGCAAATAACAACATAAATAATATAGCTCTCTAGTTCCCATTATGTTAATTTGAATGAAAGGCAATTTTTAACCCTAATATAGTAAAAATCCTAGTTTGAATTTTAAGTGTTTTTGATGATTTTTTTGGGTTTTTAGCTGAAATAAGGATTGAGACCCAAAATAATGGGTCTTAAGGACCTATTAATGATTAATTAAAGGGTAATTAATGCAAGTGTACTAAAATAGGTCTAGATTAAATGATAAATTGCCCTATCTACAAGAAGGGAGTACAATTTTTTTCATTACATCTAACCCCCACTTTAGCAACCATATGACTCTACATGCATATGGAAGCTAAAGGAATTCAAACAATAAACTCTATTTCATAAAAGGATACTCATATAGGCTCATTAACAACACGAGAGAATGAAACCCCCACTGTAGCTATTTGCAAAACCACAATGTTAGGAACCACATCTTGCAACACAAATGTTTTAATTGTCCCAAAATCCTCTTATCTAACTTCTTCGAAAATGGAATTTGAGGGTAGATGTATGCCCCCCTTGATTCCACTTGCTTTATGGAGGTGGAATCAATGTAGCAATCTAGCCATATTGAATAAGGTAAGTCATTTCATAGGGTATTTCCAAGTACCATACCATATAATGATAGATGTATGATGAGGACGAGAGGGAAATCACAAGTCCAATGCAAAAAACAACATAAAAAATATAGCTCTCTAGTTCTCGTTATGTTAATTTGAATGAAAGACAATTTTTAACTTTACTATAGTAAAAATCCTAATTTTTAACATATATAAGAGTAAAAAGTGAAGTAATTTCTACCTATTTTCTCTTTTACCTTCTATTACCTTTTTTTTGGTGGAGAAAAATTAAATAACCTATGCTCCATGGAGTTTCAGGGATAGGGACGGTAGGGGACGATAGGACGATTTTTTGGTACAGGGGTACTTTTGGGCCATTTTTTAGGGGACGGCAGGGGATGAATGATAAAAAATAGGGAAATTTTAAATATATAGAGAAATTTAAAATATTCATATTATAACATTGACAAAGCATTCATGATAGACATTGTAGAAGATTAATACATAACATTAGACTTGAATTGAGATTTCACATGAGAATCAACAAAAAAATTAAGAAAATTCAAATGGTTTCATTGTTAATGTGCATATATATTAAATAAGAATTATAAAAAAATTCCAAAGGGATCAAATTTTCAACTATAAAATGACAAAAATATTAAAAATATATGGATGTGCTTAATCAATAGATGCAACTGCCATGTTAGCATTAAAATTGGAGCTCAAGTTTGAATCACTGTTAGATGCAACAGTGAGTGGAAGTTTTTGAGGAGTCCCTGAGTCCCCAAAACATTTTGAAGATGGGGATGGGGGTACTAGGGGAGGGGATGAGTCCCCATGGAGCACTACAAATAACTGAAAAAATGGGATATATGCTTTCGTATGGTTTAGCACATAGAGAAAAACCCGCTTTCCAATTATCTCATTGAAGGGAAACCCTAGAGATCTCAATGCAAAGGAGAAAGAGATCTTACAATAGGGCTTCCCTAAGGTTTGATTGTAAACTAATGAGGGGTTCACCACCAAGCTAGGGATTGGAAAGACAGACAAAATGCAAGACCTAATGCTTAACCCTAATGTAATGCAATCTTTAACTAAATGACATAAAAATGCATGTAAATTAGAACAAAGAGGTGAGATCTCAGAGGTATGCACCTAGAAACCTAAAGGAGGCTAGAATGAGCTCTTAATTACTTGAAAATTTCAAATTTTGCCACACAAGGACTCATACACCAATATATGCGTATCAGTCCCAAATCAAGGTTTTTGGGCAGAAATTAAAATTTGGAAAAATAGTATTTGGAATAGTTGAAAATCTAGAAAAACTACTTATAGTGGGACTCATACACCACTTTTTTCATATCATTCCTATTTAACTTTTTTGAGAATTCAAGGTTCAAATCTATGCTACAATTTCTTCTCTTTCATTCCAAACTAATTTTTGGATCCGAATCTACAAAAAGACCTACAAAACAAAATATAGACTTGATTTGTTTATGGGGGATTTGCCTCGATCAAACCCCTAGTTTGGTAGTTAAACCTTGATAGAAACAATGAAATAGGAATGTAAACCCTAACCTTAAGTGTGTCTAAGGTTAGGAAATCTAAAATGCAATGCAACCCTATTCTAATGTGCAAGAATGAGATGCATGCAATAAACATGAAGATGAGTTACTCACTTTGAGAGATCTCTAATCACCCAAATGAGCCCTAATAATTCTTGTACATTCCTTATGCTAAATGTATAGTGATAATAGAGGATGGAATCACTTAGGAAACAAGTCGTTAGTATTGGTTTGATGGATAGTTGTATCTCGCCAACCTAGAATCCATCATGATTCACTATAGAAAACCATGATCAACCTTTGAAAATTCTAGATCTGTAATGAAAGTGAGCTTGAAGACCTGCAAAAAAAATGTAATGCTTCTCCAAGACTTCAACCTTTCTTTTCTTTGAAACTTGAATGCTCTTGTGAAAGAATGCTTGAACTTGAATACTTGGATCTTGAAAATGCTTTAAAATGCTCACTTAGATGAAATAATGACTTAGAAGCTTACTTATATAGGCATTAACATCTAATTTACCATTATTGAGATCTCAAAATATGACATCAACCAAAAATTTGAATTAAAAAAGTTGAATTTCTCATTCAAACCCTAAAAAATCCCCAAATGGGACTCATACACCACCTAGGGGACTCATATGTGCAAGGTGGCATATGAGTCCCACCCTAGATTTTCATGGTGGATTGTTAATATTTTAAGTGTTTTTGATGATTTTGTTGGGTTTTTAGTTGAAATAAGCCTCAAGATCCAAAATAATGGATCTTAGGGGCCTATTACTACTGAATTAGAGGGTAATTAATGTAATGGTACTAAAATAGGTCTAGATAAATGAGAAATCACCCTATCTCCAAGAAGGGAGTACATTTTTTGTCATTACATCTATCCCCCACTTTAGCACCCATATGATTCTACGTGCATATGCAAGTGAAATGAATCCAAGCAATAAAATATGTTTCATAAAAGCATACTCATATTGGTTCATTCACAATATGGGATAATGAAACCCCCATTGTAGCTATCTGTAAAACCACAATGTTAGGAACCGCATCCTGCAACACAAATTCGTTAGTTTTCCAAAAAAAAAAATTGAGGGTAGATGTATTCCCCCCTTTTCCAAAAATAAAATTCAAGGGTAGATGTATGCCCGCTTAACTTCTTCCAAAAATCAAATTCAAGGGTAGATGTACTCCCCCCTTGATTCTGCTTGCTTTATGGAGGTGGAATCAAGGTAGCATTCTAGCCACATAAAATAAGGTAAGTCATATCATAGGTTAGTTCCAAGTACTATACCACATAATGATAGATATATAATGAGGATGAGAGAAAAATCAAAATTCTAATGCAACAAACGACATAAAAAATGGAGCTCTCTAGCTCCCATTATGTTAATTTGAATGAAAGAAATTTTTTAACCCTAATATAGTTATAACCCTAATTTTTAACATATATGAGTAAAAAGTGAAGGAATTTCTAACTATTTTTTCTTTTAGCTTCATGTAGGTTGAATTTAGTGGAGCAAAATGAAATAACTAAAAAATGGTATATATACTTTCATTTGGTTAAGTCATAGAGCAAAACCCACTTTCCAATTATCTCATTGAAGGAAAACCCTAGAGATCTCAATGGAAAGGAGAAAAAGATCTTGTAATTGGGCTTCCCTAAGGTCTGATTGTAAACTAATGATAGGTTCACCATGAACCTAGGGCTTGGAAAGAAAATTGAAATGCAAGACCTAATGCTTCACCTTAATTTAATGCAATCTTTAACTAAATGACCTAAAAATGCATGTAAATTAGAATAGCGAGATGAGATCTTAGAGGTATGCACCTGGAAACTTGAAGGAGGCTAGAATGAGCTCTAAATTGTTGGAAATTCTAAAATTTTGGCACACTGGGAATCATATGCCAATCTGGGTGTATCAGTCCCAAATAAGGGTTTTTGTGTAGAAACTAAAATCTAGAAAAAGGGTATTTGGAACAACAAAAAATATAGAAAAATTTCCTATAGTGGGACTCATATGCCCCTTTTGGTGTATCAGTTCTATTCTTCTTTTTTGATAATTCAAGGTTTAGATTTGTGCTCCAATCTTTGTTCTTTCATTTTAAATTGATGTCCTAATATGACTTTGTGAAAAGACCATCAAAACATAATATAGACTTGACTTGCTTATGGGGGGTTTTCCTTAGTCAAACTACTAGTTTGGTAGTTAAACCTTGATAGAAAAAATGAAATAGGAATGTAAATAGCAATGTAAACCCTAACCTTAAGTGTTTCTAAGATTAGGAAATCTGAAATGTAATGCAACCCTATTCTAATGTGCAAGAATGAGATGTATGAATGAAACATGAAGATGAGTGACTCACTTTGAGAGATCTCTAATCACCCAAATGAGCCCTAATAATGCTTGTACCTTCCTTAGACTAAATTTAGAGTGATAATGGAGGATAGAATCACTTTGGAAATAAATCATTAGGCTTGGTTTGATAGCTAGTTGCATCTCCCCAACCTAGAATTCATCATGATTCACCATAGATGACCATGATTAACCCTTGAAAATGCTAGATCTTGAATGAAAGTGAGATTGAAGACTTGCAAAGACACTGTAATGCTACTCCAAGACTTTAGCATTGCTTTCCTTTAAAACTTGAATGATCTTGTGAAATAATGCTTGAAGTCTCTTGAATACTTGGATCTTGAAATTGATCTAAAATGATTTCTTAGATGAAATAATGACTTAGAAGCTTTCTTATATAGGCATTAACACCTAATTTACTGTTATTCAGACCTCAAAAACTAACATCAACCAAAAATTTGAATTAAAAAGTTGAATTTCTTGCTCAAACCCTAAAAATCCACCAAATGGGACTCATACGCCACCTCTGGTGTATGGATCCCACCTAGGGGGCTCATACACCCAAGGTGGTATATGAGTCCCATTCTAGATTTTCATGGTGGGTTGTTAAAATTTTAAGTTTTTTTGATGATTTTATCAAGTTTTTAATTGAAATAATCCTCGACATCTGAAATAATGGGTCTTAAGGGACTATTAATGATGATTTAAAGGGTAATTAATATACAGGTACTAAAATATAGGTTTAGATTAAATGAGAAATTTCCCTATCTCCAAGAAGGGAGTATAATTTTCATCATGTACACTATGTTTTGAGGAAAATAAAATTTTATGAACTATTTGGTTCACTAAATGTGTAGTTCACCAAAGGAAAATAAGGATTCCAAAGAGATTGAAGCTCTTCAAGTTTTTTAGTAAAGCTCAAAATTCATGAACTATTTGGTTCACTGAAGAAGTAGTCCACTAAATGAAAGGAAGACAAGGTAGAATGAGAAAAAAAGATGAAAATTTGGAAAAAGAAGTTTTTGATGAAATTGTGAGTTTACAAATTGCTTGGTTCAGTTAAGAAGAGAGAAAATAAAGTGTCAAGAATTTTAAGAGTCTATGAATAGTGGATTTCATTGAAATTTTTGAGAAACGAAGAGCTCATAGTTGTAGTTATAGTCAATGCCATTGACTTGAACACATTACTTCATTTGCTATAGATGAAATGGTGAATGATGCGCTCCTTGAAAATAAGACAACCATCATAACATATTGAGAAAATGCGCAGTTCAAGTGGCAGATGTAAATTTGGATTATATTCTTGAAGGTTTTAACCATTTTTATTCTATTATAACGTGTCCTAAGAAAATAGAAAATAAGACAATGGTAGTTTGGAGAAGTGAAGGGAAATTATTAGAAGGTTGGGACCATTTAGGGATAGTTTGGGTGAGTCAGACAACATATGTAAGTATAGAAATTATTTTGAGAAAGCTCTCCATAGTCCCAAGAATCTAGGAGCATATTTAGCTAAGGAGCTTGAAGCAATTAAGAGATTTCATTCAACCAAAATCAAATATCAATTTCTAAGGAGAAAAAAACAAGAGCTAAGTCAACTAATCACTCAAATAAGATCAAGTGGTTACCTCAAGGAAAGGAAAATGTGACTTATTGTCAATTAATTCATTTCCTAGATTTTCTCTCATGTTAGGGTAGAGAAAGGATCACTTAGTTTCATTTTAAAAATTATTTCTTGCTAGTCAAAGTTGGTATTGTAACTGATTTTTTGAATTCTTTCTGATTTTTATGTTGTCTTATAATTTGAATTTAGTTCTATATTGAGAAAGCATTATAATTTCATTTTCTTAAGAAATAGCATGATTTTTTCAAGAATATATACATTATAAGAATACCTTTTATCAATGAATTCAATAAATTTTTTCTTTTCTATGTGTATTTTGTGAGTAAAATGAATGATTGTTGCATATTTTTGATATTTTATAATTAAATCCTCAATTATATGTCTAATTTCAGCACCTTAGGAAAAAATACATATATTTTATGTAGTTAATAGGTTGTGTAATTTATGTAAGCAATCATTAGCTGTGAAAAAATAATTTCATTTTCTTCATAAGGTTGTGAAAACTCAAACCTTCTTATTCATGAAATATTGATGTAGGAATATTTAAAAAACCTTGAGTTGTGCATGAATCAATTGAATCATTGATTAATTATGTGTCAAAACTAAAATATAGGTATTATTAATAATTTGGTGCATCACCTCCATAGGATTTAGGTTCATTTTATGTCATTTCCATCCCTTTTCTCTAGAAAAATAGTAATAATTTAAGCTAGCTCCTCACCTCACATGGAAATTGAGAAGTTCAATTAAACTAGTTATGAGCTATGAAAGTTAAAAAAGAAGAATGCATTTCCACAAAGAGAAGGATCCATAGTTGGAAGCAACAAAGGAAAGAAAACCAAAAAAGTTAGATCAATATGAGTGGGATAAGAAGGATAAGAAAGAAGGGGGAAAATCTAGGATTTTCTTGTAGAATTTATCTTGTTGAATGTTTTTGAAGAGAAAAATACCTAGGATCCATGGAAATAGTCAAGTGAGATTTTAAAAAAGAAAAAAAAACATGGTAAATAAGTTATATTTAAAAAGAATTATTTTCGCTTAAGATAAAGGAGGGTAGTTTGATAGAAAATCATTTGATTACATGTATTATGATTTTTATTCAATTATTTTCTATTGATGTTAGGATATATGAATATGAAAATTGTATTATTTTCCTATGTTCTCTTCCTAAGCCGTGAAACAACATTATTCTTTCCTCTAGTGCCAACCTTATAGATACTCCAAAGATAGACAATGTTGTTGCAAATTTGTTGTCAAATGAAATGAGGAAGAAATCCACTCTAGATGGCTCAAAGGATGCTATGCATGTCATGGGAAGGTCTAAGGAAAGAGGATCTAAGGGAGATCAAAAGGAGCCTAAGGACAAGTTCAAGGGTAGATCTAAGACTTCAAGTAAAATGAATAGAGTGAATTTTTGAAACTATGGTAAAAGGGAATGTATGAAAAATCAATTTGAAAAAATATAAAAATAATGTTATTTCATCATAGAAAAGTCCTATAATTTAGGCGATGAATTTAAAATTTCTTCATATAATATTAAATCTAATGAGCATTGGTTGATTGATTGAAGATGCTATTTTCATATTAATCCTAATAAAGAGTCATTTTCCACATGAAGAAAGATGATGGAGAAAAAATATACCTTGGGGATACTCATTTTTTTATGAGGAAAGGTACAATTTGCTTTAGTGATGGAAGGTTAAAAACCATCCCTAGTGTTTTAAATATTCCTAGATTTGCTAGAAATTTAATTTTAATTTCGGAGTTGAATGATATAGGAATAAATGTAGCATTTTATAAGAATGGCTACAAATTGGTGAGAGGGATTTTGGTGATAGAAAGAGGGACAAGGATGATAACTTATTTTAGGCTAGACACCACCACTATTTTTACTCTACCAATGTAACCAACACAAAAATACATGTATGTTGTGGCATTGTATATTGGGCCACATAAGTTAGAATAGATTAAAGATAATCTTAAATAAGAAGTTGTTAGAAAATATTTATTATTCTAATGAGAAATTATATTTCTATGAGAGTTCTATGTTCAAAAGAACTATAGCATCTTTTCCTTCAAGAAATAATAAAGCTAAAATTAATTTAGAGAGTATTCATTTAGATGTTTTTTATTCTATGGATATTTAATATATTCTAAAAATAAATATATTTTTTCCTTGATTGATGATGTTGGTAGATTTAACTAGATTTATTTTAGAAAAAATAAATCTAAAGTTTTCACTAAGCTTAAGAAATTTAAATTCTTACTACAAAATCAATTGAATTGTAAGAAATATTTTGAGATTGCAGAATGGATGGGAATAAAATTCCAAGGAATATGATGAGTTTTATAAGCATGTAGCTATTTTTAGGAAGAAGACTACTCTGTATGCTCCTCAAAAAATGGGATGGTAGAAAGGAAAAATCATAAAATTACAAAAAAGAGCTAGAAGTATGTTTACTATTTCACATTTAGATAAAATCCCTTGGGAAGAAGTTGCAAGTACTAATTTTTACTTGTTAAATAGATATCCTTGTCAGGATCTTGATTAAACATCTTATCAAGTGTGCATATGCAAGAAATATTATATCACATTTAATGGTTTTTGTTTATGAGGCTTATATTCATGTGCCTAAAAAATAGTGATCTAAGATCAATCCAAAAGATTAAAGGTGTATTTTCATTAGATATGGAAAGAATGTTAAATGTTATAAAATTTTGAATTTATTGATGAAGAAAATGATATATTCTAGATATGTGATTTTTTAGGGAACTTATAGCTATTCCTAACCCTAAATAGCCAAAAGATAAAGAAAAGGAAAGGAGGGTGCACTTTCAGACTATGTGAGAAGATGCACCTTGAAAAGAATAATGAGATGGATTTGGGAGTGAGGAGGAAGAAAAAGAGGGTTTAGATGAAGATTATGAGAAAAAATTAAGAGGTTAGGGAAGATAACCAACAAGAAGTTGATAAAACTCAATAACAAGTAAATCCCCATACTCTTGTTCTCCAAAGATACACAAGAAAAAAATATATAGTTGATAGGTATAATCCACTAGATTTTATTTTATATTTATTTTATTAAGTGACAAAAATGAACCTATATCCTATAGGGAAGCTATTATTGTAGATTATAGTGTCCATCTTAGATACAAGTCATGCATGAAGAGATGATGGCCTTAGACACTTGTCATACCTAATATCTTGCAAATTTATTGAAATAAAGGAATACCATGATTTTTAAATAGATCTTTACGAAGAAGTTTTGATTAAATGGTTCATTAGAAAATTACAAGGATAGACTAGTACCCAAGGGCTACTCCCAAAGAGGGAGTTTATTTTGGTGAAACATTCTCTCTCATTGCTAACTTATCAGATGAATTACTTTTATTTTATCAATAGTTGCTACTAATGATTTTGAAATTGAATGAATCATGGATGTTGAAAGTAAATTTTTTATGTAGATATACAAGAGGAAATTTATATGCATTAGCCTAAATGTTTTGATGTAAAGAGGAAAGAAAAATTGGTGTGTAAGTTAAAATGGATTTTTTATGGTTTAAATAAATCAACTCAAAATATGTTATCAAAAATTTGACTCATTTGTTTTGAAGTTGGGCCTTATAAGAAGTGAAGAAGATAAATACATTTAAATAATAGAATAATAATTCCCTTTTATACAGATGATATGCTATTTTCATTAACACCAAGGGTATGATTAGTGACTTGAAAGATTAAATTTAAAATAAATTTTAACTAAAATATCTAGGAAAAACAATGGATATATTGGAAATGGAAATAAGAAGAGATTGTGCAAATATAAGATATTTTATATCACAAAGTAAGCATGTTAATACTATATTGAATATATTTAGTATACATGATTGTAACCCAATTAAAATTATGTTACTAGTTGCAACCAATATTTCACTAGGTATATTTCCTAAGAGTGAAGATGATATTTAGGATATTTATAATGTACCATATGCTTGTGATTATTGAACATAAGGTGGAACTAAGTTGCAATATTAACTTATGTATGTGTATTTAAATATTAAAATAATATTACCAAATTTGATTATATGTATGTTATTACACATCACATTCACCATAACAAAAAAATCAAAAAATAAATATGACACTATATTTATGTCGAGAACCCCTTTCAAGAAAAACTCAGGCTCCAATTTATAAAACTTGTGGGAGGAAAAAAAACAATGGTAAAATAAAACAAGAGGTTCCAAAACCACTTGAAAAAACCCATTCCCATTCCTTATAATACCAAGAGTCATGATAATAAATAAATTAATATTCTTAAGGCTTCAATATGAGAAGCTAACCCATATCCCTTTCAACTTTTTCCATTCAGAATGTTCCCATGATTTTTCACCTTCCAAGTGGAACACCAATGGACACTTCTTTCCCATTATAGCTGGGTGCCCCACTCAAGATTGGGATATCCTCCAATAGAGATAAGGTTGGGTAGAAGGTGTGTACAAACATCCTTCACTGTGTGAAAGTGGGTAGAGGGGGTTTCGAGAGGTATGTAATTCCCCACCATTCAACCCCAAGGGACAACACAACAACTAACATTTATAGCATACTTTAAAAAAAACAAGGTTAAACAATTATGGAATGTAACTCAACATATAACATTAATAAAGAAACTATACATACACATCATCTATCTAGTCCTCTAGGGTGACATGACTGCATTACTTGTGAATATTTCTAACATGACCCAATACTGATAACAATGAAAATATACTCACAAGTATACATTCTAAAACCATAATATAGAAGAACTTAACAATGCGCATACATCCATAACATTACATAAACATCCATCTGAACACATGATGATATCGAAGTGTACCATATAAAAATGGATCATTGATATTTTCATGGTCTTTTAGGTCTTTCTTTCATGATGCTTGGCTTATTTTTCTTTGATTTAATGTTGCAATGTAACCTCTACATTCATATTAGGTTACAAATATTCAAATTATGATGTCTTGTGAAGGTGTTGTGAAGTGTTGTAACACATTTCTACACTTTTCTAGATTCTTCTCATTACAATTCAAGACTAAAAATCACCTTTTCATCACTTACCAAGTCCTATTCTAAAGTTTTGTAAAGTCTTGTAACAAGCTTTCACACTTTTCTAGGTTTGATTTCACTATTTACACCTTTCTTATTCTATATTTGACCCCTTTATGCCCTCATAAGACTTAATTAAGTTTATTTTTTAATGCAAACCTAACAAACAACATTAAATACAACTTAATTCACGACGCCCACTTACAAGCCTAGAGTGGGACCCATTCACAATGGGTGGCAAATGAGTCCCTCTTAGCTCAAAATTCAAAATAATTCAAATTTTCTTTCAGTTTTTTATTCAAAAATACCTTATGTCAACCTATGATTTATTATTGGGTTATTAGGGCATACGTGCATATAAATAAGTGTTTTTATATCCATTTCAACCCCCATTTAGTTGCATTCACTCATTCAACATGAATTAGCATTCTTGCATTCAATCCATCAAAGCATCATTCAATCAAGAAAACATCAAGCTTCTTGGAGTAGCCTTTGACATATCTTTAGACTTCTTCAATAAGGTTTTGGTGAGTTTAGAACACTTGCATGTTGTTATTCATCATTTCCTTCTTCATTTCGTTTAATTTCTTTATTAAGGGTTTAACTACCAAAGTGGGATTTGACTAAGGCAAATCCCTATACTCTAATCCTTAACCATTTTTCCCATTTTGCATGTGTGTTTGTAGAATTTTGTATGCATATTTGCTAAGAAAATAGGTGTTGAAAGGTGGTAAAAAAGTCAACAAAGTGTTTCAATTCAACTAAACCCTATTTCAAGCTTGGAGACAACCTACAACTCATTTTCTACAAATTTGACTCTGTTAACCTGACAAGAAGACAAGTGTAGACCTGGATCTAGAGAATTGACCTTTGAAGTTGCAAAATTTTGGAGAATGATTGATTTTCCATCAGTGGCAAATGAGTCCCACCTAAAGGCTAAAATAGGCAATTTTTCTAGAATCCAATTCCCGACAGTCAAAAAGTAGTTTCAGGTCTTTTTACTAGTAGAAGGATTGATTCACCACCAGTGGCAAATGATTCCTACTAGCGATTTATAGTGATCTCTTCTAGTTTTTAGAACCTTCTAGAGTCAACATCCAATTCCTAGGTGCACTATGTTCAACCTCTTTCAATTTTGTTTGTTTTTGTTCATGTTTTAGTTCATTCTTGCATACCTCACTGTGTTTTCAAAAATTGCACATTTCATTAGTTTTGCATTCATAATCAATCAATTACATCATTTAGTTGCATTTTAATCATTTCATTTAGTCCTAGGGTATGTGCAGGATCATGATGGGCCAAAAAGTGGCGATATGATGGGTATGTGTAGGGTATGTGGTTGAGGACTTTTTTTTTTACCCAAAATTGATGAAACAAAAAGGGTTTTTAAAGGAGATTCTAAAATTTCCACCAATATAAATTATTATTTACTTTGAATTTAATAAATAATTATTATTTATTTTCTATTTTAATTACGACTAAAGTCCTAATTAATAGGTTGATTGAAAAACATCTATAGCTTTCAAATGGTATCACATTTTTTGAATCTGAAACATGCATTACATTCTATGCTTCACATACTATAAGATTAAAAAAGAAAAACTGAATTTCATGAAGTTTTGACCAAGTTAAGGTTGTCAAACATACGAGTTTTTATATTTTTAAAAGTTGTAATTAAAAAATCATAATTAATTATTTACTTGGAAAAAAATTACAAAAAAATATGCATCACATTTGGACATGATTCCTCTACTTATATCTAAAATATTATAAAAAAATGTTATCATTTTATTTTGGTTAGGGTGGTTAGATAGACACCTACTTCTTATTTTTTCCCTAAAATTTAAGTGCTATTGCATTGAAATTTTAAATTTTCACCAAGTAGATTTAAAAAATAAAAATAAACCTAGTAGTTTAGAAACTACATTCAATTTGCTATAGATTCTATTCTTACATATTTTTGAAATAATATAGATAACTTATTCAAATTTTTATGTCAAGTTGCCTAACTCTAAATTTTCTAATTTTTTTGCAACTTAAGGGCCTAGTTTTTCCATGATGATCCTACACATACCCCCTAATCACATCATACATCCCTTTATTTGAGTGAACCACTTCAATTTTAGTGTTTTATCTCTCTCCTTTTAGGTGAAAAACCCTAAGAGTGTAAGAGAAGCACATAGAATCTCAAAAATTTTGGTTCATTTTGGTGAATCTGCATATTGAACACATTTATCTTTCTGATTTCAATTGCATCTTGTATCCTAGGTTTCATTTTGTATTAACATTCAATTAGGTTGTGTTTTTTTTTTGCATCCTAGGGTTTCTCAAATTGCATTATTGAAAGAATCATATAGACTTCATTATTGTATATCAAATCATTAAAAAACTGAAAATCTACATTTGCATCTTCATTTTTCATCTTAAAAGCATTCAAATCGCTTTAAATTTTCTGAAAAACACAAAAAAATCTCATACCTGGACTCATTCACCACCCTGGGCAAATCAGTCCAGCTGCATTTTCTACTTTAAAATTTATGTTTCACAATATTTCCTGCATTTCTATTTTCTGTTGCTGCCTTCTTGTTTCAATTTACAACATTTCTATCATTAGAATTTTGTTATTCCTATTTTTCATTTGCATTCACCCCATCTTTTGTGGTACTTATACAAGTGTTTGGTGCCCTATTGATAATACTTTAGTGAGATGAAGTTCTAGACTCATGGCTTTCCACTATAGTACTTTCATTGTGGACCTTGGGATCTCAAGAGATCCTACTCTTGGTATGGAAAATGGTGCATTAGGTAGAGATACTACCACTAATATACTTTTATCTTCACATCCAATGCATGTTGAAACACAAATAGATCAAATTCTCCATGATAAAGTCATTAGTATTCATGAGGATTTTTCACATTTACAACAAGATTTATGCCTTGAAAAAATTTCCACCACTGCTATACCTACCATAGAAAACCTTCACCGCTTGATTGAAAGTGACGATGGCTTACAAATTATAAAAAAAATTGCTGAGATATACAACAAGCATGTTCCTTCCACTTCCCAATCAGCAAACATTGTGGCTAGCCAAGGAGGATCTCATATTCCTCCTCCAATTGTAGCATCCATTCCAACCTAGACCACTCCTCAAGTTACAATAACCATGCAATAGGTTAGTCATGTGACTTCTTTCACTATTCCAACTAACATTCCTAGTTCTTTTGTGGCATCAAATGCTCCCTCTTCCACCTTCACCCCTGTTAGTGTTTTGATGCAGGAGCATCCTTGGTTCTTGTCAATCTTACATCAACCAAAAATATTTTCTTTCAATTTTTGTTTTGGTTCAGTTTTTGTTCAGTTCAAGTTGGTGGATACATCATATTTTCTCACTAGGCCCTGTGCTTCTATGTGTACATGATGGAAATTTTCATTTTCCTCATTCTAAGATTTGGGCACAATTGGATCTTTTTCTAGCAAGTTATCGCTTCCAAATTTAATGGCAGTTTCTTGAACCGACACTGGAATAATTTTCTAAACTAACGGCTAGTTTGATCGCTTGTGGATCTTTCCCATAACTTTTGGATCTCAATGATGTGATTTGAATTGTTTTGTGGAGTGCCTTTGACCTTAGTTATTGGTCCACACTTCATCTTATGCACCCATCGAGGAGGAACACTAATTTGAGGATGACCTATTCCATGCACATGTGATGAAGATTGTAATGATCTTTGGCCGATGTGGATGATTCTAGATATCAAGACGTGATATAAATCATTGTAACCAATCATTAGAAAAGGAATCAAGTAGAAAAGTATAAATTTATGTAAGATTTCAGCTCGCATTAAGGAGCATATAGGAACATTGTATTTTGAACATGTTGTATCTGGCATGTGCACCCAATTTGCGAACTTGGATGTTGCTAGCTATTTGTAATTGAAATTTTTGATAATAAGAATGTTTGAATCTGAATTTTTCTCCATATTTTGTGTTTCTTCTATTGTGTAACTCTTGTTGCACAGTCTAGACTATTCTCTTTATGGACCCTCCTATCGTGGCTGCACCAGATTGGTATCAGAGCAAGATTCATTTCATGAGAGATCGTCAAAGTTTGTGAAGTCCTATTAAAGATTTTTTGTGGGGTGGTAGACTAAGGATCTAACCCACAACTATAGAGGACTTGTGTAAGGATGGCGAGAAGAAGAAATGGTAGAGGAAATGGAGCGCGTGGAAAGGAAGACCTAGCTATAATGGAGATGTTAAGAGGAATTGTTGCTAGATTAGAAGTAGTTGAAATTTCCCATAGGAGAGGTCACTAGTTGATGATGTGAGTGATGAAGAGGTGGAAGAACATGAAGAAATGGAAAGAGAAGATCAACTTGGCCTTGATAAGGGAGAAGAGAGGTTCATAAGAGCCCTAACTAGTGTAAATACTAAATTTCATTTCAATCCACCAAATTACAGTGGTAAGTTGGATTCATATGAATTGCTTGATTGGATAACGAAGATGGAAAATTTTATTGATTTTGAAGGTATCACCGAAGACAAGAAGGTGAAATTTTCTTGTACAAAGTTGAAAGGACATGCATCCCTTTGGTGGGAACATTTGCAGATAGATAGGAAAAGAATATGAAAGGAGAAGATAAAATCATGGGATCAGATGGTGAATAAGTTAAAGATAAAGTTTATGCCTACATATTATCTGATCAGTTTGTTCTAGAAGTTGCAAAATATGAAGCAAAAAGAGTTAAGTGTGACAGAGTATACTGAAGAGTTCTACAAGTTGAATATTAGATCCAGAAATTTAGAGGATGAGGTCGAGCAAGTAGCTAGATATGTGAATGGCTTGAAGCCATTTATATAGGATGAGATCAGTTTGATTAAGTTGTTGACTGTGGAGGAGGCATATCAATGTGCCTGAAAAGTAGAAGAGAAGTTGACTAAAAGACATGAGCAGAGACAAAGAGGAAGAGGTGGAAGATTTCAGAGAGGAAGAAATTTTACTAGAGGAGGAAGAGGAACTTTTGCAGATTAGAATGAAGATAAGGAAGTCAATAAGAATGATAATTCGTATTGTAGAGATGATGTAAAATATTACTAGAGAGGAGGATATGGTGGTTACCAAAATGAAGGTTCTAGAAGAGATGATAGAGGATAGGAGAAAATAGTATTCAAGGGAACTTGTTTTAAGTGTGGTGGAGAAGGACATAGATCATTTGAATGTAACCAAGGAGAGACAAGTAGAAAGATGGAGAAAAATAGAAGAACCTTTTTCGAGGAATATCACCCTAGATCATCTAATAAACTAGAAGAAGTGTTGGTGAACATAAGAGTATTGTGTCAAAGTGAGATGGAGTAGGAACAATTGTAGAGAAAGAATTTGTTTCAAACTAGATGCAAGGTAGCTAGTAAATGTTGCAGAGTGATTGTTGACAGTGAAAGCTCAGAGAACCTAGTTTCTGAAGAAATGGTGACGAAGTTGAAGCTGGAAATATTGAAACACCTGAAACCCTATCAGATAGCATGGATTCAAGATGAGCATAAGATACTGGTAAGTGAACAATGTTTGGTGAAATTGAAGATAGGAAATTATCATGATGAAGTTTTGTGTGATATCATTCCTATGGATGTATGCCATGTTTTGTTGGGAAGACCTTTGTAGTATGATAGACATGCTATTCATGATGGAAAGAAGAACACATATACCATTTTTGCTAATGGAATGAAGTAGACCTTTTTGCCATTGGAGGATGTTCCTAAAGTTGAGGTTTGTATATGTGCTAGAATTTTCTTAGTTGATGGAAGGAGATTTTTGGATGGATCGAGACATGAGAACATGTGCTATGTCTTGGTTCCTAAGAAGGCTAAAGACTTGAAGCATATAGAAGAACAACCAGAAGAGATAAAGGAGATGCTAACGGAATATGAAGATATCATTTCAGATAATGTACCTGATGGATTGCCACATATGAGTCAGTATTAGTCATTGGATGGATATGATCCTTGGAGCTACTTTTCCTAATAAAGCAACACTTTGGATGATGCCTGTAGTGAATGAAGAGTTGAATAGACAAGTGCAAGATTTGTTAAGGGAGGGTTTGATGAGAAAAATATTAAGTCCTTGTGTAGTACCTATTGTGTTAGCACCTAAGAAGGATGGAGAATGGAGAATGTGGACAGACTCTAGATCCATAAACAAGATCACAATGAAGTATAGATTTCCTTTGCCCCAGATGGATGACATTATGGATTATTTGAGTGGAGCTAAATACTTTACAAAGATAGATTTGAAGAGTGGATATCATCATATTAGAATTAGAGAAGGGGATGAGTGGAAGAAAACATTCAAGACAAATGAAGGATTGTATGAGTGGTTGGCAATGCCTTTTGGACTAACAAATACATCGAGCACTTTCATGAGGCTGATGAATGAGGTATTGAAGAAATTATTGGGTAAGTTTGTGATTGTTTATTTGGATGACATCTTGATTTTTAGTAAGACTAGAGAAGAACATTTGTTGCATATAAGACAAGTTTTGCACAGGTTGAGAGAAGAGTGCAGTTGTTGATAAACATTAAGAAGTATAGTTTCATGAAAGAAGAATTGGTATATCTGGGATTTGTGATATCTATGGAAGGATTGAAGATGGATCTTGAGAAGGTAAGAGAAATTGTTGAATGGCCTACACTAGAAAGCATTGGAGAGATAAAATCATTTCATGGATTGGCTAGTTTCTACTAAAAGTTCATTAGAAATTTAAGTTCTATTTGCAGTCCTATGACAGGAACAATGAGAGGAGATAAGAAAGATTTTAGGTGGACATTTGGAGAAGAATGAAGTTTTGAGTTGTTGAAACAGAAGGTGACTGAGTAGCCTGTGTTCGTTTTACCGGAATTTAATAATGTATTTTAGGTAGACTGTGATGCAAGTGAAAATACAATTGGAGGGTATGCGCAGGATCATCATGGAAAAAACAGGCCCTTAAGTGGCAAAAAAATCAGAAAAATCAGAGTTAGGGAACTTGACGTAAAAATTTGAATAAGTTATCTATATTATTTGAAAAATATGTAACAATAGAATTTGTAGAAAATCGAATGTAGTTTATAAACTACTAGGTTTATATATATATATATATATATGTGGTGAAAATTTGAAATTTCAATGAAATAGTACTTAAATTTCAAGGAAAAAATAAGAAGTAGGTGTTTGTCTAACCACCCTAACCTCAATAAAATGATAATATTTTTTATAAGATTTTAGATATAAGTAGAGGACTCATGTCCCATTGTGATGCATTTTTTTTGTAATTTTTTTCCAAGTAAATAATTAATTATGAATTTTTTATTATAACTTTTTAAAAATATAAAAAAATTGTATGTTTGACCACCTTAACTTGGTCAAAACTTCATGAAATTCAATTTTTCTTTTTTTAATTCTATAGTATGTGAAGCATAGAATGTGATGCATGTTTTGGATTCAAAAAATGTGATACCATTTGAAAGCTATATATTTATTTCAATCAATCGATCAATTAGGAATTTAGTCATAATTTGAATAGAAAATGAATAATAATTACTTATTAAATTCAAAGTAAAGCTTAATTTATATTGGTGGAAAGTTGAGAATCTCCTTTAAAAACCCTTTTCGTTTCATCAAATTTTCGGTAAAAAAAAAGTCAGCAGCCCATCATGATCCTGCACATACCCTAGAGCAGTATTAAGTCAAGAAGGAAGACTGGTAGCTTATTTCAATGGGAAATTGAATGATGCTAGGAGAAGATATTCAGTGTATGATCAGGAGTTTCATGCCATAGTTTAAACTTTGAAGAAGTGGAGACATTATTTGTTTCCTAAGGAGCTTGTGTTGTATACAGATCATCAAGCGTTCCAATATTTGAACAGTCAAGGTAAGTTGAATTAGAGACACATGATATGGGTGGAATTTTTGCAGAGTTATACTTTGTTTTGAAACATAGGAGTGGAAAGTCAAATAGAGTTGTTGATGCTTTGAATAGAACAAGGAATTTATTGGTAGAGATGAGAGTGGAGGTATTAGGTTTTGATGATTCAAAGAACTTGTATGAGGAAGACTTGGATTTTTCTGAACCATGGAGAGCTTGTAAAGAGCTAGTCTTGGAGGATAGGAGTCAATGGTTGGATTATTTCATTCAGGAGGATATGTTGTTCAGAGGGAATCACTTGTGTATACCCTAAAGTTCAAAACTTGGTGAAAGAAAAACATAGTGGAGAATTGACAGGACAAGTTGGAATTGATAAGACAATAGCATTAGTAAGTGAGAATTAATTTTGGCCACAAATTCATAAGGATGTTAGGAAATTTGTGCAGAATTGAAAATTTTGTCAAGTTGCAAAAGGGAGTAGTCAAAATGTTGGACTGTATAAGCCTTTGATAGTTCCAGAGAGACCTTGGGTGGATATCAACATGGATTTCATACTTGGTTTTCCGAAGTCACATAGAGGTAATGATTCTATATTTGTGGTGGTCAATAGATTTTCTAAAATGGCACATTTCATACCTTGTAAGAAGAAAACATATGTAGTACATGTAGTAGACTTGTTTTTCAAGGAAATAGTTAGATTGCATGGATTACCCATGAGTATTGTTTTAAACAGAGATACAAAGTTTGTTGGTTACTTTTGGAAGACACTTTGGAAGAAGTTAAACATAGATTTAAAGTTTAGTTCCACTTTTCACCCACAAACTGATGGAAATATAGAGGTAGTAAACATGAGTTTGGGGAACTTACTGAGATGTTTGGTTGGAGAGAAGATAAGTTGGGACTTAGTCCTTGCACAATAAGAGTTTTCTTACAATAATTCAATGAACAAGAGTACCGAAAAGACACCTTTTGAGATTATTACTGGAGTTCATCCTAGAGGTATATCAGAGTTGTGAGACATCAATAAGGAAGATAAAAGGAGTGTAGAAGTAGAAGAATTTGTAGAACATATGAAGAACGTGCATACTCAAGTAAAGCAGTGATTGGAAGATATGAACTAAAAGTATAAGGAGCAAGTAGATGAAAAGATGAGACATAAGGAGTTTAAAGTTGGAGATGAAGTAATGGTGTATTTGAGGAAGGAAATATTTCCAGTTGGCACATACAATAAGCTCAAGATGAGGAAGTTTGGACCCTGTAAGATTTTGAAGAAATTTTCTTTAGGAAACACATATGGAGTAGAACTACCAAATGGCATGGGTATATCACCTATATTCAACATTGCAGATCTACATTAGTACCATGAAGTAGAATTCAATGAAGATAGTAAAGAAAAATTAGAGAATCAGTTTCCTAAATAACAATCATATTAGATAGAAGAAATTTTTCATAGCATAGATGGGAGGGGAATGCATGGAAGAAAGTACAAAGAATATCTTGTGAAATGGAAGGGAAGACCAGTGGAGGATTCTTCTTGGATTTCTTAGGCTGAGTTTGACTGTATTGATTTTCCTTTAGCCCTAGAAAAGTGAGGGACTCACTTTTCAGTCAACCTCAGATGTATGATGTAGGAGCATCCTTGGTTCTTGGAAATCATGCATCAACCAAAAATATTTTATTTCAGTTTTTGTTCTAGTTTAATTCTTGTTCAATTCAAGTTGGTGGATTCATCATATTTTCTCACCAAACCCTATGGATCTATGTGTACATCATGGACATGTTTATTTTCCTTATTCTAAGATTTTAGCATGATTGGATCTTTTTCTAGCAAGTTATCGCTTCCAGATTTAATGGCATTTTCTTGAACTAGCACCAAAATAATTTTCTAAACTAACGGCTAGTTTGATCACTTGTGGATCTCGATGATGTGATTCAAATTGTTCTATGGAGTGTCCCTAACCTTAATTATTGATCCACACTTCATCTTATGCACCTGCCGGGGATAAACTCTAATTTGAGGCCGACCTATTCCATTCACACGTTACAGAGTTTGTAATGATATTTGTTCGACATAGATGATTCTAGATCTCAAGACGTGATATAAATCATTATAATCAATCATTAGAAAAGGAATCAACTAGAAAAATAACAAGTTATGTAAGATTTCAGCTCACATTAAGAAGCATATAGGAACAATGTATTTTGAACATGTATTTGGCCTGCATGCCCAATTTGTAATTTCGAATGTTTCCAGCTATTTGTAATTGAAATTTTTGATAATAAGAATGTTTGAATCTGCATTTTCCTCCATATTTTGTGTTGCTTCTATTGTGTAACTCTTTCTGCCCAGTCCAAACTGTTCTCTTTGAGGACCTTCCTATTGTGGTCACACCATGTTCCCTTCACTTCTCCTAACATTACATACATTCCATCACCATTTTCCCTTCCCCCTCATACCACTTACATCAATCCCATCATTACACAACTCTTTAACACTGTTTCTTCCATGCAACAAGAAATATCCATAATTAGCCAAAGTCAAAATGCTCTACCCACATACCATGTCTATAATAGCCCATTATATCTAGAGATCTTAAGAACACCAATGCCACAAGGAATTGAGATGTCTAGGTTTGAGAAGTATGAAGGTAAAGGAGACCCTACTAATCATGTTAATTCCTATACAACATTGTGTAGTGATTTTTTCCTTGATGATAAACTATTAGCTAGACTTTTTCCTAGGACCTTAAAAGAAATTTTCTTGGAGTAGTTTTCAAACTTACCCAATCATTCAATCTAATCATTTAATGAACTTGATGATGCCTTTATAATTCATTTCCAATTCCATATGACTCACAAAAAGATAATGGTTGATTTGATGAGATGTAAACAAAACGAAGATGAAAAAGTAACTGATTTCATTTCATGTTATCAGTCATTATATGCTCAAGTAGATGTCAAGATTCCTGATTCATATCTTCAAAATATTTTTATTGAAAACTTGCAAACTCACCTTCAAGATAAGTTGACTATGATGAAATTTACTTCGTTCATGCATTTATGCACAACCCTTTGTGACTATCATAACTCAGTTACTAGTCATGATTCAAAGTCCACTTCTAACCAAGCTAAGAAGTCTGAACAAAGCAACCATAACAATGTGCAAAACTTTAGAAAACCAAATAGAGGCTTATTAGAATTTAATCTCTTTTCTCCGCAACCAACTCAACCTATTCAGAATCAAGTGGCAGTTGTTAAAGAAGTGGCACCCTTTACCTATGGGGACCCGAAGAGACAATTTTCCCCCTTACCTGATACCCTCCATAACACCATGAATCAAGTGCTACAACAATAGATGATCAATTTTCCTATTGTTAAACCCCTTTATACTACTAAGCCTTTACCACCCACCTTTAAACCAAATTCTTATTGTCATTTTCATCACCAAAATGGACATGACACTGAACAATGTAAGCATCTCAAAAATTTAGTTCAAGACCTCATTGACTCTGGCTATTTGTCCATTGTAGGTGTCAATGATCGAGGAAATAGGTCTCTTGCACCTCCCATTCAAAACTTACAAATATTTACCAACCCCATGCCTAAACACAATGTTTCTTTTGTCAAAGCTAGTGAACTTTCAAATGCTCATGTGATGAACATTGATACAAATAATGAACATGTTATTACTCCAAATATTATCCAAGTTAATCCTATGGATGAACTTGTGGGTAAGATAGACATTGTCCCTTCTAAGGGCCCAACCAAAAAATCTCTTGATATTACCTTTTCTTCTCATGATATGCTTGAAAATATTTTTGATGGTCCTCTTTACATAGTTGACCGCATCTATGATAAGCCCACCAATGGGATATTAATAGATCCTTCCTATGGCGAGAATGTGATCACAAAAGAGTTTTTAGTATTACATGATCTCTATAAAGATGATTATGATAATCCAACTGCATGGATTAAAACACATACTGGTTTTACATGCCCTACAATCTGATTGATCATACTCCCATTATAGATAGGACCCAAAACTTTGGATGTAATATTTTCTATTATTCCATAATTAGATCAATTTTGTCTATTGCTAGGCCACCCTTGGTTTCACTTGATGCAAGTTGTCCCTTCAGTTGTTCACAAATGTTTGAATTTTTTGCATGGAAATGAGATATTTACCATTCACCATGGTGGTTTTAATCCTTTATCTTCTAGAGGAATTTTTTCCTTAGAATATTTTTGTCTAGAACCAATGGAACCAATCACCCCTTGTAAAGACTTATTTTTCATTACCTATCAAAATTTCAAAGCCCAACGAATAGTTGAATTTTATCTTCGCTATATGTCGCCATCCACCTTCGTTACTCCTATCCTAGATGAGACAATGCATCAGCCTATTCCAAACCTTAACAAACAATGCAACCTCATAAAAAACCAACCATCGACACTTCCCCTTCATCATATAAACATCTAAGAGATAATAAAACCATCCCCGTCATGCCTCCTTGCATTAAACAAGTTTATAAATCCAAAGAGAAAGTGATTGACCCATATCCTTTGGTTCTTCCCCTTTCTCCTCCTCAGGACAAAAAGGAGCCTATGGTGGATCAACCCACTCTTACACCTCAACAAATTCAACATAGAATTAAATGAAACCATGGTGCTAGGGAGCATAGGTGTCGTCATCCTCTCCTTACTCATCAAATGCAAACTGAAGAAAAGAAAGAAATCCAACCTCCACCTTTGATGAAATAAATAACTGACCACCACCCTCCTCTTGACTAGCCACAAGATATTTTGACACAACAATCCCAATAAAATGATCTAATACAACAACCACAACTCGTAATACATCCTTCATTAGAAATTACTCTCTTTCCTCCCATCACGATTAATCTAGATGATGATGATGATGAGGAGGAGGAGGAGGAGACCACTAAAATATATTTAGAAGTGCACAATGATTTAAACTCTTTATTTTCATCTACCATGATCTTAAATGATAAATCTTCTACACCAAGTGAAGAACCTGGCACTTTCCCTAGTTCGACACTTACAATTCTTCCTTTGGATAGTCAACTACCCTCACAATACACTGACATGATTGGGAGGCAGATGAATTGTTAGATGGTTAACTTGCATTCACCTTTCTATCCTTTTACATTTCTTTTCATTTTTATTTTTATTTTCTTTGGTGTGCTTGTTTTTGTTTATCATGTTCCCCCATACTATGTGTTTGATGTTCCCTCTCTCTTTGTACACTTCCTCTATTTGTACCTCTATTATCCTATATTTCATACTTTATCTTTTCCTTTTCTCTTTTGTTTTGTGTTCTCCTTTTGGGGATGATGCAAAGCATAAAGACACCCTATGTCTCTTCCATGTTGACCCAAACAACCCCTTTTCATTTTTACTTTGTCTTTTTCTTGTGTTTTTATTTTTGGGGATGACATAAGGCATCAAGACCAAAATGTCTCCTTCATGTTGACCCAAAAGCTTTTTCTTTTCTTTTCGCTTTTGTTTCCTTTTAGGGTCGATGCAAAGCATTGAGACCACAATGTCTCTTCAATGTTTACCCAAAACAAACTTTTTTTTTCTTTTTTTTTCACTCTCTTTGTGTCATTCTTCTAGTTCTACGTGTTTTGGGCAATGATGACAATTCTGAGCTCTTTCATCAAAAAATTGCAGCAACGAACATACTAACCCAAAATCCATAGATCCCT
The DNA here is from genome assembly GCA_007258455.2 of Sequoia sempervirens. Taxonomy (NCBI): domain Eukaryota; kingdom Viridiplantae; phylum Streptophyta; class Pinopsida; order Cupressales; family Cupressaceae; genus Sequoia; species Sequoia sempervirens. The sequence continues at coordinate 32,940,714 of VDFB02322083.1, read as the reverse complement.
CATGTGTTTGGTGTGTTCCTTTCTAGGGAGCAACTCCCCTTTTTGTTGTTTCTTTTTCATTTACATGAAGCAGCCTTACTTGGAAACATAGGACTTGGCATAGGGGCTTTCTAAGTTGGCTCTCATGTCTCATTTTTCCTTTTTCCTTTTTCCTTGGCTACTTTAAAGTAATTTCTCACAGAATGGTGTGTAGAAATTCATTTAAAGTGGGGGGCATACATTAGAATTATTCATTTGCATTCTTTGTTCTTAGTGTAGTGTTTTCAATTTATATGATGCATTTGTCACTTTCTGGATGACATTGCATGTGATTTCCTTCATAAGTGTGATCTATGATCTAAGCATATTACTTTCCTCTAAGTAGTGGCCTGATGCAACGCACTACATCCCCTAAGTTGTGAATATACTATTCTTTGATTGGTCCTCTCTTGGAGACATTAGACAGAAAGTCCCCTAAGTGATAGACCTTGCATGAACTTAACAAGACTCCTTTGAACATCTTTTACATCTTACATTTTAAATTTTAAATTTTACATCTTTGACACCTTGCATAACACAACTTCCATGCATGTTGTACCTTCCTATTTGTTCATGAGTTCTAAGAAAATGAAGCTTTTCTTGTCTCATGAAGCACAAATTGACATTTTTCCTTTGTGGCACCTTGTTAAAGTTATCAAAAGGTATAACTTTGATATGGTTAAGCACGAAGCCCATTCCATGGCACAACTTTCCCCATAGCCACCTATGTGTTTGTGAGTGCATACCAACTAGCGTATGTTTCTCACCCAATGGACCGCCATGAGTTCTATTGCCCCAAAGTGAGTATGCATCTTCTTTTCTAGACAAACAACCTAGATTTGATTCACAACTAGTTGAACAAACAATTGAAGCTTGATCTGACTTTTCCTTTTCCCCTTCTCTCCCATTCTCTTTCACACTTGTGTTACTTTGTTCTTATGTTTAGTTTTCGATGAGATCTTCATCTTGGAGGCTTGATCATCCCTCTTCATCATTGTCATTCCATCTTGTTAGCATAAGTGCATTTTGATCCTTCTCAATATGCAAGGCTACTTTAGTGTGAGTTTGAAGCAAGTTCATCCTCTCACTAAAGTGGGGGCTAAATGTACCATAGAAAAATGGATCATTGAAATTTTCATGGTCTTTTAAGTCTTTCTTTCATGATGCTTGGCTTATTTTGCTTTGATTTAATGTTGTAATGTAACTTTTACATTCACATTAGGTCCTGAATATTGAAATTATGAAGGTTTTGTGAAGTGTTGTAACACATTTCTACACTTTTCTAGACTCTTCTCATTACAATTCACCTAAAAATCACCTTTTCATTACTTATCAAGTCCTATTCTAACATGTTGTAAAGTCTTGTAACAAGCTTTCATGCTTTTCTAGGCTTGATTTCACTATTTACACATTTCTTATGTTTTATTTGACCCACTTATGCACTCATAAGCCTTAATTAAGTATATTTTTGAATGTAAACTTGACAAACAACATTAAATGCAACTTAATTCCTGACACCCACTTACAAGCCTAGAGTGGGACCCATTCGCCATGGGTGGTGAATGAGTCCCTCTTGGCTCCAAATTCAAAATAATTCAAATTTTCTTTGAGGTTTTTATTCAAAAATACCTTATGTTAGCTTGTGATGTTGTATTATTGGGTTATTAGGGCATACTTGTGTATAAATAAGTGTTTTTACATCCATTTCAACCCCCATTCAGTTGTATTCACTCATTCAACATCAATTAGCATTCTTGCATTCAATCCATCAAAGCATCATTAATCAAACAAACATCAAGCTTCCTGGAGTAGCCATTGACATATCTTCAGACTTCTTCAACAAGGTTTTGGTGAGTTTAGGACACTTACATGTTGTTATTCATCATTTCCTTCTTCATTTCATTTCATTTCTTTATTAAGGGTTTAACTACCAAAGTGGGATTTGACCAAGGAAAATCCCTATACTCTAACCCTTAACCATTTCCCCCCCTTTTCCATGTGTGTTTGCATGCTTTTGCATGCATATTTTTCAAGAAAATAGGTGTTGAAAGGTGGTAAACAATTCAACAAAGTGTTTCAAGTCAACTAAACCCTACTTCAAGCTTGGAGACAACCTACAATCCATTTTCTATTGATTTTACTTCGTCAACCCAACAAGAAGACAAATTTAATGTATGTTATGAACATCTTATATAATGTATATTCACAATCATCTTATGCAGTGTTCTTCTTTCAAAAAAAATTGTGTAGTATTTTTTTGTCCTCGGGGTTCGCACGGTGAGGCATTACATGTAAATTCAAAATTGCAGGGTGGGAGACTCTAAAAACTTCCATCAGCGGGAGACCTTTGTGTGTACACATTAAAAATTAACAAGCTTATGAAAATGTTGGTATTCAATATTTTGATAAATTTAGTTTTAAAAAATTATAGATTTATGTGTTTCTTATTTTATAAATATTATATTATTAATATTTGAAATGTAAATCATTGTGAAATTTAAGACAAAATGTCAAAATATTTGTTAAAATAATTAAGTTAATTATTAACAAATTTGATATATAGATAATAATAAATATAATTATACAATAAATTGAATAATATATACTTAATATTTATAGCATATAAGGGTATGTGCAGGATCATGATGGGCCAAAAAGTGGCAATATGATGGGTATGTGGCTGATGACTTTTTTTTAACCCAAAATTGATGAAATGAAAAGGGTTTTTCAAGGAGATTCTCACCTTTCCACCAATATAAATTATACTTTACTTTGAATTTAATAAGTAATTATTATTCATTTTCTATTCAAATTACGACTAAATTCCTAATTGATAGAGTGATTGAAAAACATCTATAGCTTTCAAACGGTATCACATTTTTTGAATCCAAAAATGGGTCACATTCTATGCTTCACATACTATAGGATTAAAAAATAAAAAATGAATTTCATGAAGTTTTGACCAAGTTAAGGTGGTCGGACATACGAGTTTTTATATTTTTAAAAGTTGTAATAAAAAATCATAATTAATTATTTACTTGGAAAAAAATTACAAAAAAATATGCATCACATCGGGACATAAGTCCTCTACTTATATCTAAAATATTATTTAAAAATATTACCATTTTATTGTGGTTAGGGTGGTCAGACAGACACCTACTTCTTATTTTTCCCCTAAAATTTAAGTACTACTGCATTGAAATTTTAAATTTTCACCAAATATATTTTTGTTTTTTTTTAAAAAACCTAGTAATTTAGAAATTAAATTCAATTTGCTACAAATTATATTCTTACATATTTTTGAAATAATATAGATAACTTATTCAAATTTTTACGTCAAGTTGCCTAACTCTAATTTTTCTATTTTTTTTGCCACTTAAGGGCTTGTTTTTTCCATGATGATCCTGCACATAGCCATAATATCATATAAATATTAAAATTTAAAAAATAAATTTATTAATATATATATATATATATTGTAAATTTAATTACTTTAAATCATTTTTTAATTTTTAATTTAAAAAATAAATGAAAATGTATTAAATATCTAGATTATTAATAACATTTTATTTATTTATTTAGTTTCATTTGTCCTTTAATTTCTTCTATTTATATTTGTTTTGTTTCTTCCTTATCTTTTTCATTTTCCTTTGTATATATATTTCAGATATATACTTATGTTTTGTTGTTTCTTATATATATATTTATATATATGTTATGTTTTTGGGGAGTGTGCCTCTCAACCTTCCCAAACCCCTCCTCCCTCTCCTTTATATCCAAGTTTGCTTGCTCTCTTTCATTCTCTCTCTTCTGCTAATCATCCTAATGATGGATCATGGAGTATGATCTGAAACGTTGATGATATAAAAATTACACAGTTTTTTCCAAAAATCTTGCATACTAATATCTAGATTATGTTTTCCAAAATATTTGTAATTTTAAAGAATATTAATATTTTTATTAATTCCATATATTTAAATAATGAAAATTTATGACAACAATAAATATGAACTTTGGTAGGCCATTTACATGGGCTTGAATGTTCTTGAATTTCAATATGAAGGAGAATGTCAAATATTTCACTAACTCAATGGTTTCCTAAAATTTTGAATAGAGCTTATCTCGATCAATATTTAGTACATTTATTTGAGGAAGAAATTGCCTAATAATTGGAGAAAAACCTATTGAGTAGAAAGCTGAATATTCCACCAACTCAATGATTTCCTAAGATTTTGAATAGAGATCAATATTTAGTGATTTTTATTTGAGGAAGAAACTACCCCCAATAATTGGAGAAAAACCCTAGGAAACCAAATGTCACTAGATTTAGTCTTATTGTAGGTTTTTTTGTCTCCTTTTTTGTAAAAAAGAATATTTTTTCCAATCACAATAGAGAAAAATTGTTTATTATGTTATTATATTTAAAAATAACCAATTTGAATGATTAAAATATTTAAAACTTTAAACCAATATTTTTTGAACAATATTTTCATGTTTTTGATTGGTTTAAATTGGACAATTTGTTACAAAACTATAGTTCCATGGCAAGAACTAAAATTAAAAATTTACCCTACAAATTGTAGGTTAATTACACTGAAGGTGTTTCTTTATTTGAGCTTTCAGAGCTCATTTTACCTATGGATGGTTGAAAAGAAATTAGAGACCCTAGTTGACAGTGAAATGAATCTCAATTATCCATCAATTTGTGGACAAAAGTGACCACCAGGTTATTTGACTAAGAAAATTGATGACGGCAGGGAAATTTTGATGAGACAATATTTATTCCTCTTGCCTAGGTGAAGAGGTTCCCAACAAAGACAATAACATATTCTCTGCCATGACACTAGCACAACCTAGTTGTCTATCATCAGCTAAGCTTGACAGCAGGGCAACGTGTGCCCAAGATTTGAACCCCTAACCACTGGCCAAGGGCTTCCACATATTTTAATTATCAATTATTTGTGCACGTATTTTTAACCTAAATCATAAAAAAATAACTTTTTTGGTTTTAATAATGTCTTATGAAAATGAGCACATTTAGGTTTTAACATTACTAGTATCCTTTCCCTTATAAAATATAATAGTTAATACGTAAACAATAAATATAGTATAATAATATAATAATATAATAATGACATAAATAATAAATATAATAATATAATAATATAATAGTTAATACATAAAATTTAAAAAATAAATATAATAATATTATTCTATAATAAAAATAAAATAAAATTAATAATAATATTAAAATCATTTTCTAAATGACCTACCAAATGATCTCATATACTACACAAATGTGTGCAAAAAATAAACCATTTTTTTCCTAATTGACCCTCCATATCTCTTCGGTGTACCCATTGCACAAGTTTCCATAACTAGTATTAACTCATTCCTTGCCATTTGGCACACAGGCAACTCAACTTAAATGAATAAATAATGGTTATTTTTTATTTAATTAATTAAATAAGTAAGCCTTAATAGACGGTAGTTAGCCGCTTACCACTAAATCGTTTTGTCTTGAATCACACATAAGCAGTAGAAAATAAATATGTTAAGAAAGATATCTCTTGACTTATTATATATAGATTATTATTATTTTTATATGTAATGTTATATTATTGTTAATATTAATATTATATTATAATTATATTATGGTCAAATATATCTTGGTGTTTAGAGGTATTAAATTCTTGAAATTGAGACATGACATCTACCATCTTTTAGTGAATATATTATTTAAACAAGTACGCTTTTCCTAAAGAAAAGTAAAAACAAAAAGCCAAGTCAGACGCATGGGGCCATGTGAATTTTGGTAGTGCATTTGAGACAAGATATAAATGAGACTCCCTCTCTTAACTCACACTCAATGGGTATGCTTTTCCTAAACAAAAGTAAAATCAAAAGCCAAGTTAGATGCGTGGGGCCATGTGAATTTTGGTAGTGCATTTGAGAAAAGATATAAATGAGACTTCCTCTCTTAACTCACACTCAATGTTTATTTTGTTGAATAGATTAAAAAAACATGGTGAATATTTTTTACTCCAACAATTTAAAAAAGAACACGATGAAGATCTATTGCTGTGTTGTAGAAAAATGGCACCTTGTCATTTTCATGGACTTTTAGGTCTTGTTTCATGGTGTTTGATCTATTTTTCTCTGATTTTATGTTGTAACATGGATTGAACATGCATGTTTAGGTACTGAAATTCAAATAACAACGTCTTGTGAAGGTGTTGTGAAGTGTTGTAAGACATTTCTAGATTCTTCTAGACTCCATTTATTGTAATTCACCTAAAAATCACCTTTTCATCACTAAATAAGTCCAATTTTGAAGTGTTGTAAAGTCTTGTAACAAGCTTTCACATTTCTCTAGGAACATTTTCACTATTTACACCTTTCTTATGACTTATTTAACCTCTTTATGCCCTTACAAGTCTTAATTAAGTTCATTCTTGAATGTAAACCTGAAAACAATATTAAATATGAATTAATTCTTGACACCCACTTTTGAGTCCAAGGTGAGACCCATTCACCATGGGTGGCGAATGAGTCCTCCTTAGCTTCAAATTCATAATATTTTAAAATTCCTTTCATTTTTTTATTCAAAATCACTTGATGTCAGCTTGTGATGAGGTATCAAGGGTTACTAAGGCACAAGATTATATAAATAAGTGTTTTTACATCCATTTCAACCCCAATTTCCATTCACCCATCAACATCAAATCATTCATTCACTAATTCAAGCATTTACATCATCAAATCAAGCATAAATCAGACTTATTGGAGTAGCCATTGACATCACTTCAGATTTCCCCAACAAGGGTTTGGTGATTATTTACATTTGCATATTGTGTATTCATCATTCTCTTTCCATTCCATTTCTATTTCAAGGTTTTGATTACCAAAGTGGGGTTTGACCAAGGCAAACCCTTATATCCTAACCCTCAAATTTTTTTCCCCTTTGCATGTGTTTGTGTATGTAGATTTATCAAATGGAAAGGTGAGAAAAGTTTTCCATATCCAATCAATGTCATTCAAGCTGTCTCAAGCCCTATTTCAAGCTTGGAGAGATTCTACAGGTTGAGTTTTATAGATTCAGATCTGGGGAATCTTCAAAAACATAATTGCAGATCATAAGCCACATAATCCTATCCAAAATTCTCTATTTTCTTGAAGAGGACTCTTTCGCCATTGATGGTGAATCAGTCCCATTTCCAGGCTTGAATAGTGATTTCTGTAGATTTGGATACCTAATTCCCTGAAACTGGTTTTGACACTTTCTGGAAAAAATAAGACTCATTCACCCAGAATGGCGAATCAGTCCTAGTGAACATTTATGATGTCTTCTGCAAGTGTTCAAAGTCTCATCCCACCCTCTTCCAACTTCTAGGCACATATTTCCAATTGGGCTACTTTTTTTATAGTTTGTTTACATTTATAGTGAAATAGTTTGAATACACATTGTGTTTTCCAGCACTTTTACATTAGATTAGAATTATATTCGTTAGTCTACATTTTCATTAGGTTTTTAGCATTTAAATACATCCATACACACACTTCACACCCCTTTCTCCATTTCTTCTAATGATAGCATAAGCATTTTTGGCCCACCTTTCTCCTTCTAGGTGAAAAACCCTAGGAGTGATAGAAAGCAAATAGGTGCCAAAAATATATGTTTCATTTTGGTGAACCTGCTTTTTCGAATACCCTCTTTTCTTATTTGGAATCTATTAATCATCCTAGAGTTTCTTGCATTTCATTTTGCATTAGTTAGCTTGCATTATAGGGTTTCATTTTTGCATGAGTAAAAGTGCATAATAGGTTACATTTTTGCATCTTTACTCCTTCAAAAGTTTTGCAATTCTACATTTTTCAATTAGGTATACATCATAGCATTTAGAAACCATGTAAAAAAATCCATCAATTTTTTTTGAAAATTCTAAAAATAGTCCATACTAGGACTCATTCGTCACCCTGGGAGAATCAATCCTTTTTAACCCCTAAAACTACATTTTCCAGAATTGAAAATTCTATTTTTAAGCTTATGTTTGGTGCCTTAACCTACCTATATCAGTTGGTTGAGTTTACATAGCATGCATTTCATGATATTTAGCATAAATTAGCTCATTTCATGCATTGTTCAAATTCAAATTTTGCATTTGCAACATTTCATTTTCAGATTATTTCATAGTATCATTAGTCAATTACTTTGTTTGAAATATGAAAAGTTACATTTCATCATATTTCTTTCAATTTCATTTTAAGTTTGCATAGATTCTCTTAAATTTAAATCATTAGAAATTAGCATTGTTCACATTCATGGCATTTAGAATTTTGCAATTTTCATTTTCAACGTTAGTTCCTAGTTCATTTAGATCAGATTCATTAGCAACTGAAAAAAAAAACCAAAACACATCAAATGATCCAATTCAAAAAATGATTCAATTTCAAAAAACAATATCTTCTAAACCTCTTAGTAGTTATGAGTTGGATATGTTAGACAACACCCTACAAGGTTTTCTCTCCCCAAGTCCATCCACTAAGGCTTGTGATGACAAACCTAAACCAATTAATGCCAATTTATCCCACAAACCTTTTAGTAGTGATGACTTAGACATGATAGATGAAGCCCTCGATGACTTTCTCTCTTCTAAATCATCCACTAAATATTTTCCCCAAAATGATGCATGCATTGATAATCATGATAATCATAATTGTTCTTCTCCTGATATCTCTCCCATTGGTGTTGAAGATATCTTGATGAAAGAAGACACAATCATTAAAGATCATGAAAGCCTTTCCTGTCTTCCTTCTCCTCCCCCTTGTAACGACATTATGACACACAAATTTGAAATCATTGCCGCTACCTTACCAAGTCCCCTTTCATCTCCCAATACTTCCCCTACTTGTGACAATCCTTTAGTGAATATAGATACAATCCTGAATGATCATGACAAACACATTTGTGTGGAGGATATGATTGAGAACTATGAAAATCCTATTTCCTCCACTCAAGAAGACATTAGAGGACATGCTAATGTAGATAATCATGACAATCCCCCCTTTTCTTCTCCTACTATCTTCTCTACACATGAAGAAGATAGCTTATTGTTAGAAGATATCGGTAGTGAAACTCATGAAAAACTTATTTCTCCCTTCCTTGATCCCATCATTGGTAACCATGAAACTCATAGTTATCCTTCTCTTGATGCCTCTCCTATGAGCGATGAAGCTATCTTGCTAAATCCAATTATGACATGTGATGAACATATTATGTCTTCTCCTAGGGTCAATATTATGGAACATAAGAATGATATCTTAGTGACAATTGACAACTAAATAGAGCCTCCTATCCTCACTTTTTATACTCAAACAAATTCAACCCTTAATCATCACTGTATACAAGCTCACACTATACCTAACCTCATTCTTCCAAATCATAGTCTTCGTGATTGTCCTTTCATAGCCATCAACCCATCCAAAAAAACCTTTACTCAACATCCATACTATCACCAACCTTTTTTCCAAGCAACCTTTACCCTTGTTACATCCTAAATCAATACATAAATAACATTAGTTGCTACTCCTTGCCATGTAATATTTGTATGATCATAGCATTCTCACTATTACATGTTTTGCATCCATTGCAAAGGGCAACGTATTGTCATCCACTTTAGGCTCACCCTTGTCCTACACTAAGTGGGGGAAAAGGGTTAGACAACCTTATCCTATGCATGTCACTTGTCATTTTCTCTTTCAAGTACTCGTTAAGTTTACATGAACATATAAGAGAAAGCTTGAGATGTGGATGACATGTCTTAAGATTGACTCGCATGTGACATACTACCTTTCTTTATGACACAACTTATTGAAAACATATGACTTGGCATAGGGATTTTTGACTAAGCTCTCATATTCTCCTCTTCTACTTTAAAGCAAATTCTCATTGTATAGTGTGTAGCAATTGCTTTAAAGTGGGGTTCATACATTACCATAATTCATCTGCATTCTCGGTTCCTAGTGTAGCCTTGTCGTTCATATGATGTGTTCATCACTTTGTGGATGACATTGGGTGTGATGTCCTTCATAACTATGATCTATCTTAGCATATCACATTCCTCTTAGTGGCCTGATGTGACACATTGCATCCCCTAAGTTGTGAATATTCTATTCTTTGATTGGTCCTCTCTTGGAGAAATTAGACACAATGTTCCCTAAGTGACAAACCTTGCAAGAAATTAACAAGACTCATTTGAACAACTTTTACATTTTACATTTTTACACATTTTACATTTTTACATTTTTCACTTTTTTCCACCTTGCATAACACAACTTGCATGATTGTGGTACATTCCGTTTTGTTAATTTCATTTTCCCCTATGGTTCCTTTTTAAAGTTATTAGTAGGTAGATAAATTTAATATCATTGAGCGGGAATCCCACCTAGCGGCATGACTTTTCCCCATAGCCACCTTTGTGTTTGTGAGTGCATACCAACTAGCATATGCATCTTACCTTTTTGGGCTTTCTCACCCCACGGACAACCAAAAGTTTTGTAGCCCCAAAGTGAGTATATTTGGGCGTTCTCACCCAGTGGACCGCCATGTGTTATGTCACCCCAGAGTGAGTATGCGTTCTCTTTTTCAAAAAATTAGCCTAGATGTAATCCACAACTTGTTGGACTGACAATAAAAGCTTCATTTAATTCTCTCTTTCACTTGTGTGTTCCTTTGTTCTTATGCTTAGTTTTCCATGAGATCTTCATCCTAGGGGCTTGATCATCCCTCTTGATCATTGTATTCCATTTTACTAATGTAAGTGCATTTGAACCCTCTTCTTGATGTTCATGGCTACTTCAGTGTGAGTTTGAAGCAAGTGCAACCTCTCACTAAAGTGGGGGCTAAATGTGCCATATAAAAATGGCCCCTTGTCATTTTCATGGACTTTTAGGTCTTTTTCATGGTGTTTGATCTATTTTTCTCTAATTTTGTGTTGTAACATGGCTTGAATATGCATATTTAGGTACTAAAATTCAAATAACGATGTCTTGCAAAGGTGTTGTGAAGTGTTGTAAGACATCTCTACATTCCTCTAGACTCCATTTATTGCAATTCACCTAAAAATCACTTTTTCATCACTAAACAAATCCTATTTTGAAGTGTCATAAAGTCTTGTAACAAGCTTTCACGCTTCTCTAGGCACATTTTCACTATTTACACCTTTCTTATGACTTATTTAGCCTCTTTATGCCCATATAAGTCTTAATTAAGTGCATTCTTGAATGTAAACTTGAGAAACAATATTAAATATGACTTAATTCCCAACACTCACTTTTGAGTCCAAGGTGGGACCCATTCGCCATGGGTGGCAAATGAGTCCCCCTTGGCTCCAAAATATTTTAAAATTCCTTTTGGGTTTTTATTCAAAATCACTTGATGTTGGCCCGTGATGAGGTATCAAGGTTACTAAGATAGAAGATTGTATAAATAAGTGTTTTTACATCCATTTCAACCCCAATTTCCATTCACCCATCAACATCAAATCATTCATTCACTAATTCAAGCATTTACATTATCAAATCAAGCATAAATCAGACTAATTGGAGCAATGATTGACATCACTTCAGATTTCCCCAACAAGGGTATAGTGAGTTTTTACATTTCTATGTTGTGTATTCATCATTCTCTTTCCATTCCATTTCTATTTCAAGGTTTTGATTACCAAAGTGGGGGTTTGACCAAGGAAAACTCCTATATCCTAACCCTCAACACTTTTTCCCCTTTGCATGTGTTTGTGTATATAAATTTCTCAAATGGAAAGGTGAGAAAAGGTGTCCATATCCCATCAATGTCATTCAAGTTGTCTTAATCCCTATTTCAAGCTTGGAGAGAGTCTACAGGTTGAGTTTTGCAGATTCAAATCTGGGGAATCTTCAAAAATAGAATTGCAGATCATAAGCCATAGAATCTTGTCCAGAATTCTTTTATTCCAGAAGAGGAATCATTCACCATTGATGTCGAATCAATCCCATTTCCAGGATTGAACAGTGATTTCTATGGATTTGGATACCCAATTCCCCGAAACTGGTTCTGACACTTTTTGGAAAACATAGGACTCATTCACCCAGAATGGAAAATCAATCCCAATGAATATTTTTGGTGTCTTCTACAAGTGTTCAGAGCCTCATCCCGCCCTCTTCCCACTTCCAGGTACATATCTCCATTTGGGTTACTTTCTATTACAGTTTGTTTACATTTATAGTCAAATAGTTTGAATACATATTGTGTTTTCTAGCACTTTTACATTAGATTATAATTACATTCCTTAGTCTTCATTTTCATTAGGTTTTCAACATTTAAATACATCCACACACACACTTCACAACCCTTTTTCCATTTCTTCTAATGATAACATAAGCATTTTTGGCCCACGTTTTTCCTTCTAGGTGAAAAACCCTAGGAGTGATAGAAAGCATGTAGGTGCCAAAAATCTATGTTTCAGTTACGAATTTGAGATTTAATCTTGAGATGATATAATAAAATGTTCAACATTTCATGGAGTCTATGCAAACACTCTCCTAAAATTTTCTCATACCCCGAAATTAGACTTGGTTGATGACATTTGTACACCTTCAAATAATAAGTATTATAATTCTAAATAATAAATATTTAAATTATTATTTAATAATATTAATCAATAATTCAAGGTGGTGGACCTAGCTCAATTAGCTAAAGCATCCTGTTGCAAGGAAGAAGTCACAATGTCTAGTCTCCCCATCATCCCCATGGTATCAGAGAGCGTGACCGATTCCTGCAGTCTAAAAAATATTATTAATCAACAATTAGTATTATTTAAATTATATTTAATATTATAGGATATCTTTTATAATTATTTAACTAATAATATATTATAGTAATTATTAATATATTTATGTAGCATAATAAAAAGTAACCCCTTTTCATGCTTAGTTTGGGAATGAATAATTAATGATAAAATGGATCTAATTGTGCCTTATTTAGGGTGTTGTAAATGTTTTCCTACACTTTCAAAATAATTTAAGGATTTATTAATTAATTGAGGTTAATTATAGTTTAATTGGCCCCTTAAATTCAAGTCCAAGCCTTATTAATTGCATTTTCTAAAAGATAAATCTCGACACTTATTAATAATGTTTCATAACACTTAATTTGGCAAGGTTTGAGTCCTAGGATAGTGACCTAGGACCCATTCACCACCTAGAAAATGGGTCTCCACTATGTCCTAGGACCTCCTTTTGGCATATTATTTCACCTCCTTGAAACTTGGTCCTAGAAAACTGTGCTAGGACCCATTCACCCAAGGTGGTGAATGGGTCCTCTTTACTAAGGACGCCCCTTTTTAAACTAATTTGTGGAAAGATTTTAATCATTTTCAATCCTAGATCTAATGTTGGCTTGTGTTATTTGAATTTTGGAATTAAATCTTATGTTTAGTATAAATATAATTCTAATTCACCTAGTTTCATAACAATAACTTTATGCAATCATTCTAAGAGTTTACAAGAGCATTTCAAAGGAATTCAAGGGAAGATTATCAAGTTTTTATTATAGCAATCCAATATCATATCATCATGTTAAAGACATAGTACATCAAGCATGTTGTTGAGCTAGTATGTTGTGATGTAGCATCCACGATCCAATTCAAGAATTGTTTCATATCTAATTCAAGATCAAGATCTACATTCTTCATGGCCACATCATGTTATATTGCTGATTTACATTCCAATTTCTTCCTGCAAGGTATCATTATTTCATGTTTCATATTTCATGCTTCTATTTCATTGTTTCATCATAAGGTTTAATTACCTAAATGGGGTTTGACCAAGGCAAACCGCTATTCCCTAACAATCAACAAATTTTTCTCCTCTTTGATGTGTGATTGCAAGTTTTAGGTTGAAGATCAAGTGGAGAACAAGATTGGAAAGCAAAGTTGTCAAAGTTGTAAAGTTGTAAAGTTGTCATCTATCTTGCAAGATCGTGAAAATGAGGCTACAAAATTGATTTCAGGCTTTCGAGAGTTGATCACCGAAGACCTAGAAGTGTAGACATTGAAGAGAAAAACCCATAAATCAGTTTTTAGAAACCCTAACATGGACCCATTTTCCCAAGGTGGTGAATGAGTCCATAGTGACCCCTGAAACAACACTTTTTCAACAAGGTACACATTGTTTCAACATCTTAAAACCTCTATTGTTGTTATAATAGTTAGGATTGATTTTGATTGTTATTTATGTATTTTACCCCTCATAATTGGATGAAACCCCCCAAGAAAAATTGTGGTTTATCATCTTGTTGATTCATTTTAATAAACCTTATTTTTTTCTTTTCAATTTATATGATGATATATAATATATTGAATATTAATAATTTATTATTATTTAACTAATATTAATTATTTTTATACAATAATTATCATAGCATATTGAATATATTATCATTAATAAATAATATATTATCTAAATTATTATTATTATTATTATGATATAATCGTATAATATAATATACATATTATAAAATATAATTAATAAATATATTATATTTAATAATATGATAATTAAATATTATTGTTTGAAGGTACACATTGTTTCAACATCTTAAAACCTCTATTGTTGTTATAATAGTTGGGATTGATTTTGATTGTTATTTATGTATTTCACCCCTCATAATTGAATGAAACCCCCCAAGAAAAATTGTGGTTTATCATCTTGTTGATTCATTTTAATAAACCCTATTTTTTTTGTTTTAATTTATATGATGATATATAATATATTGAATATTAATAATTTATTATTATTTAAGTAATATTAATTATTTTTATACAATAATTATCATAGCATATTGAATATATTATCATTAATAAATAATATATTAAATATTATTGTTTGAATGTATATATATAATCATAGATACATATACACATGCACACATATTTATATTATGTTTTGTAAATATAAAAAATATATATAATTTAATTTAACTTATTATATAATATAAATTGTACATATAAACTATAAATTTATATAATTAAAAATAAAAACAAACAATTAATATCTTGACGTTTCATCCTAATAAGTTGTCCTTGAATGTTACAAATTAAATTGAGAAATTATATATTATAATATAAATATATGTTATATAAATAATATCATATATTATATAATTTTTTATTTATATTATATTATATTATATTGTTCATAATTATGTTTAAGGTTAAAATTAGAGTTACACTTAGGGATAAAACTAGTTTGGGCTTAAAATTATAGTTAGACTTAGGGTTAGAACTAGATTAGGCTTAGAATTATGATTGGAAATTGGGTTGGGGTAGAATTAGAATAAGAGATATAGTTTGAATTAAATTTTCAACCAAGGTTAGAATAAGGGTTACATTTATAGTTAGACAAATATAAACAATGCTCTCCTTAATCATGCATTTTAAAAGTTGTCTTAATGTTAGGGTTAAAATTAGAGTTAGGTTTAGAATTAAAATTAGAGTTATGTTTAGAATTAAAATTAGAGTTATGTTTAGTATTAAAATTAGAGATACAGTTAGTGTTAGGGTTATTTTTAGGGTTATAATTTTGATTAAGATTAGACTCAAGGTTAGGGTTAGGGTTATACATTGAATTAGGATTAGAAAAAGTTTTGGTTAGAGCTACAATCAAAGTTGTTGTTAGGTTAAAATTAGAGGCGGCGTTTTAACTATGGTTAGAGTTAGGGTTATGGTTAGAATTACAAATATATCAAGGGTTAGGGTTAGAGCTAACATTAGGATTAGAATTATAGTTGGAGTTAGGGTTATAGTTAGGATGGGAACTAAAATTAAATAAAAGTAGCTTATCAAATAAAGTTCAAGTAAATAATGAATTTATATTATTTCAAAAGATTTCATTCTTGAAATTTTTTTCATTTATTTAAGAGTTGTCTTATTTACTTTAAAATTATTTAAGAATTTTTTTACTCTATATATTTAATATTTATTTCAATTTGAACATGCTCAATTTGACTCGAAACTACACGGTTGAATCCTGATAGCAATATCATAATGCTCAACTATGTCAAGTTATAATTTTGTTGGGTACAAATCAAACTTAAGGTCTAGATCAAACCCAACATTTATAAACTCACTATCCATATAACATTTGAAAATATTAATCTTGCAAACACTATCCATGTAACATTTGAAAATATTAATCTTGCAAACTAAATAACACTTTTGACTAGAGCTATGAATCTGGTACAAGAAAGCATAAGAAACAAACAAACCTATAAGCACAAAGGCCCAATGAAGGCATAAGGCCTGCGAGCACTTTGGCCCAGTGAGGGTTTGAACCCTGGTGGCCATCACTACAACCAAGTGACTTGACCAGCGAACCATGCCCTTATCGGCAACTAGATAACACATTACTTACCTCCCTCTAAATCAATAAAATAAAAGTTATTACCATACTATAAAGGAAAGTAATCACAACCAAGTGATACTTGTTATTACTACTATTACTACATTTCTATAAAGGTGGGTACTTGCCACTACATGGCACTTGTTGATATTTAGAAATGGCTGGATATTTTCAATTCTTCAAATGCTCTTGAAGAATACGAACTCCTATGTACCTACATTGATGTATACATAGAAACATGCCTTTAATATGACAATATTAATAATTGAAAAATAATAGAACCTACAAAAAGAAAATATATACCTTCCAAGCATCATAGTAGTGGCTTGTGGATTTGTTCCAGGGCTATCCTTGAAAATTGAACTGTCCACAACCCTTAGATTATCGACACCTTTTACACGATGCCTTTTATCAATCACAGAATCAATTTGACACCCTCCATGGTAATGCCAAAATGTTGTTAGTGTGTCTTTACAAAACTCGGCGAAGGTTATATTGTTTGATTGATCTTGAGGTAATATTGACCCAATGAATTGAAAGATACTAGAGTTTCCACTACCTTTAAATGCAAAATTTTGAATAGAAGTTGTTTTGCTAAGATTTGACATTACCTTCACACCAAACATACATTTTTGTAGATCATAAGGATGAGAATAGTAGTTATACCTAACAAAGGGAATATCTTGAGGGTTTCTAGTTCTTAGTTGTAGCTCACCCCTTGATAAGGGTAAAGCTACCTTGGTAGCAATAATTCCTAGATACTCATTGGTTGTGGCATTGTCTTGTAGGAAATAGCTAGCAGACTCAATATAGACTTGTGAATTGTCTAAAATTCCAACTACTTGTAATTGAGCAAATTCAAGTGGTTTAGGGGATTTGATGGTAAATGTTGCACGTGGTGGATCTTGAATTCCTTTTGCTACAAAATCTAAATCTAAAAGTAAAGAAACATTTAAGTCTCTAAGTTGTTGTGATGGGCCAATTCCACTTAAGAGGAGAAGTTGGGGACTACCTATACTTCCTGCTGACAAAATTACCTCACTCCAATAAAACAATTGATTGATTAATACATTATGGAAGAGACCATCAACACTGCTCATAAACTCGACACCAATAACCTTCACTTTTCCTACATCACATATTTGTATAAAGAATATTAGAAGTAAGAAATAACAAATTATATCAAAAATTAAAATATCACATATAAGTGAAGAAAATTATTATATCAAAGATTTTATCTAAATCAATTTAATAAAATATAATATCTTTTTTAACTAAAACTAAATATTCTATTAATCAACATAAAGCACTGCAAACTACAAACATACAAATTATTGTTCATAAAATAATATTATCTAATATAAATTGAAGCAATGTTGTTTCAAATAAAATTAATTATATGTATTCTACAAAATAGAATGTGACTAGTTTCGATATCAAAATTTAAAACCAAATAAATTACGCGACAAAAAAAATGAAAAAGGAAATTTAAAATTATTTGAAAATTGTATATCGTAAAGAATTGGTATGTTTGTAATGAATATATACATTATTACTTGAAACCCAAAGTCTCCAAATAACTAGTCCGCCTATTAAGCACAACACACAAGTCATTTAAACCTTCATTTGAAAATAATAACATGAAAATATAAATGTCAATGTACCTGATGAGGAATTGAAGAGTAATCTAGTGGCTGTAGCATTCAGAAGAACTACAATGTTATCTGGATTTGCATATTGCAGAAGATCTGCAGCTGTGTGTCTCCTTCCATTGTTGTCAAAAGATGAAGCACTAATCTTGGTTCCCTCCAAATGATCCAAAGTATACCCATTGTAAGGAAGCAATCCAACTTCCAACTGTGCATCCTTCACAGCAGAACTCCACTGAAAAAGCTTGTTTGGTTTGAAGGCATTCATCTTCTCCACCCATTCATACGACTCATTTACAAGCTTTTCATTCCACTCCATCTTTCGAATATAGTCAAGGCTTGCCCTGCTGTAGAAGCCAGCGTTAATGGCTGTTCCGCCTCCCAGAACTCTTGCCCTTGCCAGCTGCACTCCATCTTCTGAGACAAATCCCTCAGCCACATATGGGTATTCACTGGCGTTCCCCAAAATCTTGAAAAATCCTTTATTGTCTTCAACGTCCGAATTTCCATAGGGAGAGTCTCCTCTTTCTAATACCAAAACAGAATAGTTCTGTGACAGTGTTGCTGCCAGAGGACACCCTGCTGTACCTCCTCCAACTACAATGTAATCATATGTTCTTGTAGCTTCCTTTTCAGCATCTGTTGTCATAAACGGAAATGGGTATTCTGTAAACATCAAACATAAAGTGTCAAAAGGGCTCAAAGAATCATTATGGTTAAAAACATTGCAAATAGATCTCTGTCTAATCTACTTATAAACATTGGTTTGAAACAAATGATTGAAAGAATTTACTGACCCAAATTCTACGTTGCTACTGAACAGTATAGCTACTGATGATTTGTAAGAATTAGCAGGAAAGAAATCATGAGTAGAGTCTCCATACCCACTAATCGATCTAATTACTGCTTTGGATATGATATTAAATTCATGCTCGACTCCTCCTATATGTTTGTAATAGAGGAATTCTTGTAGACAACTTATAGCTGAGTGTGAAAATTCTATTGCAGTTACTGATTATTAATCTCCTATCTAATACATAGATTATTTGACTCTGAAAAATTAATTCTCAGCAAATATCAAAAAATAACACAACTGCAACTTCACCAATAAAAACTCACAGAAATACAGAAGAAAACATTCACAATAATGAACACAATATTTTTGGACAAATTGTCCGTGGAAAAACCCCGAAGGGAAAACCACTACTGCAGATGAGGAATTATATTAAACTTCAGCAAATTAAGGAATACAAAAACTGCTTGCCTCTTACTGGTAGAGCTCCGGCAATATTCTTCTCCAGAAATTCTTCCCTCAATTTCTCTTGCTGAAATTCCACAGCTGCTATCCCCAACGCTATCACTGCACCCTTGCTAACACTGCAAGACTATTTGCTCTCACTGCAAATCTACTTGCTATCACTGCAAGTCTACTTCTTGTTGTTTTCTCCAATTGCCCATTGCTCCCCTTTTATACTTTTCTCATTGGAAAACCAATGGCCATGATTTAATCTCAATCAATAGCTAAGATTAAATAGACTCTAAAAACCCTAACTAACTGGATTCTAGAAGTCTCTAGAGGAAACAATTATTTAATTACATAATTATCTAGACAACTCAGCCCTTTCTAGAAGTCTCTAGAAAATAATTAAATAATTAAATAAACATGTCTTGGGAATGGAGACACCTGTCCAAGCTACATAAAAATCAACACTCCCTCTTAGCGAGGAAGGTGTTCTGCATGACACCCAACCTATCTCTGAAGAAGATGAATTTTTCCTTCCCCAATGCCTTGGTCAAAATGTCTGCTACCTGCTGATCTGTAGGTATATACTGTAGCTGAACAATCTCGCGCTGTACACAATCTCTGATGAAATGATATCTGATGTCTATATGCTTAGACCTATCATGAAACACTAGATTCTCAGTCAACTTGATGCAACTCTGATTGTCACAGTGTATCACCGTAGTCTCAACCCTCTGACCAAACAAGGCCACTAGCAACTTCCGAAGCCATATCACCTCACACGTCGCCATGCTAGCTGCTATGTATTCTGCCTCTGCAGAACTCAAAGCCACAGACTTCTACTTCCTGCTGTACCAAGAGACAACTCCTGATCCCAAGCTAAAGCAACACCCTGAAGTGCTTTTCCTGTCCGTTGTACTGCCTACCCAATCTACGTCAGTATAGCCTATCAACCTGATACCATCACCTTGAGTATATCTGATCCCATACTCGATTATACTACGCAAATACCGCAACACATGCTTTGCCGCTATCCAATGCACTCTCTTAGGCTCCACCATGAACTGACTAAGAGAGTTTATTGCAAAGGATATATCTGGTCTGGTGTTGACCAAATACATGAGAGACCTAATCAACTGTCTGTATAAGGTGGGGTCTACATCCTTTTCTCTGGATGAGTCTACCTTCTTCCAATTCGTGATCATAGGAGTAGACATGGCTCTGCAATCCTCCATATCAAACCTCCTCAAGATTTTGATGCAGTATTTCCCTTGTCCAAGGAAAATCTCTCCATCTGTCTGCCATACCTCCATGCCTAGAAAGTAGTGCATAAGCCCCAAATCCTTCATCTCGAACTCTGCTGCAAGGTCCCTCTTGCTTTCCTCTATGAGCCCTAGTGAACCTGTTAAAAACAAGTCGTCCACATAAAGAACAAGAATGAGAACCTCACCCCCAACCACCAAGTAGTAGAGGTTAGCATCCGCTTCACTCTTCACGAAGCCCATTCCCTGCAAGTATTTATCAATGCGCTCATACCACGCCCTGGGAGCCTGCTTGAGTCCGTACAAAGCTCTCTTCAATCTGCACACGTGGGTTGTACTGCTATGTGCCACAAAGCCCTCTGGTTGTTCTATGTATACCTCCTCTTTCAATTCACCATTAAGAAATGCCATCTTGACATCCATCTGATGGATCTGCCATCCCATCTGTGCTGCAAGAGAGATCACGACTCGTATAGAAGTATACCTGGCCACTGGAGCAAATGTCTCCTCATAGTCAATTCCCTCCTTCTGAGAGAACCCCTTGGCCATAAACCTTGCCTTGTATTTCTCGATGCTACCATCTGCACTGTGCTTGATCTTATAGATCCAGCATGATCCAACTACTGCCCTATCTGTTGGTCTAGGCACAACCTCCCACACATCGTTTTGCACTATTGAGGTATACTCCTCAACCATTGCATCTTGCCACACTTGCTGCTGTGCAGCCTCCTGATAGCTAGAAGGTTCAGTATCTACCAACTGACTAACTAATGCCATGTAGTCATCATACCTGGCTGGTTGTCTCCGCTGTCTACTACTCATCCTATTAGCTCCCACAAACTCCTGAGTATCCCTTTGTGACTGTTGGTTCCTGCTACCAACTGTAGAGGATGAAGTATCAACCTCCATATCACCCCGATGCATCTCTTGGATCTGCTACTCCATACTCTGTGAATTCTCAACACCTGAGCTTGTGCATGTACTAGTAACTGTACTCGAGCTTCGTTGTCCTTGATCTGGTTGAATGATCCTTGGAGCTTCCACTAGCTGCTCACTTTGATCATCTGCTGGAAAATCTCTGGACCTCCTGAATGCCTTGTCCTCCATGAACTTGACATCACGCCTAACTATAGTCCTCCTGGTCCCTGGAATAAATATCTGATATGCCTTTGAGGTTTCACTGTACCCCACAAAGTACCCCTTCTCTGCAGTCTGATCTAACTTGGAACGTGTCGCACCTAGAATGTGACAATACGCCAAACTCCCAAATATCTTGAAGTGGCTGACATCTGGCTTCTTCCCTGAGAACGCCTCCTCTGGTGTCATCTTGCCTAATACCTTATGTGGAACCCTGTTTTGTATGTACACTGCTGTACTGCATGCCTCTGCCCATAAGTAATGTGGCATATCCTAGTCATACAACATAGCCCTTGTCGTCTCTGATATAGACCGATTCTTCCTCTCAGCAACCCCATTCTGTTGTGGGTTGTAAGGAACAGTCCACTCTCTCTTGATTCCTTCCCTGGTACAGAACTCCTGGAACTCTTTCCCTTTGTACTCGCCTCCATTGTCTGACCGAAGAACCTTTATCTTCCTCCCTCGTCGAATTCTCCACAAGAGCTTTGAACTCTTGGAAGCGAAAAACCTCATCCTTGGTCTTCAAGAAGTATATCCAGGTCTTCCTGGAGAAATCATCAATAAAAGTAACAAAGTACTCATATCCTCTGAGAGACTTCGTCGACATTGGTCCACATATGTCTGAATGTACTAGATCAAGAACACCCTTGGATCTAGTGTCACTCCTTGGAAAAGTTGCTTTCGCAAACTTCCCCAACACACATCCCTTACAAACATCATCATGCTCTGTGCTCACCTCTGGAACACCTGTCACAGCCTCACGAAGCATTTTAAGTGCTCCATGATGTATATGGCCCATCCTCCTATGCCATAGCTCTCCTTGATCTCTAGAATTACTGCTGCTCATCAGTGCCTTATGAGTATCAAACTGCAACCTGTAAAGCCGGCCGCTCCTAACTCCAATAGCTGTGGGTGATTTCCAATCCTTGTGCTTGATTAACACACTTGCCCCTCTAAAGAGTACATTGTAACCTTTATCCTGAAGGACAGATATGGAAATCAAATTCATACCTAAGCCTAGCACATGCAACACATCATGAATGGGAATCCGCTTACCATTCTCCCTCTGAAATAGAACAGTCCCTTTCCCAACTGGATTGAGTTTGGACATGTTCCCCATAGAAATATGCATTCTAATGTCCTCCTCCTTATAGCTGGAGAAGTACTCTCTAACTCCTGTCATATGAAATGACGCCCCACTATCTATATACCAAACACCCTGTGAGGTTGAGCTAGCCATACAAGCTATGAGAGCGAACTCATCCTCCATTCTACTAGAGAGCTCATCTGCACTTGCTGAAGCTACTGTCTGCTTCTTACCTTTCTTCCTTTGCGGGCAATCGCTGACATAGTGGCCAAACTCGTGACAGCCATAGCACTTGACTTTAGATAAGTCCTTCTTCTTCTTCTCACCTTGTGGATTTGATCCTTTACTAGACCCCTTCTTTTCTTTCCCTTTTCCTGCAAGGGCAACGTTCTCCTGTTCCACCTCACTTTGCTGACTCTTGCTACTGGTCCTACTGACAAGACTTAGTCTAAACTCCTCCTGAGTGAAGTCACTCCAAAGTCGATCCCAACTCGGCAAGGTGTCGCGTCCATTAATAACTTGAACAAAGACATCCCAATGCTTAGTAAACCTATTTAGGGCTATCCGCACTAGCTCGTCATCACCTAGATTATCTCCAATAGCAGCCAACTCATCTTTGACAAGTCTGAGTCTGGTGAGGTAACTTGTCACGTCCTCTCCCTTGTTCATCCGAGTATTCCTCAACTTTTCTCTGAGAATCAGCTTCCGGTTAGTGGTAGCATTCTGGTACAGATTCAGAATGGCGTCCCACATCTTCTTTGCTGTATCTAACTCTACGACATGTGGAACAATATGGTCCTTGACACCATCAAGAATCAGCCTCCTCGCCTTGGCATCTTCCTTCTTATATGCTAAGAGCTATGCTAAATCTGTAGGTACAGGTACAACACTGGTCACATATTCCTTGATCCCATTCTCTTCCAGCAACAAAGAAATTCTGGCTTTCCAGACACCAAAATTTGAGGCTCCATCCAATCTGTCCTGATCTCTTAAACCTGCGAGGCCATCTCAAAAGATAAAAGAAAACAAATAATAATAATTCTGAAGAGGCAGGATCTTTCCTTCCCTTTGTTGAGCCTTATCTGCCCTAGATCAGCTCTGATACCATGTGAAAATTCTATTGCAGTTACGATTATTAATCTCCTATCTAATACATAGATTATTTGACTCTGAAAAATTAATTCACAGCAAATATCGAAAAATAACACAATTGCAACTTCACCAATAAAACTCACAGGAATAGAGAAGAAAACATTCACAATAATGAACACAATATTTTTGGACAAATTGTCCGTGGAAAAACCCCGAAGGGAAAACCACTACTACAGATGAGGAATTATATTAAACTTCAGCAAATTAAGGAATACAAAAACTGCTTGCCTCTTACTGGCAGAGCTCCGGCAATATTCTTCTCCGGAAATTCTTCCCTCAATTTCTCCTGCTGAAATTCCACAGCTGCTATCCCCAACGCTATCATTGCGCCCTTGCTAACACTACAAGACTATTTTCTCTCACTACAAATCTACTTGCTATCACTGCAAATCTACTTCTTGTTGTTTTCTCCAATTGCCCATTGCTCCCCTTTTATACTTTTCTCATTGGAAAACCAATGGCCATGATTTAATCTCAATCAATGGCTAAGATTAAATAGACTCTAAAAACCCTAACTAACTGGATTCTAGAAGTCTCTAGAGGAAACAATTATTTAATTACATAATTATCTAGACAACTCAGCCCTTTCTAGAAGTCTCTAGAAAATAATTAAATAATTAAATAAACATGTCTTGGGAATGGAGACACCTGTCCAAGCTACATAAAAATCAACACTGAGCTCCAAGTATGGTTGCTTTCGTTGCATTCATCATCTGACCTAACGAGAGTATTGGAATTAACTACTATCTAATCATTGACATTCCAAATTCTTAATTGCCGTGACAAGTTATTGCATATCTGTCGAATTTGATGCTATTATAGTGGCGATAAAATCATGCTAGGTACTTATGAGTTTAAAAGTGAGCTTGACATATTGGTTTTCAATGTGAATGTGTACATACATTACAGAGTTCATGGGTGTGGTTTATCTCGTGCTATTTAAGTTTTTACGGAAATACCTACAGATTTGCAGGTAGAGGACAAACTTTCTTTATCTACAATAAATGACTGTTGAAGCTCTGGTTTGACAATCTGACAGTTGGTCATGAATAAGAAATCAAACATTAGAAGGAATTATTCTCCAGCTCATGGAAGATAATAATGGGATGTTGGTCATGAATAAGAAATCAAACATTGGAAGGCATTATTATCCAGCTCATGGAAGATAATAATGGGATGTGGAAGATGATACGCCCAACATCCCACTCTACTTAAAGGCAGCGGCTATCCAGCCTAGCCCCTAAAATGCACCTATGCATAGATGACCTCATAGATCATAATTTCAGTTTAAATGCCTCGATGAACTTAACTCCCCGTTCAGCACCAGTTGCGCTCCCCGTTCAGCACCAGTTGCGCACCAGTTCAGACTCTAGTTCATGTCCAGTACCTTGCCGCATCACTGCCAACTATATTGCTCATAGAAAAATTTGAAAAACATTAGATAACTGGCAGTTTACTTTGGTTTTCTTGTTCTATTTTATTTAAACATTTTACATTTATTTTTTGGCGCTGGTGTATTTTGATCTAATATCCTTTTTTTTTTTGGCACCCTCTGCATGGGTGTTCATTTGGGCGTGAACACTCTTTTGGTTAAATATATATATATATATATATATATATACTAATTCCTTTGGTGGATTTGGAGTGAATAATTTAACTTTTTTTTACATGATATTTTTATGATATTTAGTACATGAAGTAATAGCAATATATAGCTTTATTAAATATATATATTGGTATTTACATTTAGCGCAGGTTCTCATGGGGCTGCTTAGTTTATTTTGACTAGCAGCCACTGCTTAATTTATTTAAAAATTATTTGTGGAGCTGGTCATGAACAGTAATTTGGCTACTTATTTTTAAGTAGTCAATTTAAATTTGTATTTATAATATTTAATAATAATTTGTGCAATTAAAAATTGAAAAGAAAAAATGAAAACAAATATTAAACAAGACTTGCAGAGCAATGAAGTTTTGCCTAAATGTTGAAGAATAGTCATGTTTTAATTTGTTGTGTCTTAAGTTTTAGCAACAATGCTGATAATATAATAAGTTTATAATAATCTTGAAATTTGTCAATTTTTTGGTTAAAGTAGTTTCTGGATTCAACTATGTATTTTTTTTTTTATCAACGTTTCGGATCACACTCAGTGATCCATCATCAAGATGCAAAAAGAGATGAAGGAGTAGAAAAAGCAGATCCAAATCAATTATAAAGGAGGAGGAAGGAAAACTTGCACAAGAATCAAGAAGGAAACCAACAAAAGAAAGAGAAGAAATAAAGTAATAAAATAAAAACAAAGAAAAACCACATAATAAGAAAAGGCCAATGATCAACAAATAGAGAGATCCACCAATCACTAAGAAAAAATAAATAAATAAATAAACCACAAGAAAATGAGGAGATAAAATAATGTCAAATAAAGAGGTGAACGAAAATATTAGAAAGAATAAGAGAAAAGAAACCAAAAAGAGCAAATAAAAATAAAGCCAAAAGTTAGTAAATAAAAATAAAAATACATAAAAATCTATGAGAAAGAATAAAAAGAATAAAGAGGAAAGAACACCAAAGAAAACTTAAAAACAAAAGAAAATGTCAATAAGAAGATAATAAAATTGTAAAGATAAAAGAAAGGAAATAAGAGAAATAAAAATAGAATATAAAATAAGATTAAAAAAGAAGCAAAAATATATATTGTTTTTGATAAAAGGGTAAAATGGGTTTTACAGGGACCCGAAACCACAAAGTTTACAAAACAGAGGAGAGGACTAAAAAGTCAAACCACAAAAACCAGCTGCTCAAGAAAAGATCAACAACAACTAACCGAACAAAACCAAAAAGGACGAAACAGAGGACACATAAACCCCAGCCATTACTTCAGAGTTTTGAGGATAGACTCCGTCTCCTCCTCCAACTTCTGCATATCATTGAAACCCTTTTTAAAAGTTTGAATCATCCTAGAAGTAGGGGGGACCTTACACTTCAGGTTGGCTCTTGTTCTTTTGGAAATGCTCACATCCATGTCTTGGATTTTGTCCTCTGTTTCTTCCAGATCCACCACCAAAGAACCCTGCTAGTTTTTATCGAGCTTCTCTCCCATAGCGTTAATGATAATGGCATTATGTCTAGCCATTCTGTTATTTTGCTCAGTGACGGTCTTGATGGTGTTCATAATATAATCAACCTTGGAATCAATGTCTCTGTTACTGTTACCTTGGACCCCCTATCCACATCTTTCTTTTCAATCTCAACAATTTTAGCAACCAGATCTTCAATTTTGTTTTGAAGGGCCCAGTTTTTTATTTTCAGTGAAAGTCCAATCCAGGAGTTTGGAATGGGACTCGGAATTGGCTTTGGAAAGGTTCAGAAAATCCAAAGGGGGCTCATCATCAGTATTATGAATAGTTTTCTCAGTGTTAGGATTAACAGGGGAGTCATCTTCAGCATGTTTGTCTGATAAAGGTTCAGAATTAACCACACTTTTGTTGGCATCAAACTCCTCCGAATCAGAAGATTCTTTAGAATAGGAAACAAGACTTTTAGCCTAGGGTTTCTTATGAATGGGGCTGTTCAAAAGGGAGGGGCTATCAAGCTCAAGCTCAGCATAGGCTTTACCAGAAAGGGGAATGGGTTTTTTTTTCCTAGAAGGGCCAACATGCAAGCTAAGGACTTTTCTAGCCGAACTAGGGTTAGGAAGATACTCCGAAACATTGGGCTCCGTGTTGTCACTCTCAGAATCAGGAGTGGTATCTGGGATAGTGGGGGTAGGCATGTTTTGGAAATGCTCGACAATCAATCTTATTAACCCCTTATGCAAGATAGGGAATCTATTGGGGTTTTTCTTATTATCCTCCAAGCTTTTCTTCAAGGAACATAAAAGATAATAGGGAAGAGATATCCTAACCTTGTGGCGGAAGTGGTTGAGAAGAGCAAAGTGGTAGCTGTAAACTCTGGTAAAGCGCCCGTCCACCGTAATGTAGTCCATGATGACCCGCAACACATTCCTCTAGATGGTCTTTATAGAGTTAGCATCAAAGTAGCTACAAGAAATTTTGATCAGGCTTAACCTTTCTTTGTCTTTTTTAGGAAATCTAATCACGGCTTCATAAAAAAAAGCCCTGTCCCTAAAAAACTTATTCCCTTCAGTAGATAAGCCCATAATTTCTGTGATTAAATTTTTGCTGAGCTCAACATTCCTGCCAAACAGGGTCAAATTTTCATTATTCCAGTTTTTAACAAAGTGGTTTGTAGCCTCCTGGCTAGAGCCATGGAGCTTCTCTAGGAAAGGAAGCATCCCTCCACTTTTAACTTTTTCCCAGGCCTTGGCATTTTTCATGTGAGTTTCATAGCTGTCTGACTCAATTAACTTTCTATCTCCTCCCATCTCAGCTAACACAGTGGGGTATACCCAAACGAAAGCTTTACTAAAATTGGCCCTGCCACAACTTAGCACCCACAAAGCGTGCAGGACTTTCTTGCAAATTAAGCCGCTGGGATCGGTCCCATACAATCTAATGATTGTGATGTGAAAGGTCTTATCTATCTTCATTAAAGGGATAATATGTTGCTTTTCCATGTGATTTATCATAATTTAATAGGGCACAAACATTAGAGTTTAGATCATTTGTATTAAGCCAGGTATGCACATCTTTACTCTTAACTCCTTCGTTAGCAAAAAAATCTGCTACAACATTGGCTTCTCTATAAGCATGTGATATTTTAACTTTATCAAATTTAGCCAAAGTCAACTTGGCTTCCTCAATCCATGACTTGATGGTCCACGAAGGGGGAGACTTGTCCTTAAGGTAGTCAATTATGTTTTTGGAGTCTCCTTCAAGCCATAGATGTTTAATGTTAAGACTTTGGGCTAAATTTATGATGTGAAAAGCTCCAGCAGCCTCTGCCAAATGATTAGTTTGGGAGCCAAGAGGAGAATCCATCGCTCCAATGAAATTGCAAAAGGAGTCCCTTATGACTCCACCACAGCCCGCTGCCCCTAGATTACCTTTTGCCGCACCATCAAAGTTAGCTTTGATCCAACCGTTTGGTGGAAAATACTAGCAAACACCCTCTCTGTCCTTCTTGGCTATCAAAGAGGTTCTAGATAGAACAAGATTTATGTTCCACTCCTTAGCAATAGTAAGGTCATAGAGCGAGTGCTCCGCTTTCAAGGACATGTCCTTCTGAACCAAAGCATTGAAATTTTCCTTCAGAAATCTGACAATTTGATCAAAGACAATATCCTCAGAGGCTTCTTTACCTCTATAAATTCTATTGTTGCATTCTTTCCAGAGGCCCCAAGAAACATGGGGGAATGTTAAATCCCAAAAATATCTAAGCATAGGATTTCTTTTCGGAGCTTTCCATTAGGAGAAGAAGTCTTCAATGGACGAAGGGAAGACCCAGGGGAGGTGCCATAACCTGATGATTTTTCCCCAGATAGAAGCAACAAAAGAACAATGAAGAAATAAGTGACACATAGATTCATCCTCCATCATATAAAGAAAGCATCTATTAGGAATTTGAAATCCATGTTTACACAGGTTATCAATCGTAAGCACTTTGTTTTGGAGAAGGATCCAGAAAAATATATTGATTTTAGGTATCAAAAGTTTAAACCAGGCTTTAGACCAGAAGGGAGGATGATCTAGAGAAGAAGTAATCCTGGAAAAAGTAGAAGACACGGAGAAATTGCCAGAGGGATCATCAATCCAAACCACGCGATCATTTAGCTGCTCTGAATTAAGTCTAATAGCCATCAAAGAAGACTGGATAGGAGCCAAAGCCTGACTAACACTGCACAAGTCCACCCACTTACCATTCACTCTGTAATCTTTCACATAATTTCCAAACCGTTCCTTACAGGTCTTTGCCCATTTGCTGAAGGAGTTGATTTTTATAATGGGTTCCTTTAAAAGTCATTTATCCTCCCAAAATCTATTATGATGACCATTTCTAACTTTCCAACCAGTACCTTCATCCACAATCTTTTTACCATTGATTATATTATTCTACCATGTTGACCCTCTGGGAAGAAGGTGGAGGTCCTTCTTAATTATGGAAGAGCAGTTGTTTTCTAAGTATTTTCTAGCCAGGATATCAATCCACTCCCCAGAAGAAGAGGAGATTCTCCAAACTTGTTTAGCAAGGAGAATTTTGTTAACAGTTCTGATTCTTCTTAAACCTAGTCCTCCGACCTTTTTAGGTCTACAAACCAGATTCCAACCAATTAAGGGAAGTCTTTTTTTTCCTCTACCCCTGACCATAGAAATATTTTTTGGATTTTTTCAATGGCATCAACAAATTTAGCTGGAATCTTAAAAAGACTAAAGGAATAGATAGGAAAATTATGGAGAGAGGCTTTGAGAAGCTGAAGTTTTCCGGCTTGACTTAGCATGGCTCCTTTCTAGCCACGAGATTTTTACTGAATCTTTCAACCAATGAGAGCCAGAATGACTATGGAGGTTTCAAACTTAAGGGTAGACCAAGATAGGTGGTAGGAAAGGAATCCACTTTGCAACCCAGGATTCTAGCAATTTTAGCCTGTCTATGATCCGGAGTGTTGAAGAAGAACAATGAGCTTTTTCTATTATTGATCAGTTGTCCAAAAACTCTCCCATACTTGTCTAGCAGCTGTTTTATGGTTTTACCTTCAGCCACCGTGGTTTTACCCATAAGCATAGTGTCATCAATGAATTGTTGATGGGAACACACCAGATTGCTCGAAGAAGGTTTAAGACCAGAAAGAAATTTGAAGTCAACCAATTTTTTTAGGTTCCTACCTAGACTTTCAGCCATAATAGTGAATAAAATAGGAGAGATAGGATCACCTTGCCTTAGACCTCTGGTGCTCTAGAAAAAGGAGGTGGGGGCTTCGTTGACCATAATCAATATGGAAGCCTTGGACACAAGTTGTTCAACCATTTCGATAACCCTATTACAAAAACCAAAAGCCTTTAAAATTTTAAGTAAGAAAGTCCAGTCAACTCTATCATAAGCTTTTGAAATATTGAGCTTTAATAAAAATCCTTCAGTCTTCGACTTAACTAAGGAGTGAATATTCTCATGAACAGTAACAATAGAGTCAAAAAAAATTATACTAAGGACAAAGCCGTTCTGTTGAGGAGAAATCAAGGAAGGAAAAAGAGTTAAGAATCTTGAGGTTAAGACCTTGGATATGATTTTGTATAAGGAATTATAGAGGCTTATAGGCCTAAAAGCCTCAAAATTATTAGCTCTAGGTTTCTTGGGAATAAAAACAAAGAAGGTAGCATTTAATTCTTTTAGAAGATTTCTGGAGCCAAAAAATTCTTTAACAGTATTTACCAAATCTTCTTCAACAATCTCCCATAGCCATTGAAAGAAAAATAAAGGGAAGCCATCAGGCCCAGAGCTTTATTCCCTTCAAAGGATAAGATAGCCTGCTTGACTTCCTCATTGGTGGGGATAGAAGTTAAAAAAGAGTTATTTTCCTGGTTGACAATTCTAGGTATAGATTCCACTAACTGATGCTGCTCATTTTGGTTTATTTCCCCACTGGATGACAGAAGGTATTTAAAGAAGGAACTCGCCTGCTTTCTAATATCCTCCTCCTCCTCATACATGGTTCCTTTCACTTCAATTTGAGATATTTTGTTAATAGCTCTGTGTTTTGAAGCTGAAAGGTAAGAGCTCTAGATCTTTGTCTCCATAACTCCTCTTCCTTGCCTATTAAGTTATACATCTTCATGAGGATCTCATTCTCTATTTCCTTAGTATCATTCAAATAGCCCTCCTTCTGAATTTTAAATTGAACTTCTCCTAAATCCATCTGAATATTAGACTTAATCCTAAAGATGTTCCCAAAAGATTCCTTTTTCCATTTTTTAAGATTACATTTAACTTCCCTTAACTTTTTAGCAATTTTGAACATAGCAGTTCCTTGAATTCTTATATTCCACCGTTTCCTAATTTCCTCTTTAAGAGCAGGGTGAGAGATCCACATTATTTCAAATCTGAAAGGAGTGTTCCTCTTCATTTTTATTGGATCCACAACGAAACTGATAGGAAAATGATCAGAACCTATTCTAGTAAGAGCTCTAAGGGAGCAATAATAGTCAAAGTACTAATGATTGGAAATTAAAGATCTATCTAATCTAACCTGTATGAGATCTGACCCCTTTCTGTGATTAGACCAGGTAAAGGAGGCTCCTTAGAGATCCATGTCAATCAATCATTGATTATCAATGAAATTCTGAAGATCCTCTTTGCTTTCCAGATTGATCTAGGATCCTCCAAATTTTTATCCATTCATAAGGGGTGTGTTGAAATCCCCCATAACAATCCAAGATTCTCTATCAAAAATCCTCCTAAAGGTAGCTAATTCTAACCAAAAAGATTTTCTCATTCCTTTTCCATTAGGAGCATAAATATTCAGTTGAATCCAGCTGAAGTTATCTCTTATATGAGTAAATCTAGTTGCTATATTATTCGTACCTTCCAAGATCAGAACACCTCTGATTATGTGGCTATTCCAGAAAGTCACAATACCTCTAGAAGATCCACTCGATTTATTACCCTGGTTACTGTAAAACTAGAAAAGTTTCATCTTTTCAATTTTCTCCTTTGGCATTTTAGTTTCCTGAATTAGGAGAATATCTGGCTTGTGATCTCTAACAAAATTGTGGAGAACATCCTGCTTGTGGGGGCTATTGAGTCCCCTGATATTCCAAGACATAATCTTCATTAGATACCAAGGGAGTTAAGACACTTCGGGATGGTTTTTTGAGAACCATCCGCAATATCCTGAAAAACTGTTCAACTCTCTTTTCTTTTTCAAAGACTTTTTACCTCTTGAGTTCTTTACTATACCACACTCTGCCTTGACTCTTGATCTGGTAGAAATGCTACTTGGGGTTTTCCACTGGTTATTTTTTTCTTTTTTCTTCTTTGATATATTCTCCTCTTTATCAGTCACTTCTTGGCTATCTGTCTCTCTAGTGGATTCACAGTCCTTAAGAGTTGGTATCCTTTGTTCCCAAGGTAAAGTGTCCATGTTACCATTCTTTTGACCAGACAAGATATTACTGGAAAGATCTGCTGTGTGATTCATATTTTCAAGGGAATCCAAAACCCTATATGGGGAGTTAGGATCCATCACATACACTGCTCCCTAGGGGGGAAGAATATCAGGAGACGAGGATGGAAAAGGAATGTTCACTTCCAAGGACAAGCCCTCATTAGGAATATCCTCCAGACCTTGGAAAGCTTCATTTCTATCAGAAGGGATTGCCATTTGGGATACAAAGGTAGAAAGGTTCAAATCTCCTTCACTAGCTAAGGTGTCATCATCAGACTCCCTTTCCTTTGATGGGGACATATTAACAAGATTCATGTAATGAAGATCAAAAGGGATCTCACCTTTAGAATCCATAACCACTTCAATCTCTAGAGAGATTCTCTGAGTATCAAACGCCATATTTTCCAATACCTGCTCTTTATTTTCCTTCTTTTCTCCTCCTGAATCATTCTTTTTTTTCCACTCCTTTTTTCCAGGTCCTGCTGGTTTTTCTTTCTCTAAGGTGGCATTTAGGGGGCATTTTTTTGCCCAGTGACCAGATTTCCTACACTTGAAGCAGGCAAATGAAATAGTTTCAAACTCTATATTCTGCACCCAGGATCCCAGTTTAGATTGAATCTCAATCGAAGATGGAAGATCTGCTTCCTGGGATACTCCCATACATATCCTCGTGAAGACCATTCTCTTTCTAGCCGCAGTCATTGAATCAATAGAGAGAAGCTCCCCAAAGGAACTCGCAATACCATGAAAGATATCTTCACTCCAATACTCCAGGGGCAAGCTTGGAAGTCTAACCCAAACTGGGACATTCTCAAAGATGGAGTTCGATAGATCTAAGTTGGAAGACCACTTCTTTAGGGCCAAGGATGATTTCCCTATCACCTAGGGACCACCACTTCTAACTGCCATGATGTCCTCTCTACAAGTAAAATCAAATGCGAAAAAACCCTTTGGATGAGCGGCAACTGAAACTTTCCCACTGGTTCTCCATTTATTTTTAACAAAATCCCTGACCACTTCGATATTTGGTCTAGGGCCCATAAACTTTCCTACCAGATTTTGTTCCATAAGAGCTATATTATGGTCAATGAGCAGATCTGGAATAGAGATAGCAAACTTACCTCCAGGTAGAGATGAAATGTTTTGCATTGGAGGGAAAAAATATTTTCTGTTAGGTTTTACCCCAAACAGAGAAGTCCAGGGTTTGCGATTATCGCCAGTACCAACTATGGTCCCCACACCCCCTTTAGCTTTCTCATTTTTACCGGTGGGAGATGCTGCAGGGTTGATCTCCAGATTTTCCTTTCCCTCAGGTTCCACCTATATTTTATTTCTAGAGTCCACATCATCCTAGTCATCCTTACCTACCACCATCAACAACTCAACCAACAAAAAACTGACCAACACGAGAGCCAAATAAAAGTAAGACAACTAACAACTAGCGGCATCCACGAGCAAAACAACAATAAACCAACCAACAAAATAAATTGAATTATTAATAATATACAAAGCAAACAAAATAAAATATAGTTAAAATGAAATGAAGAAAATAAGAATTACCAATTCTTTTTGTTGTAGTTGAATATAATATATATATAGTAAAATATTAATATTATAAAATAAGATTAAAAAAGAAGAAAGAATTGGTATATTGTTAATAATATAATAAATTATATTATTAAAAATATATATAGTAGATTATTATTAACAATATATCATTTAATGGTAATTATATGTGTGTGTATGTATGTATGTATCAAAAGAATAATAAATCAAGAAAAAGATAAAATCCCAAAAAAATATAAATAAATTTTTACAAATAGGGAAGAAAGGGGAACAACAAAAAGAAGGAAAAAAGTAAAAAGAAACAATTAACAACCAAAAATAAAGGAAACCAAAAAGAAAAAAATAAAGAGAAAATAAAAAGAAAAAAGAAAAGAAGGGGGGAATCAAATTAAACTCAAAGAAATAAGAAAACAAAACATAAAACAAGAGAAAAATGAGAAAAAGTAAACACGAATTGAGCAAAAGAAAAGGAAAAGAGAAACAAAGAGAAGATAAAGAGCTAAAAACAATAAGACGGAAAAATAAAACAACAAGAGAGGAATCAAAAACATAACCAAGAGAGGAAACTGAGAGGAGGAACGAGAGCAGAGACATTGAAAGAAAGGAAGGGGGCGAACAAAGCAAGGAAAGTCAAAAGAGGGGAGGGGGAGAAGGCAAAGAGCAAGAGGGAGGAAACAAAAAAAGAGAAGGAAGAGGGAAGAGAAGGGAGACCCAAAAGATAACAACAAGAGAAGGGACCCACCAGGAGGAGACAAAGGAAGCTAGGAGCGAGGGGGGAGGGAGGCCTGCGGATTGAGGCTGCATAACAAAGGTTTCCATGAGGAGCTCAAGGTCTAACCTTCATCACGATTAAGATTAATTTTTTTTTGGTTAATGAGGAGGAGACAAAAGAAGCGAGGAGTGAAGGGGGAGGGAGGCCGGCGGATTGAGGCTGCATAACAAAGGTTTCCATGAGGAGCTCAAGGTCCAACCTTCATCACGATTAAGATTATTTTTTTTGGTTAATGTTATAGTTGATAGTGTTGTAATATTTGCACTAAAAAGATTGAGGAACTTTGTGATTCTAAATTTAATGTTCGATTTCTGGCCAATACATTTTATCACATAAAATGTCATGGCATAAAATGAAAATTGCAAAGTGGATGATTTTTTACAATATAAACAACAACACACCTTGAAACAATAATGATTATGAATAAATTATTGAAGAAATAAATAATACGTACATAAAAAGCAAGTCTTCCTCTAATATAAACACTTGATATTTATAACTATCAATCATTAAGAGAAATAGTCGTGACTTATAACAAATTGTATAGAGTATCAATGTACATCTAATTCTTATTATATCATTATTTATAAAGAAAGAAAAATGGGTTATTGGACGATATGGTTCAAAAATTGCTACTTAATGACTAGCAAGATTCTTATATTCTTATATTTTAAAAAAATTAAGAAATA
This sequence comes from Sequoia sempervirens, assembly GCA_007258455.2. Classification (NCBI taxonomy): domain Eukaryota; kingdom Viridiplantae; phylum Streptophyta; class Pinopsida; order Cupressales; family Cupressaceae; genus Sequoia; species Sequoia sempervirens. Next base: position 32,904,643 of record VDFB02322083.1, on the reverse strand, counting down.
GGTTGATGTTGCAAGATATTGTATTTACTCATTTCAAAATAATATTAAACTATAGCCACTTATTTTCTTACTTCCATTGAAATTGCATTCAAAAGAAAAGGTTTCCGAAGTGAAAAGTACAATTTGTAGTCTAAGATTACATCAACATGTAATATGTGTCTAATAAAAATCAAAAGTATGAATGAGATTCATTTACTTTAGAAACTAAAAATTATTTAAAAATTGATGAAAATAGGAAAAATGTTTTTTTTCTTATAATCCTCACAAAAGTATAATATACCTTCAATAATGTTCAATAGACCCATTGAACTAATATTGCTTCATTGTGCAACACCCTTAAATATTGGATTGCAAAGAAAAATGGTCCCTTAATATTAATAAAAGAGATCTTATTACAGAGGGCAATTAGTTAAGATATGGCGAAGCTTGAAAATTGGCACTAAAAGGGGTGAAGGACAAAATTCCATGTTAATGTGGTGGAGATGAGGGGGGACCTCAAAACATTAAACAAAGGAAGTTTGCACAACTTGTTAAGTATAATGGATACCTACCTATATCTAGTAACAAAGTGGTAGAGCAATGAAGTTATTTTCATTATGCCCAATTCCTTGCTTGGGAATAACCTGCTCCCTCATCCAAACGCCATGAAATACTATTTAAATTCACCTGAGAATAAACATTCATACATTTCTCGAGTCTTAATCAATTTAGAATGGCTCAAAAATTTAAAATGTAAGAAATTATTCCTCACAGAACCTTCCATCTTCAAGGGTTGAATTTGAGTGGGTCTAGATATAAATTATGGTATTAGTTAGTCTCTTCCATATAAACAAAAATTATCCAACCTTTAGGAATGGTGAGGCCTTTCATTCACATGTCCTGGGTAGATTTCCCTAGAACCCCATTCACAATAATTACAAGCTTTAGAGTTTCATAGATCACTAACAACCATTCAAAATTTATGTGAAAGACATGAAACTTGTAATTCAATAACTGCTCGAATTTGGAGACATACAAGTTTTATTTACCCACATTGTGTGAACTTTATGGACTTGAATTCATCCCAATTGACAATTTCTCTTGGATTTTTGCTCCTGCACATGGCCAAGTGTTCTTCCTATTGGAAAAGAAAAAACCACAACTTGAAAATAGACATCTACTAAGATTGAGAATAGTGATAAACATACTATGTACTCAATCTTGACTTGTTGCAGAGCCCTAGGACAATAAATATGATAGTTTGTAAACAAATGTAGATAGGATGTAAATAACATACCTTGGAAATCTCCAACATTTTTATCATTAGTAAAACCACTAACAATTCCTAATCTCCATTAGTGATGTACTTAGGAAAGCAAAATTGTATGCCCTATGTTATCAAATGAAAAAGTATTTTATCACTTATTTTTGAATATCTACGAGTATATATAATTTGCAAATAGAAAATGGTTGCACACAAATTAAAGCAAGAATCAGTTGTGCAAATGGTTGCACATAAATTAAAGCAAGAATCAGTTGTAAAAATTGAACAACTCCAATAGATTATCCCATTCAAAACTTCTAACATCAGTTTTAAAAAATTATATATTAAATTTGTTAATAATTAATTTTAATTTATTTATGTATTGTTCTTTATTTTATAATATATTTGTTATATGTTAAAAAATCTATTCTATATGTTTACAATTTATATGATATTATTTTATATAAATATTGATTGTATTATATTTAATTTATTTTATATAAAATTTTCTAATAAATATCTATGCTTTCATAATAAATAAATAATTTTATTAATTTTTTCATAATTTTTTAATTATTTATGCAAAATTATTTAAAATATTTAATGAATTTTACTTTTTTGAGAAAATAGAAAATATAAAAAATATATTTAAATTTGTCACTTTATCTTAAATAATTTTGCATAAATAATTTAAAAAAATCTCAAATATAAAAAATTAACCCATATAAAATTATACATGAAATAATAATAAGAACTTTAACAATAAAAATATTAAAAATGTATTGAAATTTATCTCCTTTCAAAATATTTATCTTAAATAATTTTGCATAAATAATTTAAAATGAAATTTTCTACAAAATGAGAAATATAAAAAATTAGAAAAAGAATTAAATTTACATTCCTCCTATATATTTATCTTATAAAATAAATTTTAATTATAATAATTAAACAATCAATAATAAATTTATCTTCCTCCTAAACATTTATCTTAGCAAATAAATTTTAACTATAATAATGAATTAATAAATATTTATCTTAAATAGTTGATTTCAAATATCAAGTTATTCAAAAAACAATTATTAATTTATTATAAATTAATAGTTTCTATCTTTAATTTTTTCATAATTTTTGCATCTCAGAATGTGCAAAGAAGTGGCAAAAAAATAAGCCAATAAAATTGCAAAATAAAAATGAGTTATATGAATGATATTGTAATTATTATAAATTAACATTTTTAACTTTAACTTTTCCATAATTTTTGCATCTTGAATGTGCAAATATTAGTTGAGAAGTGGCAAAAAAATCCAATAAAATTGTAAAATAAAAAATAAGTTCTAGAAATATATTTATGAATGATATTGTAATTATTATAAATTAACATTTCTAACGTTAACTTTGCTATTTATTTCCAGCCCCTTTTTTTCACGACTTATTTTCAATTTTTAAGTTCAAAAAGATTCCAAATTATCAATAAAAAAAATTTTCATCGAAACACTCCAACTACTTAAACTACTTAAATTTAAGGAGGAAACATGCTTTAAGTAGCTACATGGGGGCAAGGGATTAGTTAGGAGTTTGGTAGCTACATAGGGGCAAGGGATTAGTTAGGAGTTTGTTGATTTAATAAATGTGGTAATGAAACAAACTTTAATATTAAAATTATCAACAATAATAGAACTATATTTCCTTGACATTTTAAGGAGTTTTAATATTAAAATTAATAATGGTTATATTAATGTTATATATTAGAATTCATATTAACATTAATAGTAAAATAATAATCTTAATGAGTATAATTAAATATTGATATTAATAGAAATAGTAATATTAATGATAATTATGATATTGATATATAATATTATTGAAATCAACACTAATAAAGATACAATAATAAATAACATTATTATATAAATTTATATATAATAATTTAGTTTGATTTTAATAATTGAATGCTCAAGCTATCATTTTTTACAAAAGGAATAGGTATTAAGATTAAAGGTTGTAATTTAGATTAATAATAATGAATTTATTAGTAGATGTTGAAATTAAGAGTGTTAATATTGGTTTAAATAGGTAGTACAAATAATATTGATAATAATGTTATTAATTCCTACCATGGAACTATAGGCACGACTAGATCCTAACTAGTTATTAATGTTTTTAAGTTCAAGTTCCAATCCAAATTAATTATTTTCTTTTATACATTATATTTGAAGTTTTTTCTAAAGTTAAATGCATGGTTTTTTAACTTTTCTAATTTTCAAAATTATTTTTCTTGTTCATATTATTGCTAAAAATATTTAGGCGATAAGAGTGGATTATACAGAATTGAGTATAATATTTTTATTTTGCAATTTGCTTGGCTTTTTTTTAGGTGTTTTTTTTTCCACTTCTCATCTAATATTTGCACATTCAAGATGCAAAAAAATGACAAATTTAAAGTTAGAAATGTTAATTTACAATAATTACAATATCAATGTTCATAAATATATTTCTAGAACTCATTTTTATTTTGCAATTTTATTGGTTTTTTTTCTTACCACTTCTCAACTAATATTTGCACATTCAAGATTGCAAAAATTATGAAAAAGTTAAAGTTAAAAATGTTAATTTATAATAATTACAATACTATTCATAAATATATTTCTAGAACTCATTTTTATTTTGCAATTTTATTGGTTTTTTTTCTTGCCACTTCTCAACTAATATTTACACATTCAAGATTGAAAAAATTATGACAAAGTTAAAGTTAAAAATGTTAATTTATAATAATTACAATATCATTCATATAACTCATTTTTATTTTGGAATTTTATTGGCTTTTATTTGAATTTTATTTGCTTTTATTATCCACTTCTCAACTAATATTTGCACATTTCGAGATGCAAAAATTATGTCAAAATTAAAGATAGAAAATATTAATTTATAATAAAATAATAAATGTTTTTGAATAACTTGATATTTGAAATCAACTATTTAAGATAAATATTTATTAATTTTTTTTTTTTTTAAAAAGGTGCAATGCACCCATATTATTAGGGGTAAATCGGAGCTATGAACCGGATACAACAAACCACAAGAAACAACCAAACCCGCGAGCACAAAGGCACAGCGAAGGCACAAGGCATGCCAGCACTTTGGCCCAGCGAGGGTTTGAACCCTGGTGGCTGTCACTACAACCAAGTGACTTGACCACCGAAACCATGCCCTTATCCGCAAGATAAATATTTATTAATTCAATACTATAGTTAAAATTTATTTGTTAAGATAAATGTTTAGGAGGAAGATAAATTTATTATTTATTATTTAATTATTATAGTTAAAATTTATTTTATAAGATAAATATATAGAAGGAAGGTAAATTTTATTTTATTTCTAAATTTTTTATATTTTTTATTTTCTAGAAAATTTCATTTTAAATTATTTATGTAAAATTATTTAAGATAAATATTTTGAAATGAGATAAATTTCAATACATTTTTAATATTTTCATTATTAAATTTCTTATTATTATTTCATGTATAATTTTATATGGGTTAATTTTTTATATTTGGATACTTTTTAAATTATTAACGATAAAGTGACAAATTTTAAATATTTTTTTAATGTTTTCCATTTTCTCAAAAAAGTAAAATTCATTAAATATTTTAAATAATTTTACATAAATAATGAAAAAATTAATAAAATTATTTATTTATTATGAAAGCATAGATATTTATTAGAAAAAATTATATAAAATGAATTAAATAAAATACAATCAATATTTATATAAAATGATCGTATAAATCTTAAACATATGGAATAAATTTATTAACATATAACAAATATATTATAAAATAAACAACAATACATAAATAAATTAAAATTAATTATTAATGTATTTAATATATACTTTTTGAAAACTGACTTTATTAGTTTTGAATGGGATAACCTATGGGAGCTATTCAATTTTTACAACTGAATCTTGCTTTAATCTGGTGTACAATTGTTTTCTATTTGTAAATTATATATACTCAATCGATATTTGAAAATAAGTGATAAAATACTTTTTCATTTGGTAACATAGGGCACACAATTATGCTTTCTTGAGTACATCACTAATGGAGATTAGGAATTTTTAGTGGTGTTACTAATGATAGAAACATTGGAGATTGTTGAGGCATGTTATTTACATACTATCTACATTTGTTTACAAACTATCAGATTTATTGTCCTAGGGCTCTACAACAAGTCAGGATAGAGTACACAGTATGTTTATCACTACTCTCAATCTTAGTAGATGTCTATTTTCAAGTTGTGGTTTTTTCTTTTCCAATAGGAAGAACACTTGGCCATCTGTAGGAGCAAAAATGCAAGAGAAATTGTCAATTGGGATGAATTCAAGTCCATAAAGTTCACACCATGTGGGTAAATAAAACCTATATGTCTCCAAATTCGAGCAATTATTGAATTGTGAGTTTCATTTCTTTCACATAAATTTTGAATGGTTGTTGGTGATCTATGAAAATTTAAAGCTTGTAACTATTGTGAATGGGGTTATAAGGAAATCTACCTAGGAAATGTGAATGAAAGGCCTCACCATTCCTAAAGGTTGGATATTTTTTGTTTATATGGAAGAGACTAACTACTACCATAATTTATATCTAGACCCACTCAAATTCAACCCTTGGAGATGGCAGGTACTGTGAGGCATAATTTTTTACATTTTAAATTTTTGATTCATTCCAAATTGATTAAGACTTGAGAAATGTATGAATTTTTATCCTTAGGTGAATTCAAATATTATTTCATGGAATTTGGATGAGGGAGCAGGTTATGCCTAGGAAAGGAATTGGGCATAATGAAAATAAGTTTATTGCTCTACCACTTTGTTACTAGATATAGGTAGGTATCCATTATACTCAACAAGTCGTGCAAACTTCCTCTATTCAATGTTTTGAGGCCTCCTTTCATCTCCACCACATTAACATGGAATTTTTCCCTTCACCCCTTTTAGTGCCAATTTTCAAGCTCTGTCATATCTTAACCAATTTCCCTTTGTAATAAGATCTCTTTTATTAATATTAAGGGATCATTTCACTTTGCAATCCAATATTTAGGGGTGTTGCACAATGAAGCAATATTAGTTCAATGGGTCTATTGAACATTATTGAAGGTATATTATAATTTTGTGAGGAAATTATAAGAAAAAATAACATTTTTCCTATTTTCATCAATTTTAAACATGTTTTATTTTCTCAAGTAATTGAATTTCATTTATACTTTTGATTTTTATTAGACATATATTACATGTTGATGTAATCTTAGACTAAAAATTGTTCTTTTCACTTTGGAAACCTTTTCTTTTGAATGCAATTTCAATGGAAGTAAGAAAAGAAGTGACTATAATTTAATATTATTCAAAAATGAGTAAATACAATATCTTGCAACATCGACCTATTTCTTAAAGAATATTTTAACTATAAGAGTACAAGAATCTTGTTGATTCATTAAGTAGCAATTTGTGAACCATATCATCTAGTAGCCCATTTTTCTTTCTTTATAAATAATGAAATAATAAGAATTAGATGTAGATCGATACTCTATACAATTTTGTAATAAGTCATGACTATTTTTGTTAATGACTGATAGTTATAAATTTCAAGTGTTTATAATTAGAGAAATAATTGCTTTTTATGTAAATATTATTTGTTTCTTCCCTAATTTATTCATAATCATTATTGTTTCAATGTGTGTTGTTGTTTCTATTGTCAAAAATCGCCTACTTTTCAATTTTCATTTTACGCCATGACATTAAATGTGATAAAATATACTGGGAAAAAAGCTAACATTAAATGTAGAATCACAAAGTTCCTCAATATTTTTAGTGAAAATATTACAACACTGTCAATTGTAACATAAACCAAAAAATTGACAAATTTCAAGATTATTATAAACTTATTATATTATCAACATTGTTGCTAAAACTTAGCAGACACAACAAATTAAAACATGACTATTCTTCAACATTTAGGAAGGAACTGCGTTGCTCTATAGCTCTTGTTTTTAATATAGTAATTAAGAATATTCATTAGTATTATTTGATATTGTCATTAAAATTATTAATAATGGAGTTGTGTTTAAAAATAATAATAATAATGGTAGTAATTTTAATATTAAGATTAATATAGGGAGAAATATTGATATTAGTATTATTAAAAAAAACTTTAATATTAAATTATAAAAAATGATTACATTTTTAAAATAATTGATTACCTTTTTTTTTCTTAGAGCTTTTCCTAATGTCACATTTTGTTTACATTGTGAGATTTATTAAATATAATTAAGTTATTAGTAGAGAGTACAAATATGTGTTGTGATTGTTTGGAATTCATATTGATATACATTAATATTTAGATTTAAAATAATTTGAAATAAATCAAGCATATTAAAGTAAATATAATTTATATTCTTTATAGCTAATAAAAGAATACTAAGAAAAGGTATTGAAGAGATAAATTTGTGTGCTTTTCCTCAAGTATTATTTAAATTAGATCTATAGCACATTACAATTCACTGAACACTATAAAAATATCCAAAATGATATATTCCACATATTTTAGATCTTTCCATTTAAATTGTTGAATCTAGAAAGAGCATGGAATTGTACAATTTCAAGTTGTGTAGCCTCAATAAGAATAAGTAGAAAGTGATAAGGAGAATTTTGAAAGGTTAATGTTTACCCAATATTCTTGCAGTTGTTATTAGTTTGACATCCATTAAGGTCTTGATCCATAATCAAATGTGTAATCCATAGATGATCACTTTAACTAGAAGCATGACATGGAACTTATTGTGGAATCTATTTAACCATTTCCATAATGTATAATCCATGCAAGTGTTTGTTTAACAATTGTAGAGTATGTAGGAACCATGCTAAGGTGTCAATTTAACTAAAGTGTTTGGTGTAGTATCCTTGAAGAACCAATTTAAGCATTGAAAATTGTAGATTGTTGTAGATTCCCACCACCCCAAATTGATTTTCTATGAACTGATTTGATCAATTTAAGGGGAGAAATATAGTAATGCAATGACATAAATTTTATCATTATTTTTCAAAGATTTTGTTTCTCTAATCTCAAGATATAGAGGAAAAATATTGTTTGCCTCCAATTTGAGGACAAGTTTTGTGCAATATATTTGAGAGTAAACTAGATATAATATAAGAATAAAAGAAGGTTCAAATGTGATTGAAGTAAGTCATGCAAATATTAGACATGAGAAAGAATGTATTATTTAAAGCATAGTGCTACATAACAACAACTTTGAGGAATTGGCTCTTAGGACTTGTGTGATTTCAAACACTAATTTTTTAAATGTCACGAGGATGGGGAGGTTTTGATGTAGGAGTATCCTAGGTGAAGAGCAGTCTTGCATCATAGAAAAAATTGTGTTTGTTTGATCAAATAAGGGTTGATATGGCCTATTGATCGGACCTTGACATATCAGTGTGACTTTCCTACAAGTCCTAATGACATACCGATGATAATGGTGAGTGAGTAGTGTGTGGAGTTACATAAGTTGAAGGATTAATTATTAACAAGACAACATTAGATGTCCCAACAATGGGTCGATATCCCTTGTGAGTGGAGGTATGTATACCATCGATGGGAGTGAGCTTCATTGATGGGATGGTAACTTAGATCAATCCCTAATGGACCAATGGTCATCTTTCGACGGGACACTTGTGTATCAAAAGGAGTCTAATGAGAGTCCCTCAGACAGACTGATGTTCATAAAGAAGTTAACAAATGACATCGGGTGAACTTGGGTGTATTGGTAGGATGGGGGAGCAAGTTACAATGATAGGACAACAACACATGCATTGGAGTAACTATAGGCTATCAATGGGAAAGGATAACGAGTCTCAAAAATGGGCCAATAGAAGGAGTGCAAGTTGAGAGATTGGTGAGTTAGGGAAATTTACAACCACACGACTTGGTTATAACATTATGGGAACCTATGACAGGCCGATGGAGGTGATGAATGAGGATGGGAAATGCAGTGGATGATGAATGGCAGGATGAAACTTGGTAGACCAAGAATAAATGAATTCCACATCATTGTTGTGAAATTCATTCCCATTAGATGATTTGATGAATTGAATGAGAATGATGTAATGACCTAGTGTTGATTGGATGATCAAGAAAACTACTACAAGAAGAGCAGGAAAGAACAAGGTCAACCTAGAGAACTTGAGGGAAATATAAACTGTAGACATGCAAAATTGGCATCATGCATTTAATTAAGTCATATTCGTCCATTCATTAAATAAATCAAGTTTATTTGATCAATCTCTAAAGTCCTCCATTCAAATTAAATAAATTCATCTTTAACACTAACATCATCCCCTTTAGCTAAATAAATAAAAATATTTATTTAACTAAATATTTATCATTTTCCATCTCCTTTGATTTTGTTTAATCCTTAAACCTAAGTCAAATGGGCCAAGTCACCTAATCTTCACTTAAGTTAACCAAATAATGGTTAATGATAATCTTAATTCATGTCCCATCCTCTAGCTTTTTCCACTTGCACATGAAAATAGATTTAATAGATTTATTAAATCTCTATATTCTCTCAACATGGCATAATAGAGAATATTCCCTCAAATTTGAATTCAAATCCAAGTGGACTTTGTCCTTCCAACAAGAAATTCACTTCACCTAATAAGTCCTTTTTCCTTGAGACAAATGGCATTTAAGACATTTCTTTTCTCTCTTACATGTCATTTCACTAATTTGAAATATCACCTAATTGCATTTGTGGGAACATTCATCAAAATGTGCACATCCTTCACCCATCCATCTCTTGACAAATGGAACCTAGCCATTGGTTGAATGTTAGTCCCACATTACCTCATTTTGGGTATTTCTCCATGTTGTCTCTCTACAAATAACAAGCTTCTTTCCTCATTCTATCATCCACAATTTGAGCAAAGTTATTAGACTCAAATCCATAGCAATTCTCATCCATTTGTATCCAATCTTAACTAGGTTATGCAGATTTTCATCTTGGAGCATACTTCAATCATCAACAAAGTGGATCACTCTTCATCACCAATCAACATTGCATCATTGGAGTTGGGAAAGGGCCAATTTTCACATCAAATTGGCACCAATTCCCTCACAGGATCAAGATTTTGCTTGCTTAATTAGGATTCAATCTCTTTCATTGCTTTCTTATTGTGTTCTTCATCTCATTTCCTAATTTAAGCTTTGTGAATGGATTTCATGGGGAACTTGGATCTTAACTTGCATTTGAATCTCCTAATGTGTTTTTTTGTTGTCTCTTGTAGGTACTAAGGTCTTGGTTCACACATTTGGCGCTAGAAGGAGGGCAGACCAGAAGTTCTAATCACATTTTTTCATCAAATTCCATTTTTTTTTTGTTTTTATGTCTATAAGAAACTCCACCGCTTTTAGACTAGCATCGCAGTTTAGAACCAGTGGCACCTGAACATTGCCATATAGCACCACTGCAAATTCCAAACTCTGACACTTTGTTCTTCTCACCCAAGATTGAAATTTTCAAAGTGCACCACTAGTCCTGTTTCCACCCATTACAAATTTTAAACTTCAAACTCCACCATTGACTAAAATAGCAACACAGTGATGCTTTGTGTCCCTGCTATAAAGTGACGCTAACTAGTAAGCGACACTATATAGCACCGCTGGATATTTTAAACCGCACTACCTATGTAGACTCCACCTCTGAGGGAAATTAAAAATTAAAATTCAATTTTTTTTATGACACGTGCCTTTTTCAATTTTGATAATTTGGGTTATTACATGCTTTTTTGGCCTCTGTTTTTTAGATATAATAGGTTTTCTTGTAGGTTGGATTGATCAAAGTGAAGGAGAAAAGAGCTATGATGACATCACTTTCTCATAATACCAAGTGTTTTTGAACACTTTAGTGTTTGTTTGACACTCTTAGAGAATTCACAAATTCTCTTAAGAAAACTTGTTATCTTTCATGCTTAGGACCTACTAAATTTTGTTTGGGCTCTAAAAAGAACATTTCAACTTTCACAACAAAGGGCTTAAAAATAACTTTAGTACACACTTACTAGAGTTGGTTTTCGGATTTAACAATTGAACAAGGAAAATTCCACATTTGATTTGGCGCTATTAAAAAAAAAAAGAATTCACTTTTTCTTTGTGGACTTAAAATGAACAAGTGTTTCTTTGTCTTATAATTACTTACTCAAATTAATATCACTAAAAGGATGCATGCACTTCTCTCGTGCCTCACTACAATCTTGAGATTAAAAAGGCCTTTTTGTGACATTAAGTTTCATAAGTAATTTCCCACACATTTTCAATTTGGGTTTAAAATTGAACAAATCTTTGTGAGTGTGAGTGGAACATATTGTGTGTTCTCCCTTTGTTTCTAAATGAAGGTTGATTGAACTACAAATATGTTTTCTTGCTTTTGTTTATCTTAGAGGGCCTGCCTTGGGGGAAAAGTGCTCACCCAAGGGAATGACCCAACCAGTAACACACTAAATCCAAGTGTATTTCTAGTCAGGATATAAAAGTGGGTACTGGAACAAAGGCCAGTATCATGCGGTTGGTCCAAACGAGAAGGGAAGCAATGGTCTCTCGCTGCATGGGTCAATCTCCATGAATGGAAAGTCTAAATTAAAACCCTTGTGTAGAAAGGTCAAAAATCACTATCTATTTGTTGGTCCAAGAATGGTCATTTTGAAGCCATCCCACACTTTTATAGCTTTTAGTAGATATGGAAGGTATGCCATGGGAGATTCATGGGTATTGATGCTTGGTTGCCCCAAAAGAAGTGTTGAGCCATGGAGGGGAGCTAGTGGGGTCAAACATCTAACCATCTGCTGAAAGTAAGTGTAGTTGGACTTGTCCAAGTGAGGACTCAACAAATATTGTCTCAAATATCCATAGGGTTGTACTTGTTCTTAACATCAAAACACATTGCTTGATCAAAAACATTTGAAAACAAAAATTCAACATGAGCATCAAATCTCAAAACCTTTAGGAGAAGTAAATATCCTTGAACAAATTCACATGCCCTTTCTTTCCCTTGGGATTCATATCCTTAGAGGTTTCTAGACACTTAAATTTTATCTCAATTTTCTACTACTAAAGTAAACATTAGGTAACTCTTGCTTTGATTTCCTCGATTTCCACATAATACACTTTGTGGGAGGAAAATAAATTAAGGCATTACACATCTAGTTTCAAAACCTAATGAAGAAGTGTTTGTGGTAAGAGGAAGTCATTAAACAAAGACTAAAAAATAATTGGATCCCACACATGTGTCCAAAATGATTTCACGCAAGATCAAAATCAAGAAACTGAAGGTAAAAGCTCTTAGTTCGAAAAATCACCAAAAGTGTCTCTCAACACTATATGAATTCAAACAAAGAATTCTTTTTAACTTTTACATAAAAGCTTCAAGAAACAATCTTGGTTTGTACTCGTTCTATTATTGTTGAAACCAAAATCTTTTTAGAGAGTTTGAGCATCTTGTTTAGAGAAAAGTATGTTCTTCAAAACCGAGGTCTAGTAAGCTAGTGTCTTTTTTAGGTAAACATAGGATCATAATAAATTCTTCATCCATCTTTGAAACATCGAAACCAAAATCATCTCATCATCAAACTCTTTGAAAATCTTGGAAAAATCCTCCATGTTAAAATTTGGGAAAATCATTTGAAACCAATCCAAAGGCATCTTGTTTGATTAGATGTGTGTAGATGCATCCTTCTCCACATATTTAGTCAAATTATCAAATCTTGTGAGAAAATTCATCCCTTGATAACATCTAACATCTTGGGATTTAGGAGTTCATTATCCAAAATCAAAATCGAACCAATCAAAATCATCTTGTTTGAATAGGTGTGTTTAGATGAATCCTTCTTCCCACACCTAGAAAAATTAGCATCTTATGAACAAAATCTACTCTAGGACAACATCCAACCTCTTAGAGTTTATGAGTTAACCATAAAAAATACAAACCCAAATCAAACATCAAAATCAAGTCCTAAAGTTTAACATACCCTTCAAGTTTTTCTCAAAAGTTCCAATCATCCATCAAACATCCATCTTTTATCCATATCATTATCACCCTTTGATCTTTAAATCATCCTAAAAATTTCTCTTTTGCACCTAAAGATATATCATTCTAAAATAATTAGAGGTTCATCTCTTATATTCTTGAAAACTTGATCCCTATTTTATGGTGCAAACTAGATCTCAACACAAGGACATGGAAGCCCATAAAGAAACATGAACTTAAGGTGACCTCAATCAAACCAACACCGACATGAATCCTGCTGGCTCAAGCAATCCTATGACCAATCTTTCACTCCCTCAAGACCATCAAGAGGATGGACATGTAGAAGACCTCACAAAAAATCCTCTTGGTATGACCCAAGATGAGATCAATGAGATGGTTCAAAATCCTGAAAATCATAGGATTGTCAACATCACATGATGAAACTCCATCCCCTACAATACATGATCGAACTATTTAAATCAGGGACTAAACTCCCCTCTGATTTTGATGTGAGAACTATTGTGGAGCCATATTTTTGGGTCATTCCCCCAATGTCATCCATCATCCCCATCTTATCTACACCTCCATTTCAAAATATCACTCAACTTAAATCCCCCAAATCACATCATCAATTTCTCCAATTCAATCGATCGTTAACAAAGGGAGTGCATTTCTCAATACATTACAAACACACCCTCTTGTAAATAATCAATATTTGGAGGAAGACACTATTTTAGGTCAAACCATCCCCCAAAACCCATTACATACATATGTCCCCATCACCTTTCATAATGACCCATCATCATCATTTTATCCAATGCCACAAACCTCTCTCCCCATGACCTCACAAGGAGAGGATGATCTATGTGGACCAGGGGGAATTTTCGACTCATCATCATCATCATTTCTCCAAGGGAGCTTACCACTCACTTTCCCACCGCTCCCACCCTTTCCATTAACATCTATCTCACCTCTTGGTTTGGGGCTACCACCACCTCTGCCACTCATTCAAAACACCCCCCCAACCATCAATCTTGGCATTATACCAAATCCTCCCCTCTTGCCATGGATATTGCAATAATAGACAAAAAATATCCATGTATCACAAACAAACAACACATCATCTATCACTTAAAACATGGTCTCACAAGGACCAAACACATCGATCACACCATCCACCACTCAAATTCCAAACATCAATACGATGGTGCCTCTCATAACTACAACAATCACCATTCCAAATCCACCTCCACCACCACTGCCACCAAACTCGAACACATCAAACTAATACAATATTGCATTGCAAGCCACTCAATAGGCTTCGTATCAAAAGGAACTACAACAAATACAAAACCGACAAGCTGCCCAAGTTGCATTACAAGCGAAACAAGCACAACAAGTTGCACAGGAACAAGCACAAGCTCAGGCCTAGGCACAAGCTCAAGCTCAAGTGTAAGCTGAAGCCCAATCCCAATATCAAGCACAATAAGCGCAAGCACAAGCGTAGTATCTCACACAACAATAAGCATATCAACAAGAATTGAAGAAATATCAAGAACAATAGGAATCATCCCAATTAGCAACTCAACAACAAGTGTTGTTGGTTCAACAACAACAAGAAGCTCAACAATAGGCCTTAATAGCACAACAACAATAGGACCAACAACAAGCATTATTGGTACAGGAGAAATTATAAGAATATTTGGTGCAACAACACATATGAACCAATCCACCCATCCCACCAACAATTGAACCACCTCAAAACACTTTCATCCCACCCTTTGGTCCAAAAAATGATGTCGCAACATAAATCAAGTTGCTCTCACAACAAGTGCTTGATCTTCAATTAGGGAAAACCATGGAAACACCCAACAACTTGTATCCTTATCCATTTGATAGGAGCCTTGTGATGAAACCATTCCCAAAGGGATTTGAGATCCCCAAAACTCGATAAATACCATGGGACAGGAAACCTTGAAGATCA
This sequence comes from Sequoia sempervirens, assembly GCA_007258455.2. Classification (NCBI taxonomy): domain Eukaryota; kingdom Viridiplantae; phylum Streptophyta; class Pinopsida; order Cupressales; family Cupressaceae; genus Sequoia; species Sequoia sempervirens. The sequence goes on along the minus strand of VDFB02322083.1, from coordinate 32,889,344 downwards.
CATCAGGGAATTCCAAGTTCATTGCATGGAAGTCGCATATGATGACACCTATCTGATGCAACTCTTTCCTAGAATTTTGGTAGGGCAAGCCATGGAGTGGTTCTCTTGCCTTCCTCCAAGCATCAAAAAGTTCCAAGAGATTGTAGATGCATTAATCAAAAAATTACGCATTCAATATTCTGATGGATGTCATTCTAGAGGAACTATTAGCTTTGAAACAAGGAAAGAATGAATCATTTGCTTCATTCCTACAATGATGGCAATACAAGGCCAATCGAAGAAAATGGGCCATGTCAGAAGAACAAGTGTGCACTATCATCTCCAACCTTGATGGCGCCTTGGCTTTCCATCTCAAAGTCCAAGGGACCACCACATATGATCAGTGATCTCCAAGGTGCTTAACATTGAATGAGCCCTTGGTAAACAACCAATGACACAAACATATCCTGATAAACAAAGAAACTACACATCTACAAGCTATAATGACAAACCTCTCACATGGGAAAGAAACAAAAACATTACCAATGATGGTGTTGTCGATGCCAAAGTTGTCATCAATGCACCTTGACAAAACACACCCAAACTTCAACAACCCCGAAATCACTAGCAAAACAATCCCAAAACTAACAAGATAACTCAGTAGCCAAAGAATCAAACCATCAACAATGTCAATGATCAAAGGGGGCCAGTGATCCCATAATAGTGGTTTACAATTTTTGGCCAAACTGGACACTAAAATTATTATTTTTAACTAAATCTTCACATTTGGGCACCTATAGTGGCTAAACTATGAGGAATTTGAAGATGGTGCAAACTAGAGTCTCATCAAATTTTGTCTGTAGATTCTAAAAATATTTTTTTCAAAATTTTTGGAATCAAATTGCACTTCTTTTCCATCTCCCATGAAAAATAGATTTTTTGAGAAAACAACATTTTAAAAAGTGGCCCGTATAATGCATAACTTTTTTCCATGAAGGATAAAATTCTAATTCTTTCAAATTCAGATTTGTAACTCTGATATCTAGTGCTTCCACTTGGTTAGATAGTTTTTATTGAATATTTTTTCCTTAATCAAATTTCAAATTCAAACAAATTACAATTAGGACAACCTGTTGTATAACGTACTTTTTTTGTATATGTCAAAAATTTTTATTTTATTTTTGTTGGATCAAGGACTTCAATATTTGGTGCACTCATATTTTTCAATTTTTTTTTTGATAATCTTCTATTTTTCCACATGTGAAGAACAAAGAAATTCATTTTCGATGAAAAACCTATGTTTAATAAAACTTAAAAAACAAATACATAACAAAACCAAAACATATTAAAGTTATATTCATTGGATAGCTTGTTCTGAGGAATACCATAATCATTTGAAATAAATTTTAAATGAGTTCATTTGATCCCCCAAAATATAAATCAAAAGTGATTTTTTATCAGCATTTTGATAGGTGTAAAGGAGATGCATTTATAGGTATGGTTTAAAACTAGCGAGGTTCTATCCAAGGGGGTTTGATCTAAGGTGATTTGATCAAACCCTCTTCAATTGGAATCCTTAAAATGGAACTTTTTAAGGCTTAAATCATTATATTTTCTAAAAATATGTGTTTTCAGCTAAAATTTGTTCCTCTCAGGAATTGTAAAGCACTATTATGATAGCACCTCCTAGTGAAATAAAAAATCCCCCAAGTGGAAGTACACTACCCTTGGGGAACCACTCGAGGTCATCATGGAGAAATTAATAAACAAAAATCTCATCAAGGCTCCCACCTATGAGAATTATCAAGAACTAGGTGTGAAACCACCCTGGTACAAAGAAAACCAGTTCTGTGACTTTCAAAAAATAAAATGGCACACTACTAATAGTTGCATGAGGTTGAAAAACCTAATCCAAGACCTCATTGATCAAAGAATCATAAATGTGGAGCAACCAACAAGGAACCAAAACCTAAGGATATACACAAATCTGATGCCCGATAACAACAAAGGAGGTAATGATAAAGGAAAAGGTAAATACAAGGACATGAACCACATGTATGAACATGTTGTAGCAACACTTGGAGAGTATGTCCCCATTATTAACATTAAGGTAGAAAAAATGGACTATGGAGTCACCACACGCGGCAGAAAGGTCACCATTGCTAGACCCTCACAACCACCTAGGGCATCCGCTTCAAACCCAAGATCCATCCCGCATGGCTATAATGTCCCTGACCAGCTAAAGAGAACTCCCACTTAGATCTCCATGAGGGAGTTGCTAAAGATATCACCTACCCATAGGAAATTCCTAGAAGAAGCATTAGTCTCATCTACTATCTCCTCAGATTTTGATGTAGACCAATTCCAAGCTATGGCTAGAAATATCACCATTCCAAGCCTTCTCACATTCTTCGATTAGGACTTCCCTGCTCAACTATCTCACAATCATGCTTTCCATCTTGAAGTCTTGGTTCAAAAAAATAAAGTCAAGAGGGTCTTGGTGGATGGGGGTGCAGGTCTTAACATTTTTTCCCTTAAGCTAATAAAAAATATAGGAATTTATGAGGATACCATAGACAAAGGGCATCACAATCAGGGCATACAATGATCAAGAGATAGAGTCTCAGGGCAGTATCCAACTTCCCATCCAAGTGGGGCTAGTAATAATGGAAACCACATGCCAAGTCTTAGACCTTGATCTACCTTATAAAATTCTCCTTGGGCGTCTGTGGATTCATGCAATGCAAGTAGTGGCATCAAACTTCCATCAATGCATAAAATTCACACATGAAGGCCAAGAGGTCACTATCCATGGGGATATCGAACCATTCTCTTACTACAAGAGCCTAGAGGCAAAATTCTAAAAAATCCCTCAAATTCCTAAAAATGAAGGCCCATCAACACCATACATTGATCCAACCACTCTCACTTCCACTTTTGCGATAGAGACAACCTCCACTCCCACCATTCCCACTATCTTTGATATCAAAGTCATCATTGAGGACAATGGTTGTAGAAACTATAAAATTACCAAAAATGCTTTTTTGGTAGAAGAGTTACCACAATCTCGTAGATCATGAGGATGATTGCAATCAAATGAAGCCTCCACATCCCAAACATCCACTAAGGGATATTCCAACTTCAGAAGTTGGGGAGATCTTGGCCAAAAAATAATAGAGGAAGACCCATCTCATCTCTTGTATCAAGATAATAGACCAACAACTGATATACCTATGGATGATAGTAGCAAAGGCTTACAAATGATGCTCACCATGGGTTATGACAGAAACAAAAAGCTTAGAAAAAATGACAATGGGCTTCTAATTCCCATTATTCCTGAGACACGAATGAAAAATTTTGGTCTGAGATATACCCCTCCAAGAGTGACCATTCTTGGTAGAGGTGCCTCAGTTAGTAAAGTCAGAAATCCTCCTCGACAATCAACACCCACTCATCAAATACCCATATCCATAGACCAAGTCATAGATATAGGTAGTGAGGGAGACCCCATAACTGATTTACCCATGCTTACTGAAGATACATCCCTCCTCATGATTAGTACTATATCATTTAGGCAAATGACCATCAAAACCATGAAATCCACCTAGTCTACCCACAACTCATCGATTATGGCCAATGAGGACCACCAATTCTAGACTAATTAAAAAATGATGAAGCGCTCTCACAATTCATGGGCCTATGAGATAATATTTCATGTGGGGATCATAGAGCAGGATTCATCATCAAGCTAGACACATAGGCATACTATGGGGAAATGATTGAATCCCTTAGTCGGAACATAAAAAAACTGAGAATAATCTCAAAGTCTTTGAGTGAAAACCACACTGTGGAAGTCTCTGACCAGAAAAAAGTAAAAAAGAAAGGATGCATCCAGTGCTGAAAACCTCTCTAAGGCACCCAAGGATGGGGGATTCAATCTTCCCCTCAGAGCTCTCCATCAAGAAAAATCAGTATTCCTAGCCAAAAAATGCAACCCAGTTAACTTGGGAATGAAGGAGACCCCGCACATCACATTTTATGTTGAGACATTACTATCAAAGGAACAAGAGCTCCTAGCAAACTTCTTGAGAGAAAGACAAGTTAATTTTGCATGGAGCTATGTGGACATGCTCGAGCTCGATCTAGAGATTATGGTCCATCACTTAGCAGTCTACTCTGAAGCAAAGCCTATTAGAGAAAAACTCAGGAAAATGCATCCTCAGATTGCTTTATTAGTCAAGATGGAATTGAAGAAACTACTTGACACAAGATTCATTTAGCCAATTGACTATCCAAAATGGGTGTCAAATCTAGTTCTTGTTTCAAAACCTGATGGGGGTATCCAAATCTACACAAATTTTAGAGACCTAAACAAAGCATGTCTGAAAGATGATTTCCCATTTCCTAACATTGACATGATAGTGGAAATGACAAGAGGACATGAAATGCTCTCTCTAATGGACGGTTTCTCTAGATTCAACCAAATAATGATCACCAAAGAAGACCAACACAAAATGGCCTTCACTTTTCCATGGGGGACCTACTATTGGAAAATGATCCCATTCAGCCTAAAGAATGTTGGAGCCACCTACCAAAGAGCCATAATGTTAATCTTCCATGACATGATCCACAAAATTGTTGAAGATTATGTTGATGACATACTAGAAAAATATAGAAAGAGAAGAGATCACATAGCAACCTTAAGTGCTATTTTTGATTGGCTAGAGGAGTACAAGGTCTGTTTAAATCTAAAGAAGTGCATCTTTGACATACAAATAGGAAAGCTACTGGGATACATAGTGTTAGTGAGGGGTATTGAAATAGATCCTACCAAGGTAAAAGTAATCCTTGAGATGGAGGCACCCAAAACATTTAAACAATTGAGAGGCCTCCAAGGTAGACTTCAGTCCATCTGCAAATTCATAGCACGACTGGCAGATAAATAAAACCCATATTCTCACCTACTTCAAAAGGGAGTAGCATACAAATGGGATGATAGGTGTGAGGAAGCCTTCAAAAAATCAAAGAATATCTACTCACACCTCCAATCCTCATGCCACTAATCCCAAGAAAGCCATTAATCCTCTATGTGTCAACAACAACAACAACCCTTGGAGCTCTCCTAGATCAACATGATGAAAATGGGATAGAAAGGGCCATCTATTACATCAGCCACACAATGGTCAGTCATGAGTTAAATTATTCATTCATCGAAAGTCTATCTAGTATTAGTATTTTCTTCACAAAAATTCAGACATTACATGTTGGCACACAAAATCAAACTCATTTCCAAAATTGACCCCCTCAAGTAATTACTATCAAAGGCAATGCTCATAGGAAGGATGGCAAAGTGGGTCATGATTATATCTGAATACAACATCGAGTATGTGGAATAAAAGGTGATCAAAGGTCAAGTAATCACAGATCAACTTGCAGAAACACCCATATAATAAGAAAATCCACTCATATCAGAGTTTCTGGATGAATCCATCTTTAATCTCAGTATAGCCAACCATTGGAAATTCTACTTTGATGGTTCCTACACACAACATGGATCAGGAGCTGGTGTTTTATTCATCACCCCACAAGGGAACTGTATACCTAGATCCTACAAATTGGTATTCCCCTACACTAACAACATTGCAAAGTATGAGGCATTAACCATAGTTCTCAGAATAGCAATGCAATGGCACATCCTGGCCCTCAAAGTATATGGAGACTCCTAGCTGATAATAAATCAAGTGAATGGTGAATACTAAACAAAGGATGATAAGTTGAATCCATACAAAAATTTGGTAGAGAGCCTCAAATAATCATTCATTGATATCAAATTTGAGAAGATTCCCAAAGCCAACAACAGAGCAGTAGACGACATGGCAATGATTGGATCCCTACTAGAAATCCCTCACAACATCCTGACACATGAATTCTTGGTAGAGTAGCTTCTCATGCCTACATTCAAGGTACCAAAGTTAGAATTTGTGTGTGAAATCATTGGTCCCTGTGATCCTTGGTACCATGACATTTATACCTACTTGCGAATAGGGGTCCTACCTGCTAACTTACCCTCAAACCTAAAAAGAATTTTTTTCAAGAAAGCATCCCGCTTTGTCATCCTAGGAAACACCCTTTACTATAGGAGCATAGAGGGAACCTTATTATGTTGCCTAAATGTTGAGGAGGCATTGACTACCCTAACTGAGGTGCATAATGGTATTTTTGGTTCACACTCGAGTGGAATGATCTTGGCCAAGAAATTGTTGAGGACAGGGTATTATTGGCCCACAATGGAAAGAGAAACACATGACTATGTTAAAAGGTGCTTACAATTTCAGCAACATGGGGACATCATTCATGCTCCAGCTCAAGAGCTTCATCCTATTTTCACACCATGGCCCTTTTCATAGCGGGGGCTCAAACTTGTTACGAAAATCACTCCAACCTCAATGGCCACAAGTTCATCATAACCCCCACTGAGTACTTTACCAAGTGGGTGGAAGCCATCCCCATGATGTACATCATAGGAAAGTAGATATCTAAGTTCATCTTGAACTACGACATATGCTGATATGGTGTTCCCCAAGCTTTTCTCTCAGATAATTGGACACCATTCAAGAATCAGGATGTCTGTGACCTATGTGAAAAATTCAAAATCCAACATCGCTTTTCCACTCCATATTATCCCCAAGGAAATGGCCAAGCATAAGCCACCAATAAAACCATTCTAAAAATCCTCAAAAAGATAGTCAATGATGTAGGTCGTGACTAGCATCTGCAGCTAAATCCTTCCCTCTGGGCCTATAGAACTAGCATCCGCACACCAACAAGCGCCACCCCATTTTCCCTGGTCTACAAATTAGAAGTTGTACTGTCCATCGAGATCGAGCTTCCATCATTAAGAATACCAATACAAAACCTCATCACGGAGAAAGAATACCGAGTATCACAACTGAATGAGCTAGAGCTACTAGATGAGTAGTGTATAGATGCTTTAAATCATTTGCAAGTCTATCAAAATAGACTCAAGAGGAGTTATAACAAGAAAATTAGAAGCATAACTTTCAAAGTCAGAGAACTTGTCCTAAAAGAGAACTAGAAGAATGTCCCTAACCTAAACGGAAAAGGAAAATTTGAGCCCAACTAGTTATGACCATTTGTCATCACAACAAGCTACAAGTCAGAGGCATACCAGTTATCAACACTCGAAGGCAAGCCTCTATAGGAGCCCATGAATAGCCCCATCTCAAAAAAATTTATGCCTAAATCTTTCAAGATATAGAACCAAAATATTGAAAAAATTAGAAAATGTCCTTAAAAAATGGTTACCTTGATGAAAACCTAGAAAACAGGCATCTTGGTGACAAGAAAAAAAAATTAAAAAAGAAAAAAAGATGAAAAATAGTAAAGAGAAAAATCGTCCTCTAGTGAAAACCACTTTGGTGGCACTTTGGGCAAGTACCTCGGTGAAAACATGGCAAATGGGCGCCTTGTGTAAATAAGCACTTTCTATGTTTTGGTCTGAGATGTATGGAATATCTAAACTTCATTTTGAAAAAGGTTTCGTATGCCAGTTGTGAATGGGAATACTCCTATCTTTATGTTGAGTCAAATTCTATCATAGTAGGTACAATGCCATCCTAGTTTTTTATACCTTGATGCATCGTGCCTATGTGTGTTATCAAACATAAGATAAGTGGCCCTTTTAAAGTCCCAATTCTTAATCAACAAATCATCCATTTCTCATCATCATCTCTCATAAATTTGGCTTGTTGGATCCTCTTGTCATCATCTCATTTCTCATCTCTTCTTTTCTGAACTAACATCATGCCAGGATGGTTAATCATCATCACCAATGCATCCATCTTGCATCCACAAACCATCAACATACTGCATATCACATCATATAATATAAGAAACACTGATCATCTCACGTGCATGTTCATCATCATAATATAGATATGTTAGTCTAATCATCTCATAAATCATACATCTACATTTAAAACATCCATTGCATAATCATAGCATATCAAATCATCCATCTCACCCATCTCAAATGCAGTACATCATCATTTTAAGTTGTTTAGGATAATATAGATTGGTTATTCTAAGCATCTTGAAATCATCGCAATTGCATGATCATCATAACCATCCTTACATCCATATTGAACCTTTTTATTGTGAGATTGACCCTCAAATCAAATATTTTTTCTCAATATCTCGAGGGGGCAATGTACTAATATACTTCTTTTTGCTGGGGCATCCGATAAAATTAGTTTTTTTTTGAATTTTGATCATGGCAAGTTTATTCTTTGAACCAACACAACAAGTACATTGCTTCAAAGAGGGGAAAAATGTAGACATGCAAAATTGGCATCATGCATTTAATTAAGTCATATTTTTCCATTAATTAAATAAATCAAGTTTATTTGATCAATCTCTAAATTCCTCCATTTAAATTAAAATAAATTCATCTTTAACATCATCCCCTTTAGCTAAATAAATAAAAATATTTATTTAACTAAATATTTATCATTTTCCATCTCCTTTTGATTTAGTTTAATCCTTAAACCTAAGTCAAATAGGTCAAATCACCTAATCTTCACTTAAGTTAACAAAATAATGGTTAATGATAATCTTAATTCATGTCCCATCATCTAGCTTTTTCCACTTGCACATGAAAATTAATTTAATTGATTTATTAAATATTTATTTTCTCTCAACATGGCATAATAGAGAATATTCCCTCAAATTTGAATTCAAATCCAAGTGGACTTTGTCCTTCCAACAAGACATTTACTTCACCTAATAAGTCCTTTTGCCTTGAGCCAAGTGGCATTTAAGACATTTGTTTTCCCTCTTACATGTCATTTCACTAATTTCAAATATCACCTAATTGCATTATGGGAACATTCATCAAAATATGCACATCCTTCACCCATCCATCTCTTGACAAATGGCACCTGGCCATTGGTTGAATGTTAGTCCCACATTACCTCATTTTGGGAATTTATCCATCTTTTTTTTCTATAAATAAGAGGCTTCTTTCCTCATTCTATCATCCACAATTTGAGCAAAGTTATTATGCTCAAATCCATAGCAATTCTCATCTATTTATATCCAATCTTAACTAGGTTGTGCAGATTTTTGTCTTGGAGCATACTTCAATCATCAACAAAGTGGACCACTCTTCATCACCAATTAACATTGGATCATTGGAGTTGGGAAAGGGCCAATTTTCACATCAAATTGGCACCAATTCCCTCATGGGATCAAGATTTTGCTTGTTTAATTAGGATTCAATATCTTTTATTGCTTTCTTATTGTGTTCATCTCATTTCCTAATTTAAGCTTTTTGAATGGATTTCATGGGGAACTTGGATCTTAACTTGCATTTTAATCTCCTAATGTGTTTATTTGTTGTCTCTTGCAGGTACTAAGGTCTTGGTTCACACATTTGGCACTAGAAGGAGGGCAGACCAGAAGTTCTAATCACATTTTTTCATCAAATTCCATGCTTTTTTTGTTTTTTTGTGTCTACAGGAAACTCCACCACTTGTAGACCAATGTTGCAGTGTAGAACCATTGGCACCTCAACATCGCCATATAGCACTGGTACAAATCCCAAAATCTAATGCTTTGTTGTTCCCGCCCAAGATTCAAATTTTCAAAGTGCTCGCTGGTCCTATTTCCACCCACTGGAAATTTTAAACTTCAAACTCCACCACTAACTCAAATAGCAATGCAGTCGTGCTCTCTGTCCCTGCTGTAGAGTGATGTTGACTGGTAAGCAATGCTATATAGCACCACTGGATATTTCAAACTACACTGCCTATGTAGACTCCGCTATTGAGGGAAAGTAAAAATTGAAATTCAATTTTTTTATGACATGTGCCTTTTTCAATTTTGTCATTTGGGTTATTACATGCTTTTCTGATCTCTATTTTGAAAATATAACTAGTTTTCTTGTATTATAATAGAAAATTCGATGATTAGATCAAAAATTATGACCCCACAAAGTTGTAATACCAAAATTAATAAAAATTCAAAATATCTTCGTTAGGAAGTTACACTTTCTTGAAGATTCTAGGGCAGTTACACATTCCAGAAGATTCTAGGGTGGTTACACCTTCCAAATAAAGGATATAAAGGGGGAATACAGATGAGAAGCTAGAGTAGAGTAGATAGTGGCTCTGATTCAAGTGGATTTATGTAATCAAAAAGCCCATGTGATGGAAAATATAATGTTGTAATTTAATTTTCATTTAAGTGATAATAGAAAATATTTTCTTTCCTTCTTGTATTTTGTTTGTGCCATTATTTGTTGTTTTTGTGAGTTTTATATTGTAAGGGGGAGTACTCTTCATCAAAAGTTGTTCAAAGAAACATGAGAACACCAATGGAGATGGCCTGTGAGTTGAGGTTGAGCAGAAGAGTACAAGAGGGAAGGCTCTCGGGATAAGGAGCAGCTATGGATCAAGAATAAACATGGGATTACCATCCCATGTACCTTGGAATGTTCCTAAGTTTACCAACTCTAGGAACATTTCACTTACCTGGGGTGTCTAATGCAGGAGCATCCTTGGTGAAGAGAAATCTTGCATCACCAAAAAAAAATTATATTTGTTTCATCAAATAAGGGCTAATATGACCTATCGGCGGGACCTTGACATATCACTATGACTTTCCTAAAAACTATCCCAATGACATACCAATGACAACAGTGAGTGAGTACTGCATGAAGTTATATCAGTGGAAGGATTACTTATCAATAGGACAATATGTGGTGTCCTAGCAATTATACAATCGACGAGAGTGAGCTTCATCGACATGATGCTAACTTAGGTCTCCTAGATGGACTGATGGTCATCTTTCTATGGGACACTTGTGTATTAGTAGGAGTCTAATGAGAGTCCCTCTAACATATCGATGTTCATAAAGAAGTTAACAAATAACATTGGGTGAACTTGGGTGTATCAGCAAGATAGGGGAGCAAGTTCCATTGATAGGATGATAATGCATGCATCAAAGTAACTATAGGCTATCGATGGGAAAGGATAATGAGTCTCAACAATGGGCTGATGGAAGGAGTGCAAGTCAGGAGATTGGGGAGTTAGGGAACTTCACAACCTCATGACTTAGTTATAACATTCTATGAACTCGCGATAGGCCGATGGAGGTGATAAACGAGGATGGTGAATGATAGGATGACACTTAGTAGACTAAGAAAAAATGAATTCCACATCATTGTTGTGAAATTTATTCCCGTTGGACGATTTGAAAAACCTACTAAGAATGATGTAATTACCTAGTGTTGATTGGACAATCAATAAAATGACATGAAGAGTAGGAAAGAACAAGGCTGACCTCGAGAACTTGAGGGAAATATAAACAATGAAGGAATGCAAGAATATAGTGTGGTGGAAGTGTGAGAATAGTCTATAGTACCAAACATAGGGAAACACATATCTTCCTATCGGTAGATGCATGTAAGAAGCCCAAAGGATGGCATGTATTCTATTATTTCATTTTAGTAATAAATGAACACATTTGTTCTCTTCTCGTGTCTGGTTATTCTTTTTGTGTGTATGTAGTGAGATTTTTTAGGGAAAGGGGAGGACCCTTCATCAAGTGGTATCAAAGCAGGTAGTTTTGAGTGTAGAGAGTATCCACTAGGATCTACGAGAGAGAGTGATGGAAGTGCAGAGCTTGAAAGGATTATTGTGAGTGCATGTGTAATCCAAAATAGTTGAGAGCTTAAACCACTGATTAGAAGAGATTCTACCTTGAATAGGAAGAGGAAGAGGAAGACCCAAACTAGAGGTTCTACTTGACATATTTTGTAACACGGTGGTTGAAGGTATCAGAAACCAATTGGGAGTAGGTGCTAGTAACATAAGGGAAATAAGAGGAAGAGGAAGAAATTGAAGGTGAGGAACACGAAAGAGAAGGAAAAGAAGAGGAGGAGGAGGAGGAGGAGGAGGAGGAGGAGGAATGACCAGTAGATGTCAAACAAGAAAGTTTTTTGCGAGCGCTTTTGAGAATAATGAAGAGCACTAAGATGGATTTACCATTTTTTTTGGAACATTAAATCCAGATGAATTAATCGATTGGATTAGAGAGCTAGAGGAGTACTTCGAATTGGAGGACATTAAAGACCAATAGCGAGTGAAGATAGCTCAAATGAAATTGAAAGGGCATGTTGCATTATGGCGGAAAGGATTACAAAAAGAATGAGAAATGGATGGACATCCTTCAATAAAGAGGTGGAATCAAATGGTGATGAAGTTGAAGAAGGAATTCATACTTGGAGATTACGAAATGGATTTGTTCAAGAAATTGCAAAATTTTAAGGAAAAAGATATGAGTGTAAAAGATTACATGGAAGAATTTTACAAGATGGATATTTGATCTGGAAGGCATGAAATCGATAGGGAAAAGATAGCCAGGTATGTGAATGGTTTAAGGTTTAACATATAGGATGATATGAGTATGTTGAAGATTACCATAGTTGAGGAAGAATACCAGTATGCATTGAAGGAAGAGGGGAAATTAATGTAGAGGAAAATAAAAAATTCCAAAAGTCGGGGAAGATTCAGAGCTAAAAAGGGACAAGCAAGAAGCAGTAAAGGAAAATAGATTGAGGAATAATCCAATCCCAAATGGAGCAAAGAAGTGGGACAAAAAACCAAAGAAAAGGAGGTACTAGCAAGAGGACGTGGTAGCGGCAACAAATGGTTTTCATTTAGATGTTACCAACATGGAGAAGTTGGCCATCGTGCAATCAAATGTGATCAAATACAAGAGGGAAGCAAGAAGAGTGTGGCAAGAAACCACTTGGCATAAGAAGATGAGGAGTGTAGTGCATCACTAGAAGTAGCATACCCAGAAGAAGGTGAATCTCTCATGATGAGAAGAGTGTTGGTGACTCCAAAGACGATGGAGGAGGAACCATCCCAAAGAAGGAATCTCTTTTGGACTTTTTGCAAGGCTATCCAGGTAAGTGTTGGAAGGTTATTGTTGATAGTGGTAGTATTGAAAAGTTAGCTTTCAAAGAAATGGTGGGAAAACTAGGTTTGAAAAGGAATAATCACCCTAGTCCATACAAAGTTTTTTGGTTGTAGAATGACCATGAGATGACTATGAGAGAATAGTGTTTAGTAAGTTTTCAAATTGGTTCTTACAGAGATAAGGTGTTGTGTGATGTGATGCCTATGACAGTGTGTCATGTGTTGTTGGATAGACCATGGAAATTTGAAAGGGAAGCCATCTATGATGGTAGGAGGAATGCATATACCATATGAAAAGATGGACAATGGTAAATGTTGAATTCTCTAAAAGAGAGGGAAAAGAAGATAAAATAATCTAGCTCTATTGTTTGTTATAGTGTAGAGAAGAAATGAGTAGATGAAGAGGAACATAATAATTGTGGTGATTTGCAGTCGTTCAGAGATCGAGTTTCAAGAGGAAAGAGAAAATCAAGTTCTGACCTATTGCAACAATGCAATAAAGGCACAAGGAGTAGCATCCCAAAGGGGTGTGGTGGGAATAGAGGTGGTCTAGTGGTAAGAAGTTGTTGAGAGAAACATGGGAACACAAATGGAGATGGCTTGAGAGTTAAGGTAGAGTAGAAGAGTACAAGAGGGAAGGATCTTGTAGATAAGGAGCAGCTATGGGTTAAGAATAAACATGGGATTATCATCCCATGAACCTTCCAATGTTCCTAAGTTTATCAATTCTAGGAACATTTCACTTACTTGGGGTGTCTGATGTAGGAGCATCCTATGCGAAGAGAAATATTGCATCACCAATAAAAAAAATCTATGTTTGTTTGATCAAATAAGAACTAATATGGCCTATAAGTAGGAACTTGACATATCATTGTGACTTTCCTACAAGTCCGAATGACATACTGATGACAACAGTGAATGAACAGTGCATGCAGTTACATCAATGGAAGGATTACTTATTAGCAGGACAACATCTGATGTCCCAGCGATGGCTTGATATCCCTTGTGTGTGCTAGTATGTATACCATCGGCAAGAGTGAGGTTCATTGGTGGGATGCTAACTTAGGTCTCCCCAATGGATCGATGGTCATCTTTCGGCAGGACACTTGCATATTGGTAGGAGTCTAATGGGAGTCCCTCTAATAGGCCAATGTTCATAAAGAAGTTAACAAATGACATCAGATGAACTTGGGTGTATTGGTAGGATTAGGGAGCGAGTTCTAGCAATACAATGATAATGCATGCATTAGAGTAACTACAGGCTATCAGTGGAAAGGATAATGAGTCTTTGTGATGGGCCGATGGAAGGAGTGCAAATTGGGAGATCGGGGATTTAGGGAACTTCACAACCCCGCAACTTGGTTATAACATTCTAGGAACCCATGATAGGCCAATGAAGGTGACAAACAATGATGGACAACACGGTGGATGGCGAATGATAGGATGACACTTGGAAAGTCAAGAAAAAATGAATTCCACATCGTTGTTGTGAAATTCATTCACAATGGACGATTTGATGAAGCTACTAATAATGCTATAGCGAACTAGTGTTGATTGGAAAATCAAGAAAACTATGACATGGAGAGCAGGAAAGAACAAGGCCAACTTGGAGAACTTGAGGGAAATATAAATGACAAAGGAATGCAAGAACAAAGTGCGGAAAAAGTGTGAGAATATCCTATAGTACTTAATAGAGGGAAACTCAGATCTTCCTATTGGTAGATGCATGTAAGAAGCCCATAAGATGGCATGTAATCTACAATTTCATTATAGTAATTAATGAACACATTTTTTCTCTTCTCCCATTTGGTTGTTCTTTCCTTGTGTATGTAGTGAGATTTTGTAGGGAAAGGGGAAGACCCTTCATCAGGTTTTAAGTAAAGAATAAAACAAAGGGGATAGGAACAACAATGTTTCTTGCAATGTGAAGGAAATGGTTGTGTAGAATATGGAGTGTGAAAGTATAACACAAATGAATTTGTTAAATGAGAAATGTCTTACCTAATATGCATTTAGAAAGTTACAAATTACAAAAATAAGAGTTTTACAATATAGGTGTAATGATGTGTGTGTGTTACTCTTTATGTTATTGGTTTTACTTGACTATTTTGGTGTGCTAAATAATTTTATATGATTTAACCTTATATTATATGGTGATATTTAAATTTTCTTTCTGAAATATTTTAAAGTAAAAACTCGATGTTTACTACTTTTATGTTTTTAATTCTTTTGAATTTATATCTTTTGATTATTTTGAAATGTATTGAGATTATGTAAATGGGCATGTGTACCTTTTGGATGATTTAGGAAGTCTGTACAAGGATCCATGTCAATTCATTGAGCTTCCCAATGTATTTTGGAAAAGAGACTACTTTACTCCTATTGATCTTGAAAAGGTGAATCCATGTTAATTTACATAGATAAAATGTAGTGCCCCTCCACGTTTTAACAATTATGATGCTTATGTTAGATGCTTTCAAATACTCTTGATTGTGGTTAGGACATTCTATAATGACATGTTACTATGTTAGGTGATGTAATACTCAAGACTTGTTAGATGTTGTTTAGTCCTTGACTATTTAGATGATGATTATGACATGTTTATGAATATACTAGAAATAGAATGTGTTATTTTATTATGGATATTATGCGAGATATTGTTTGATATATTATATGATGGTTTTAAATGTTATTCAAGTGTGAAGGGAAGGATGGAATATTTCTCACTTGTGAGAACCTTACCATGTTTTGAATTCCTTTCACTAGGTATGTGATGGTTCTATATATGTGCAAAGACATTTTATGTGTTGCAGGTTGTAGGTACTAGCCATCAACTCCACCTGAATTGGTAGGTATGAGAGTGCTTTGAAACCCAATGGATCATTTGATCAAAGATAACACATGGTCCCCTAACCTAGCCATCATCCTTGAAAAGAATGAGTGCCTAGTTTTTTACCCTGTCAGTGTTGTCAATTTTTCTTTTCATCCTTGCTTAGTGGTCAGGTTTTGATTGGCATTTGGTTATTTGATTTGGACTTGTTTGATAAATGATTTTGATTAATTGTCAGATCAAAATAAAATTATTAATTTAAAATGTATTTTCGATAAGTATATATAAATGCTTATAAAAAATTATAGTTATGATAAAATCAATTATAATGTAGTGTTGAAGTTAATAAATAAAATATTATAAAAGTTGCGTTATAAAGTTAAATATTAAATATAAATAAATTAGAGTATGTTTTGGTAAATAAATATAAAAATAAATACATAAATGATTATAGTAAATAATAAAATTATAGTGGGAAGATATAATTAATAAATAATAAACATTTGATATGATAAATAAAAGGTTTTTTAATTAATTAAAATTTAAATTATTGAATAAAGGAATAGGCTAATTTAATAAATTTAAAGTTAATCTTTAATCATGGAAAATTGGTTGGTTTTTTTGGGAATGCAAATAATCTCCTCATTTTATTAATATTATTTTCCTCGGAGGCTTTTCATTGGGTTTTTGGTTGAAAGAATAATTTGTTTACAAAATTTTAATACTCTTGATTTCTAAATTGGGGATTTTGGAAAATTAATTTAGGGATTTTGGAAAACTTGGTTTGGGGTTTTGAGGAATAGGAGTTGCAAGTCGAGATCAATGCTCGATGTCAATATTCATCCCAACCAAGCAATTGGATCTAGGTTCCATTGTTTTTCTATCTTTGTTTCTTTGGAAAAATGTTTGAATGATAATGTTACCTATAAAACAAACGTTTACTAGTTATTTATTCCCAAATATAAATGATTGATAAATGTACTCTTTCTAAATATTTCCCCAAGCCCTTTTACTGTAAAACGTTTGTACATATTCTACAGTCCTGAAAACCCATTTCTTTTGAATTGCTGTGAATTTCTTTGTCTATATCGTGCACTGATTTAATTCTTCTCCAACCAGTTACTCTTCTCTGAAATTTTCTTAAACCTTTGCTATAAATACAATTTGGGCATACCCTGTAGTTAGCTGATTGCATTTGTTTGAGATTTGTTGAAGCCTTTTCAAAAAATCCAATTTGTGCAATCTCATATTAACTGTGTTCCATGAGATCACATCTATTTGAGGCTTTTCATCTAATGTATGCACATCTCTATGCTTCTAATTTTGGATGCATGTTTACCAGGGTAATTACAACAATGAAATATGGCATGTGCTCATTCTACTATAAATCCATGAATCAACATTTTTAAAAAAAATTCCTATCAATGGTTTAATCATTGTCCGTGTTCCTGCCATTTCTTTGTGCCAACCTGCTATTCTAGGCAATCTTGATGAAATTTGTATGTGGTGACCTCTTTCTTCAATCCACAATTCTATTTTGATGATAGTCGTTAGGTTTGGAATTTGTTACATGTATTCAATAACTGTATATCACCTTTAGAAAATCGATGGAGATGTAATATATTTGGAATTTTCCAAATATGTTAAAGCTTGATATCCAATATGTTTTAGCAATCCTAGTATTTACTTATACTCAGTATTCAATGGATTTTCCTTGGGCTTGTGATTTAACTTGATAGCCATAATTTATGCCTGGTTGTTATGCTCTGTATTTTAACAGATACTGTTCTTTTCTTCCCTGTGCCAAATACCTAACATTGATTACTTTGATTTTTGTTTATTTAAATGGTTATAATGTTTGAAGCTTGGAAATCAATGTAAATATTTCCCTTTCATTTTGATGAAATACGTATTGGAATGCAATTTCATGTATTTATTTTAAATTTGGAATTCGATAGTATGCATAACATATGATATTTGTTGAACGAACAATTAGTATATATATATATATATATATATATCTGTGTGTAAATTTATATGTTGCCATTTTATAATTTGAAATATTGTATTGAAGTTTCCATTCTATTTTAATAAATATACAAATATATATATATATGTGTGTGTGTGTGTGTGTGTGTGTGTGAATGCATGTATATATAATATGGTTTTAATTAAAGAATTTTTCTACCTATGTGAATTAACTGATTAAGCTAGAAATGTGAATTGGGATATTAAATAGTAAAAAGTTGATTTACTTATAGTTAGTAATAATTGAACGATTTGTGATTAGATTTTATTATATAAGAAAAATAGATTGTCTTTTGTTAGATAATGAATGTTGTATATTTTCACAGTTATGTAATGGTTGAGTTGTAAATTCACTTTGTAATTAGTTAATTAGCATAATTGTTAGATGAATTAAGTGGTTGAGTAATGGATAGTATGTAATGTGAAAATAATATCTTCATGGATGTACTATTTTTTGAGTACTTGTATTGAATATGGTTTTGAATTTTGATATTGGGGAGATTTTGGTAATTGATTAAAAGTGGAAATCATTTGTGCAAAATTATTAAGTTGGCTTCCAAATGTTTTAGAGGGAGTATTTTTGTATGTATGGTTCTTTTGATGGTTTCACTTTGAGTTTCGTATGGTTCGTATGATGGTTTCACCTTGAATTTTGTATGATTTTTATGATGGTTTTACTTTGGAAATGGTTTGGAAATATTTTGTGTTTTGTGCAAGATGGTCAATGCCTTGCACTATGCATAGATTCTTGTGATTTGACGAGTTTGCAATATGGTCAATTCCTTGCACTGTATATGGACTCTTATGATTATGATAAGTGTGCAAGATGGGAAATTCCTTACACCATGAATGGATTCATGGGATTATGTTAATATGCAAGAGGGTAAATACCTTGCTTGATGTGTGTGGGTTTACTAGTTGCAAGTAGGGTGAGTGGCTTTTCATGGGGGTCAGGACCCAAAGTGGTGCTCGGGATAACCCATGGAGGGTTTCTTAATCTGGTGATTACCTAAATAATAAATTAGGGGGATGGGTAGATTTAACATTAATCAAGATAATGATATGCCTCACTCATGGTTCAAGTGCTTGCTTAGGCTTGAGATGAGATGGGAAGGACTAAAATGGAAAGATCAACTTCCTTGTCCTCATGAAAGGTATGTTGATTCCACATGAGGTTTTATAGGGGTCAGAGATCGATAGAGGCTACTAGGATAACCCAGGATGGGGGTTGGGGCCTAGGGAAGATCTGCTAGGATAACACATATCAAGCTTTGTGATAACACTCCTCCCTATTACAATCTAGCATCCCCTTAGTTTTTTTTTCTCTTCTTGTTGTATGCATGCCTCTGGAAGTGTTGTAAGTGTCACATGTGATGTTGGTGTTATTAGCAGTGTTGTGTTGGAGTCATGGATAACCCTTGTTTATGTTATCCTATTGTCTTCTTGACTGTTTCTATGATGTGGGTCCTTTTGTTATCAACTAGCATAGGGGGTGGACCTTAGGGTTCCACATTGTTTAGAGGATGGTTTTTTTTCCTCCATTCAGTATTCTTGTTGCATGTTGATGTGTGAGGATTTTTTTTCTTGATGTTTTGGACCCCAATTCTAGATTATGTTATAGTTTGTGAAGAAAACCTTTATGTATTGTTAGTTGTATCTCATATTGTGATTTGATGTATTATTCCCTCATGTACTCAAGGAAGCATTGATGTAACATTTATAATGATGTAACAGACAACAATGGACTCTCTTATAATGGATATTGTAATGTGATGTATCCTATATATGTTAGTTGGTTAGAAATGTTTCTATTCAATGTTGATTATCATGTGGCATGTTATGGAAGTAATTAATGTAGAAAGAATCAAATGTGGTGTTTTTAAATGAACTTACATGTTAGATAACTCATTTCATTTGAAAATCTAATGAAATGATTCTAGTTATCTTGATTATTATCTTTGTGAGTAGCACAGTGGGGGAACCTTTGAGGACCTAGATTTAGATTAATATGTTATGCAATCTATTGTTATTTCATTTAAATTTTTTTTTTCCATTATTGTGGCATAGTTAGTGTTGTTATCTAGGGTTCCTTGGTAGGGAATTACCCCTGGTATCAAAGTCTGGGTTCATACACTGGGCACTCTAGATACATGTGAGCCCATCATGCGAGATAGTAGTGTAACTTTAATGGTTAGCCTTGAAGCCTTCTTGTTAAGTCTTCTTGGTTTTGCATTCCCTAGACCTTATCTTATGTTTGTTCATGCTTGTACTCTTTCTCTCTTCTCTCTAGAAATTATAGTTATGTGAATTATGTGTATTCACATTTTGTGCTTGTCTTTTTTATATGGGCAATTATTATATGACACTATGTGATATTTGCTTCTTGTAGTTTTTACTGCATGCTAGGGATGGTGTTGAGTGTATGACTGGTCATTTTGTATGTATTTCCTTAAACGATGTTACCATGAATACTCATATGACTAGCTTTATTACAATGAAGTAGTATGTGTACCTCCCTTATAAGTTGTAGGACAATGTGCTTCTATTCCACATAATAAATTGAGTTAGAATAGATTATAATGCATATGTGAATAATTTGCTCAGTGTGCATATATTAGCTGAATGATGTCTTTCTCTCTCTCCCCTCTTTCTTCTCCAAGTTTGATAAGAAATATAAAGGATGTTGATTTATGATGTATTGTACCAATTAGATGTATGGAGTTTTTCATGTATGTGATACTATATGTAGAAAGATTGTTTCTATAGTTTCACCTCTCAATAAGGAATCAAGAATTATCTATTGCATTTATAATATTAGGAGATGGAATGGAGTATTAGAATTAGCAAATTTATGAGCATGTAGTACAAAGATGCATTTTAGGAATTGATGCTATGTCTAGAAATTTTGATCATTCTTGTGTGATCTCACATAGTTGGTATATATATGCATTGATTAATTGATAACTCTCCCTCTCTTTTCTCTCTTTATTTGAATATTACATCCATAAAGACACTACTTAGGAATGTATTATACATCGATAGAGGTATTGAATGCGTAGTAAGGAATAAAATCTAAACTGCATCAAAGAAAATGCTTGATTAGAATGAAAATTTTATATCCGAAGGTTATGCATTGCATCTAGGACTCTGTTTTTTTTAAAGTAAGTAGGTAGAACATCTTTCCATGGTTAGTATCAGAAGTTCTTATGAAATGATATAGCATAGGTGTCAAATAAGGGAAAGGATGGTGTATTATTTGTAAAGTATGCATTGGAAGTTTGAAATAATTCCTTCATGTCCCTATTTGAATTGGAAATATGAATGTTTTAGCTCTATAAGAGATATGTGTGGTTAGATGTAACATATACATGCTACATTGATGAATGAATAGGCTAAGTAATGGTATTATTTTCTTACCTTATTTGAATTCCAAAGGATGTGTGTTTGTTTAATGAATTTTAGTAAAAAGGAATAATAATGAGGTAAATGATTATGTGTCATGAGAAACTAAGTGATTAAATTATTTTGTGGCATTATGAAGAGCATTCTAATTGTCTGCATCTTATGTATTGTGCATTGTGAATGATATGGTGTAGTAGTGAAACATAAATAGAGCATCTAAAATTAGTTTTCATTATATTTATAATCATGTGAATGTAATTATTTTTGGATAAGTGATAAGTGTATACCTTGTGTGGGTGTGAAATAATGTATTTCTCTCTCTCTCTCGTATATGTTCTTTACATAAAGGATGACTGTATGAACTCTAGTGTGTAAGGAGAATATTGTATCACATTAAAAGATAGTAAATGAATGTAAGAATGTAGGAAACCATGATTGTTTGACTGTTGTCCAAATTTGCTTAAGAGTGATGTACTTATAATCCAATGGCCTAATGTGACTGGTGTGCAGTCTCTAGTGCACTTAGGAAAATGTGGTCTTAGGTTTTGTGTAGTGGTTACTCCCTTTGGTGTGGATAATATTAGTCATCTCATTTCATGGTTATGGTTGGTATGGCATTTTTCCAAGATTTTTTTTAAATTTATGTTTTGTTATGCCAAGGGCTAGCATGTTTTCTTTTGATTTTCTTATGCTAGGACTCACCACCAAACTCTTTCCTTTTTATTTATTTTGAGAAACTTGTCATGTTGGATGTTGAATTACCAACATATTTTGTGATTTAGTGTTGAAAATTGATAATTTATCATCTTGAGTATTCTTTTTCAATATCTTTTAGTGGTCATTCTGATTGTTTTGGTATTGCTGGCCCTATTTTTAGTTGTTAAATATTGTTTCTAACAGGTTTAATTTGAACTTTTGATAGTGTGTTAAGGGAGAATACCACAGAGATTGGAGCTAGTCATGTTGGGTAACTGGGTGGTATAATGCAGATTTGAATAAATAAAATGTGCTTTCATTATGTGATGCATTTGTAACCTTTTGATCATATGTAATGCTTGAGAAAAGTGTGTTTGGGATAAAGAAGTTCATATAATATGTGATAGTTAGATGATAACGAACTATATATTGTTTTGAAAAATGATCATGTAAGTTTTGTAGAGCTAATTAATATGTATGCCAATGTGTATTCCAGTTGAATATAGTATGTGGGTATGTGCAGGATCATCATGGAAAAAACAAGCCCTTAAGTGGTGAAAAATTTAGAAAAATCAAAGTTAGGAAACTTGACGTAAGAATTTTGAATAAGTTATCTATATTATTTCAAAAATATGTAAGAATAGAATCTATAGAAAATTGAATTTAGTTTCTAAACTACTAGGTTTATTTAAGAAAAAATCTATTTGGTGAAAATTTGAAATTTCAATGCAGTAGTACTTAAATTTTAGGGAAAAAATAAGAAGTAGGTGTTTGTCTAACCACCCTAGCCACAATAAAATGATAATATATTTTATAAGATTTTAGATATAAGTAGAGGAATCATGTGCTGATGTGATACATATTTTTTTGTAATTTTTTTTATTACAACTTTTAAAAATATAAAAATTTGTATGTCCCTTAACTTGGTCAAAACTTCTTGTTTTTTTTTAATCCTATAGTATGCGAAGCATAGAATGTGATGCATGTTTTGGATTCAAAAAGTGTGATACTATTTGAAAGCTATAATTTTTTTTCAATCAGCCTACCAATCAGTACTTTAGTCATAATCCAAATAGAAAATGAATTTAATTATTTATTAAATTCAAAGTAAAGAATAATTTATATATTGGTGGAAAGTTGAGAATCTCCTTTAAAAATCCTTTTTGTTTCATCAATTTTGGGTAAAAGAAAAGTTGTCAGCCACATACCCATCATATTGCCACTTTTTGGCCCATCATGATCCTGCACATACCTGTGTGTTAATATTCTTTTCCTTTCTTCTTGGTTGAGACTTTACTACACTTAATTTTAATGTGTTAGGTGGGAATGTTGATATATTTCATACACAATGCATCTTGTTTTTTCATAATGAATTATGGTTTTGGATATGGTAGGATATATTAATTAGAATTAGGTTGGAGAGCTTGTTTCAAACCATCACTCTTATAAATGTATGCTTTGGTCTCAATAATGCAAAGAAGTGTGTTTGAGTAAATATTGTTTAGTGCAAGATTAGCACTTTTGATGCTTATACAAATGATATGATAAGGATTGACATGGTCAAAAATAGTAAGATATTGTGTTTTGTGTTTTATGGATGCCCACTCTATAATGCAAATGTTGAATGAAAATATTACCCTGTAAGGATGTTTGTTGGAGTAAATTGATATGTTTAATGTAACTATTAAAAAGTGATGCATTCATTGTGGAAACTGTGTGACATTAAGGAAATATTTGCTAATATTATTTTACTTTAGGAATTAGGAATAGGAAGGAAATGAGTAGGTTAGGACATTTTTTACCTACTGACCAACTCTAATCATAGGTAAGTTAGATATGTGTGCATGTTTTCATCTTAACTCTATGACTTCCAAGAGTAATTCAAATCCTTGGGGGGAGGATGTAGTAACCCTCCATGTTTCAACATTTATAATGCTTATGTTAGATGCATTCATATACTCTTGCTTCTGGTTAGGACATTCTATAATGACATGTTACTATGTTAGGTGATGTAATACTCAAGACATGTTAGATGTTGATTAGTCCATAACTATTTAGATGATGATTATGAAATGTTTATGAATATAATAGAAATATAATGTGTTATCTTATTATGGAATTGAACCAACAATTTTGATGTGTTTTATGTGCTTCTCTTGCACTCTTAGGAACTTTCACCTAAAAGGAGAGAGATATAACACCAAAATTGTAGTTGTTCACTCAAATAAAGGATTGTATGATGTGTGTATGACTAAATGCAATGTTGTAAATGCAACTAAGTACTGAAATTGACTGATTATTGATGCAAAAACCTATGAAATATGCAATGTTTGAAAACAAAGTGAGGTATGCAAGAATGAACTAAAACATGAGCAAACATAAATAGAACTGAAGAAGGCTGAATATTGTACACCTAGGCAATGAATATTGAATCTAGAAACATCTGAATGTTGGCAGAAATTAGTGTAAATCAATAATGGGACTCATTTTCCACTGATGGTGAATCAGTCTTGCTATTGATAAAAATTCTTGAAAACTACTTTCTAATCGTCAAGGATTGGAATTTGAAAAAATCACCTTTTTCAACCCTAGGGTGGGACTCATTTGCTACTGATGGAGAATTATTCCTCCTCCAAAATTATGTGAAATCAAAGTTCAATTTTGTAGCTCCAGATCTGCACTTGTCTTCATGTCAAGTTGATAGAGTCAAATCTATAGAAAATAGACTGTAGGTTGTCTCCAAGCTTGAAATAGGGTTTAGTTGACTTGAAGCACTTTGTTGACTTGTTGACCACCTTTCAACACCTATTTTCTTGACAAATATACATACAAAATTTTGCAAACACACATGCAAAGGGGGGAAATGGTTAAGGCTTAGAGTATAGGGATTTTCCTTGGTTAAATCCTACTTTGGTAATCAAACCCTTAATGAAGAAATGAAATAATCAACAAGGAATGATGAATAAAAAATGTGCAAATGTCCTAAACTCACCACAACCTTGTTGAAGAAATCTGAAGGTATGTCAATGGATACTCCAAGATGCTTAATGAATGCTTGATTGAATGATGCAAAATGCTTGAATGAATGGGTGAATTAGTGACCTTGATGAATGGGGGTTAAAATGAGAAGAAAAACACTTATTTATACACACTTATTCCCTAATAACCCAATAATACCTTGTCACAGGCCGACACAAAGTCTGTTTAAATAAAAATCCAAAAGGAAATTTGAATAATTTTGAATTTGGTGCCAAGAGGGACTCATTTGCCATCTATGGTGAATGGGTCCCACCTTGGGCTTGTAAGTGGGTTTCAGGAATTATCTTGACTTTAATGTTGTTTGTCAGGTTTACATTAAAAAATACACTTAATTAAGTCTTATGAGTGCATAAATGGGTCATATGAAGCATAAGAAAGGTGTAAATAGTGAAATCAATCCTAGAAAAGCATGAAATCTTGTTACAATACTTTACAACACTTTAGAATAGGACTTGATAAGTGATGAAAAGGTGATTTTTAGGTAAATTGTAATGAAAATATTCTATAAAAGTGTAGAAATGTGTTACAACACTTCACAACATCTTCACAAGATGCCACAATTTGAATGTTTAAGACCTAATGTGAATGCATAAGTTAGATTGCAATATTAAATCAAATAAAAATAGGTCAAGCATCATGAGATGAAGACCTTAAAGACCATGAAAATGTCAATGATCCATTTTTCTATGGTACATTTAGCCCCCACTTTAGTGAGAGGATGAACTTGCTTCAAACTCACACTAAAGTAGTCATGCATATCGAGAAGGATCCAAATGCACTTATTCTAGCAAGATGGAATAACCATGACCAAGGGGGATGATCAATTCCTTAGGATGAAGATCCCATGGAAAACTAAACATAAGAACAAAGGAACACATGTTTGAAAGAGAATGAAAAAAGGAAGAGAAAAAGGAAAATTCGGATCAAGCTTTGATTGCTTGTTTAGCTAGCTGTGAATCAGATCTAGGCTGTTTGTCTGAAAAAGAAAATTCATACTCACTTTGGGGTGACAAAACTCAAGGTGGTATGCTGAGTGAGAAGGACCAAAAGGTGAAATACATACACTAGTTGGTATGCACTCACAAAAACATAGGTGGCTATGGGGAAAATTGTGTCATGGAATAGGCTTCCTACTCAACCATACCAAAATTATACCTCTTGATAACTTTAATAAGGCACCATAAAGGAAAATGTAAGTTCATGCTTCATGAGACAAGCGAAGCTTCGTATGCTTATAACTCATGAATAAAGAGGATAGTACCATAGGCATGCAAGTTGCATTATGCAAGGTGCAAAGATGTAAAATGTAAAATATAAAAGATGTTCAAAGGAGTCTCATTAATTTCATGCAAGTTCTATCACTTAGGGAACATTGTGTCTAATGTCTCCAATAGAGCAAAAATCAAAGAATAGAATATTCACAACTTAGGGGATGTAGTGCATCACATCAGGCCACCGAGAATAATGTAATATGCTAAGATAGATCACACTTATGAAGGACATCACACCCAATGCCATCCACAAAGTTACAAACACATCATATGAAGTAACAAGGCTACACTAAGAACCAATAATGCAAATGAATAATGCCAATGTATGCCCCCAACTTTAAAGAAATTGCTACACACCATTTTGTGAGCAATTAATTTAATGTAGCAATGGAAAAAAAATGTAGAAAGAACACAAGACATCATAGCCAACTTGGAAAGCCTTATGCCAAGTCATATGTATCCAAGTAGGGTTGAAAAGAAATACACAGAAAAGGGAGGTTGCCCCCCAGAAAGGAACACACCAAACACATAAGGGAACTATGGATTTGGGGTTAGTATGTTCATTGCTGCAATTTTTTTATTAAAGAGCTCATAATTTTCATCATTCCTTGAATACATAAAACCGAAAGAATGACACAAAGAGAATGAAAACAAAAGAAAAATAAAGTTCATTTTCGGTCAACATGGAAGAGACATTGTGGTCTCAATTCTTTGCATCATCCCCAAAAAGGAAAACACAAATGAAAGGAAAACAAAAAGGTGAAATAAAAGGAAAATCTTTTGGGTCAACATGAAGGAGACATTTCAGGCTCGATGCCTTGTGTCATCCCCAAAAGGAAAACACAAGAAAAAGATAAAGTAAAAAGGAAAAGGGACTGTTTGGGTCAACATGGAAGAGACATAGGTCGTCTCAACTCTTTGCATCATCCCCAAAAGGAAAACAAAAAAAAAGGACATTTTGGGTCAACATGGAGGAGACATAGGGCATCTCTACGCTTTGTGTTATCCCCAGAAGGAAAAAATAAACAAAAAGGGAAAAATCAAAGATAAAGTATGACATATAGAAGAATAGAGGTACAAATAGAAGTGTAAAAAGAGAGAAAATCAAACGCACATTATGAGGGAACATAATACACACATAAAAGCACACCAAAAGGAAAATGCAAAAGGGGCTAGTAATGAAAACGTAAGTCAACCATTAACCTGGTTATTGGCTAGAAATTTAAATAGAAGAGGAATAACATAGTTAAGAGATAAGGACATATGCATCACTAGGACAAAGCTAACAACTTCTTGCCCTCATTGTATGTGAGGAAAGAATGAGCTAAGGTAGGTGATGGGATGGGTCATGCAATAGTGAGAATGGAAAATTCTACAAATATGTCATGATAAAGGGATTCGGTGTTAATGGATGTAACACCCCTCCATTTTGATCTTTTGATCGACAATTTTTTCTTTTTTATGTGTTTTTGTTATGCTATGACTTTGGTACTTGGCTCTATTTGATCGCAACTGTTAAGCGATGTGAACGTTATATTTTGATGTGATGGTATTTTATTCTGATGTTATCATTATGGCATGCTTTGGATTAGCTTAGCATATATTTTATTTAATGATGCTTTATTATTTTAATTATATTATTGATGTTAGATGCGTCGGTTAGAAAGCCTGTATTGGTGAAGGGGACGAGATTGTATCACTCGCTGTGAGTGCCCTACGATTCTGGGATTTCCCCTTCACAGTGTGTTTTATTATATCATATATATGCATGTTTGATATACTCTTTGTTCACAGGTTGACAGGTACATGACATCGACTCCACCTGATTTCACAGGTTTGAGCATGTGCATTGACCAACAGTAATCGATTGGGAGATAGTAGCTAGGTTTTCCATGCCAAGTCATAACCCTAGTCAGAGTGTGTCGTCGGGTTGTCGTCGGATTTATTTGTTTTAATATGGTCCATTTCACCTTGGTTTCTTATTTAATTTCATATTATAAAGGTTATTAAATGACGGGTGTAGTTAAAATGATGATTAAGTATATATAGTTGCAATGTTGAAATGTTATTTATTTTATTGATTAATTTAATTTAATCAATAAAATAATCTAATCTTAGATTAGATTTATTTTATTGATTAATTTAATTTAATCAATAAAATAATCTAATCTTATATTATATTTATTTTATTGATTAATTTAATTTAATCAATAAAATAATCTAATCTTAGATTAGATTTAGTTTATTGATTAATTAAGTTAATGGTGATAAATTAAATTAAGATTGGTTGTTTTGGCATTATTGGATATTTAGATTTAAATTAAAATAAAAATGAAAATCATGTTTTACATTGCACTTTTTGAAAATTAATATGTAAAAGGATTTATTTACAAAATTTTGAATTCTTTTGTAAAAAGAAATTTTTAAATGCATGAAATTTCAATTGGAAAGTAATTTTGTTTTAAATTTTAAAAGAAATGAAAATATCCCCAAAATTGCAATAAATTTGGTGGATGGGATATTTTAGGGGTTTGACTAAATTTGGGGAAAACTCTATTTGAGCAAACACAATTTCATATAATTTTCAACTTTCAATTTGGTGGAGAAAAGATGGGCTGTGGCTTTGTTTTTTGGAGTTTGAAGAAAGAAGTTTGGATTTCTTGGGAGAGCTAGAAAACAAATAAAATTTGGAAGCACAATTGGAATCCTTCAAACTTTGGAGAGAAAACTAGGTTTCTCTCTCTAAATTTTTGTTTCATTTTGAAAGAGTTTCAAATTTTATTATGTTGTTAGAAAAATTTTTAATTCTAGTTGAATTTCAATGAAAACCCATGTCAAATTTCATTTCAAAACTTGAAAAACTCTGTTGAAATCATGGAAAAGAAAAAAAAGTAACAATCAAACAATGGAAAAATAGAATGATGAATAAAAACAATTTTCATTTCAAACTTGAAACTTAAACCCAGTTATTGTGTTGACAAATTTACTTTTATTGCAAAAAAACTCTGTTATGAAGTTGCACAATTTGTCTAAAAAATGGAAATTTGGGTATTTAAATTTATAAGTATGCTTGTATATATATATATATATACACACAAACATATTTTATAATATGTATTTTGTTTTTTTATTTTTCTAAAAAATTTCTTTGGTTTCAAAAATAATTTTACACAGGAAATTTTCTTCTTGTATAGGGGTTTGCCCCTTTTTTTATTGAATGTTCTTTTTTAAACAAAAAGAAATGATAAAAAATAATGGTTTTGGTATGGGGAGGGGAGGCCTGGGCCCTGCCC
Source organism: Sequoia sempervirens (assembly GCA_007258455.2). Lineage (NCBI taxonomy): Eukaryota > Viridiplantae > Streptophyta > Pinopsida > Cupressales > Cupressaceae > Sequoia > Sequoia sempervirens. The sequence continues at coordinate 32,859,799 of VDFB02322083.1, read as the reverse complement.
CACAGCCACCCCCATGGGGAGGCACTGTGAAGGTAGCGTCGCTGCCTCCAAGGTAGCAGCGTTGCCCACACAGCACACCCCCATATGGGGGAGGCTATGTGGGCAGCCTGGCTTGTCCCATGGGATGGGCCCACAGCCCCCATATGTGTGGGTTTTGTTTTATAATTATATATTTTTTTCTTATAATTTTATTTATTTATTATTAATAATTGTAGACACATCAAATTGACATTATGCATCACATTCGCTCATCAAATAAATAAATCAAGTTTATTTGTCAATCTCCTAAAGTCATCAGCTTAAATCAAATAAATCAAACTTATCATCAACCTTTTTAATCAAATAAATCAAACTTCCATCATAATGCATATTCCATCCTTCTTGATTTAAATAAATAAAATATCTAAGTCAAAGAGGTCAAACTCATGCTAATCATCATCCTAGCTAATTAATCCTGATCTAAAGCTAATCTCACCCACTTGCATTCTCTAGATTTAGCCACTTACACATATAAATCAATTTATTGATTTATTAAATCCAAGATTTTCCATCAACATGGCATTTATGGGGAATATTCCCTCAATTTTGAATTCAAAGGCAAGTTGATTTGTCCCTCCAACATTGCATTTATTGCTCATTTTCTTGTCCCCCATTCAGCATTTACTCTCAAATTTGAATTCAAATTTTCCCTCTCATGGGCACTCTTCCCAAATCTTGCACATACATCAACCAATCACCACTTGACAAGTGTCCTTTCATTTGTCCAATCTTAGTCCCACATTGGTCTCTCTTCAACACTTAGCATTTTGAAAATCATTAAATAGAAGCTTCAACATTGAGCAAATCCTCCACAATCTCTTGCAAGGTCATTCTCTTCATTTGACAATTGATCTTGTCCATTTCACTCCATTTCACTCCATCATCTACACAAATTGATGCAAGGTCATTCTCTTTGAGAACTTATCTTGTCCATTTGTCATCTCCATATCCATAGCAATTTCATCACTAGCTTATCAATCAAGGATTGGGAAAGGGTCACTAGCACATGTGACACCAATCCACTATGAGATGAAGTTGATTCATGTTGTTTGTATGCTTATTTGATTTTTCTTGATGTTTTAATATCTTACTTAGCATATCTAACATGTTTCATTATCTCATAGGGATGTTGAGGATTATTTTGGTTTTAAAATGCTAACCATATGCATATTTTCACATCCACATTATTGGCGCTAGAAGGAGGGCCCTTTGCAAGTTTTTAACATTTTGTCTGCAGATTTCTATTTAAAAATTTTTCTTACATGTTGAATATGACTTAAAGTGGTTTTCCCTTGATTCTAATGTTCCTTGATCTTTGATAAATAGATGAAAAATAGGCAGACTATGCATTGATAAATTTAGCATCTGATGGTTAGTTAAGTTGACTGTTAAATCCAAAGTATTAGATCTGTGATGGCATGCTTGATCGGAGTGTGTTCTATTTTTTATTTTTATGCTTTGGGTGGTGCCTGGTTGAAGATGTATTAAGATGATCTTTGCCTTGGGGATGTGTTCTCACTGTGTCTTTGTACTGATCTCTATTTTAAGATGAGCTTTGCCTCAATTAGCTTGAAATCCTTTAAAAGTGATTAGTTGCTGGTAACTGCAATTGATATATCTGCTAGATCTCATTTAATAGATTTGTTAGATCTCATGTGATCCATCTCATCATAGCACATAAAGTCCTTAGCGCCCTGCTAGAGACTCTTTGTTCCTACAAGATCTTTAGCAAGCAATCACACTCACGCTCCTAGTTCTAAAATCTTACACATTCTCGAGTCTTATATATTTTAACTAAACACATCCACCACAGCTCCAATCAATCTCACAGGTCTCAATGGTTTTATCAATCTTGACATCATTTTATCAATTTCAACGATAGAGCAATTTGTGGCTCTTGACTAAGTGCCATCGACCTTTGTAATTTTTATGTAATCTGAATGTAGAAGGTTGGTGTAATAATCTGGATGAGTTTTTTTTATTGGCTTTGGTAAAGACTTTAGCACGTGCACTTCCCACGCCTAGGCCTATGAGTTATCTCATACATGTACACTGCATTCGCTGGTCAAAATGTCTTTGAGTGGCGCAGCTTGTCTGCTTTCTGCATTTTATGAATAGTATTAACATTTCTCTAGCAATGACTTGATCTTTAATAGTAGTAGATAGTGATTTTTTAATTTTTAATTTTTTTTGCCCGTTTAGAATCCTTGCATGATAGATGCATTCGCAAAAGGCAACAAATTATCTTCTCTATTAAAATAGCCACCTACTCATTTAAATTTTCTAAAAATGTTGAGCTTGTGATGCGATTAATTCTTCATCTTCCCACTCTCTTGTATCTACTCTCTAGCCATCCTTCATCACCACTATCACCATCAAAAGTACTCCCCACCACCAATTTGACTATTTGTAGCACTTATTGCACTCACATTGCATTGAAGGCTTATATAGGGTCTTTATCAACCTAAAAAAATAGATCGAGACCTTCACACAACCGGGAAAAGGTTGTAGAATTCATTGATTACTTTGATTGTCCCATCCTCACCAATGAAAAGCCCCTTCTCATATGTTTCCTTGAAGGAGTCCTTATATGAAGAATCTACCAGTGCATTCATTGGGTCATCGACATTTATTGGAACCCTTCAGAGTAGTAGATGAAAGAGATCTTCTCGCAGATATGTGAGTACTCTTCTAACACTCATCAATAATGCATTTTGCAAGCTACTAAGTTGAGTCACTTCACTATTAAATACGCACACAAAAGGATGCCCACAACAATCTCAGGCGCAGTCATCATCGCCTTTTGAACTGGGATTTCTTTTTGTTTTCTTGCAGTGAGATCTTTATGAGTGGACAACCAATGCTTCAATACTATCTTTCATCTTTAATGAGGGATATGTAGGCTATTTTGGATGCATATGCATGTGAATATCATATCTAAGACAAATATCTACTAACTATAAACTTGTAGCATGAATTTTTTTCTAGAATCCAACAAGTGTTGATACATTAATGTGCAGACAGTGGTATGTTTGACTTGTTAATGCAGGATATTGATGGTGGTTGTATTTACGTGCTAATTTGGAGAAGTGATTTTTTATAGAGGCTGGATTTTGATCTTTTGATATTTCAACAAATACATAAGTTAATACTAATGCATTGTGAATATGGAATATTGATGGGACTTTACTTTGTGGTTGACAAAATTAGTTTTCTAAATCAATGTTTCAAGGGATGTATTTGTGATCTTCAACATAGCTATGATTTTAAAGGAAATCTAATGTTATGTTTTGCATGATAGGGCTAACATCAATGAAGGCATTAATTTTTTTTTAAGTCAATAAGGATTTATTTAAACCTTGTACAGATTTATCTTGGCTATCTTAAGTATTAAGTGCTGATTTTTGTTATTTCTTTGTTTCTTGAGTAAGCTAACATTATAGAGCACAAATGTTATTTGGAGGAGTTGTGATTTATCTTTTAAATATCTCAATTAATTTCTTAAAATAAATTTAATTTAAGACTTTATTTTGTAACGTTTATAGGTACAAGAGCAAACAAAGGATAGCGAAAGGTACAACAAAGAACGAAGAAAACAAAGGAGAACAACGAAAGCAAAGAACAACATAGCATGAAGGGGAGAGATTGAAAGATTAAAGTGTTTTTTCTTAAAACACTCTAGTGTTCTCTTAAACACTTTTTATGAAATTGTTACCTTTTCGCTCCTAGGACACTAATTTTCGTTTGGGTCTAAAAAGAACAATTTGATTTTTTCCATTCTCAAAAGGTTAAAATTCAAGCTTAGACACTTACTAGATTTCGTTTTGGGCTAAAAATTGGACAAGAAATCTTCATATTTCATTTGGTGCTTAAAACGAATCAAACAATTGCTTTGAGGCTAAAATGAACATGTTTTTTGTGTTTTGTAATCTTTTATGCAAAATAATCTCATCTAAAAAGGTGTATGTGCTTCTCTCGTGCTTCACGGCAATCTTGAGAATCAAAAGTCTTTTTGATGACATTAGGTTGCATAAAATATTGCCTCCACACTTCGATTTGGGCTTAAAATTGAACAATATCTTGTGTGAGTGTGAGTAGGGGCATTTTCATGTATATTCTCTTTCTTTGCGCCATCAAAGATTGATCGAGTTATAGATTGTGTTTTTGCTTGCTTCTATTTATCTTAGAGGGCCTGCCTTGGGGAAAAAGTACTCACCCAAGGGAACGACTCAACCGGTAACACTCTAAAGCCAAGAGTATTTCCAACTGGGATATAAATGTGGGTATTGGTTAAACACCATTATCACGCGGTTGTCTTTGACAAGATGGATCTGAAAGGGGACTCTTGCCATATGGGCCAATCTCCATGAACAGATAGTCCTTACTAGAACCCATGTACTAGAATTTTCCAAAATCCTTGATCTATTTGTTGGTGCAAGAACGGTCGTTCTGAAGCTACCCCACACTTTTACGATCTTTATTAGAAATGGAAAACATGTCATGGGAGTTTCATGGGTGTTGATGCTTGGCTGCCTTGTATAAGTGAGTGTCGTGGAGGGGAGCCAGTGGGGTCAAGCATCTAACCATTTGCTAAAGATAAGCGTAGCTGGACTTGTCCAAGTGGGGATTCAACAAATATTGCCTTACACATCCATAGGGTTTGTACTTGCTCTTGGTTTGAAAACAAAGTGCATTTATCGAAAACATTGGAAAACCAACATTCAACATCATCATCAAAATTTCAAACCCCTTATTTAGAGCAAATACCTTTGAAAAAACCCAAGAACTATTGCTTACCCTGGGGGTTATGTCCTTAGAGGTTTCTAAGTAATTGGGTTTACATCTCAATTTGCTCTTACAAAGGTCAACATTAGGCAACCCTTGTCCTAATTTCTTGGAACTTCCACATAGCACTTTGTGGGATGAAAAGAAGTTGTGACATTGGACATTTAGTTTGAAACATAATCAAATGTTTGTTTTTGGTAAAAAGAACTCATTAAGCAAAGATAACAAATTGGACCCCACACATGTGCTTGATATCTTTTGGTCATATGATTTTCATGCAAAAATTTTCTTTTGATTGCTCTTAGAGAAAAGTGTGTTCTTCAATACCTTGGCCTAGTAAACAAAGTCTCTCTAAGTCTCTTACGATCAAAATAAAACACTTCATCCATCCAAACACCTATCAAAATCCATCCCACCAAACAAATTTAGAGCTTTTGAAAACATCATTCTAGACTTAGGCACCTCATCAAAATAAAAATCACCTCATTTAGTTAGATGTATGGGAATGCATCATTTCTCATACATTTAATTGAATTAGCAATCCTTTGAGCAAGTTCATCCTAAAGATCACATCCAACATCTTAGGGTTTACAAGTTCATTATCCAAATCAAACCAATCAAATCAAACCCTAAGTCTAGCATTGATCCAAAGTCCCTAAACATTCAATACCCATATCATTCACCCTTTCATCATTCATCTCATCATTGGTCCTAAGAACCTTAGAGGTCACTTTGTAACAAGGTCAAAACACAAGGAGAACATGGAATACAAACTTGATCCATACATCTTGAGTAATCCAAATCAATTGAATCTTCAAAGTCTTACAATGCCCATTGATTATCAAAAGTCACACTTATACAATCCATACATACAATCATTACCTTCTTCAAATGTCAATAGCACAACAAGTTTGAGTATGCCCAAATCAAAGATTGGAACACATTTCCCAAGGGTAAATCCAAATCCAAACCTACAAGTCTATCAATCAAACAATCAATGCATGAACCTTGAAACGAACAACGTCATCCCACCAAATCCCTACAAACCAAATGAGAAGGTACCAAGTACAAGTGTTTGAAACATGAATCCAACAAACTTTGGGATGGATACATTTGCAAATCATACGAATATTCCAAACATGAGAAATGGTCAATTTCAACCCATCATGCCAAATCTGAGTGTCATCCCAAATCGAAACATTGTCCAAAATCAAACACAACTACACACTCCAAATCTGCTTAAACAAGAGCCAAAAAAACTATATCAAGGGAGTCAAGATCAAAATCAAGAACAAAACTGGCTAGATCAAATTGCTGCACTTTCCAAAATAGTTGAGGCATTGCGCCAAGGGAAATCTCCACCACTATTACCAACATCATTCCTTGGTTTAGGCCTCCCCCCTTTACCTAGCACCAATCACTCCACCCAAATCAATCCACCTAACATCAATCAAACCATCACGTCAAATCCCTCGAATATACCATCGACATTGCGCCAACAGATGGTATCTAATCAAACATCAACATTGATCCCAAATCAAAACAAGGTCTCCCAAGGGCCTATCACCTCGATCATTCCAACCATTCCTATCACCTGGATCACTCCAACCACCACTATCATGCCCATCACATCTCAAACACTCACTATCGCTCCAAGTGTATCTCAATCACTTGTCACCGCATCCAACACGATTCTAAATACACCACGACTATCACCAAAACCAAGTGCAATAAGTCAATATCGTAGCATCGCACTAAAAGTACATCAAGCCTACCAACAAGGGATTCAACAATCTCAAGCTACCCAACCAAAACGAGCACAAAACAAAAGATGACAACTATTAAAGACAAGGATCAAGATCAATCCATCACTGAGCACATGTTTACTTCATCCAATGATCAAATTGACATATGTCGAGAGTAACTTTTGAATCGCAATCAAAATCCACCAACAAAACTCAAAAATGAGCCAATTCAAGAAATATCAACATTTGACTCTATGATCGAAGACATTCACAATCTCTCCACCTCAATTGTCGAAAACAATGATCAAAACCTCTCCATCGAGGAGCACATTGAGGATGTATCTACACAATCCGATGATCAACTCACCATATATCAAGAGCCACTTTTTAGTGATCTCTTTCAAGGAGTGTTAGGATTATTTGATCCAATTGACATAATGTACAATCAGTTCACCTATGATCATGTTGAAAATGTCTCTACATCGCCTTACGATTTAGAAGACATATCTCAAGAATTTATTCCAAAGCATGATCAAAATCTTTCACCAAAGTCTAGCAATGGTCCTTTTCAAAACATGTTGATCCCCTTTGACCGCATGGTTATAAATACTAAAAGAACCCTGAACTCTACACTTGAGGATATTGAACCACTTACCATGTACAATGATGACATCCAAGAACCTTTCATAAGCAAGCCATCCTTTGAAACTGATCCATGTCAGGAACTTGACCCAAAGCATGTCAAAAGCAACTCCGAAGCCATTCAAGATCAAGAATTTGTATCTACAAGATATTACAATGATCTAATGGACACTCTTTTATCTATTCAAGATGATCATAAGATGCTTTCTATGGATGGACACATAGATGATCTCAGCTAGAACAAAATTCTGTTACACAAAAGGAGCAGATTATTAACTCCTACAGTCAAACTGAGTTATCAACATCAAGATCAGATATGTCCCAAACTCAAACTAAGGACATCATCAATACAGATATCCAACATTGTCCGCTCAAGGAGACAAGTCAAATAGAATAGGATATTCTAGAGTTAGCAGAGCAGAAAATGGAAATAATGTCACCTACGGTGGTCATTTATCAGATAATTCCTTCTAAACAAAAGCTCTCGAAACAAGAAAAATCAAAGCATGAAGGTACTACTTCTACCATACTGGGGGCAACTATGTCTCAAGCAAACGTCAATATAGGAAGCACAAAGAATCCTTATGGTGAAACCATTGCCAATACTACAACCAGCCACGCCATGAATCTTCATCCACCCATCACCCCATCCACAAATTGGGACCAACTTCAAAGAAATATTTGAATCAAAGTACAAAGAATGTTATCAACGCAAAAGAAGTTGATAAGAATAATGGACAAATCAAATACAAATGGATACCAAAGAATACAAAGAAAAATCATCCCTATCAAACTCCATCAGTCAAAGAAACTATGGGGAAAAATAAAAAAGGGAAAATTATCCATCAAAGATGTCTGCAAAAGCAAAAATAGGCTTCTCAAGCAACGCACAAAGTGTATCAAGCAGTTGGTCCTAATTCCACACACACTTCCATATCTACCCATCATTGCTCATCTTCCCAAGTTTGGAGAGTCAAAGGTTCCAAACTGTCAACCAATCCTCTCTTATCCCTAAACACACTCCATCCACGCCTCCACACATAATATCCAATTCTTACATTGACCGTGTATTGGCAACGACCCTTCATCATAAGGATTCTGAAGGCACTCTATCATGATCTGTGCACAAAGACAATGTTAACTCCGGCATTGACGAAGCAGATCAGAAATCTCAAAAGTTGTATTCAAGTGCACGTATTTTAGCAAAGTAACTACTTCAAGCAGGATATCGATGGCATATTATGGCAGGGGCATCTACATCAAGAACACCTCATGATTCAACATGAGCTTAAAATCTTTTGAAAATATCAAAAAAATAAAAAAATATGAAAATCTAAAAAAAATCAGAAAAAGGATTGAAAACAATAAAGATAAAAATCATCCTCTAGTGAAAACCACATGGGCGGCGCTTTGGGCAAGTACCATGATGAAAACCTGGAAAATAGGCATCATGTGTAGAATCGAGCATCTACGTGCGCCACTTCAGGTGAAAGCATCTCATCCCATCTGTAATAAATCCACCATCCATCCATCTCAGCCATAATAAATCCTTCATCCTTGAATCATTTATCCAATCCATTTTCATCTGTCTGCATCCATCATCCAAGTTATCTTGATCTTGAAAAATTTTGGGGTACACTTTACACTTGCTTATGGTAAACATCTTGACATGGGCCGTTTTCATTAATCCTATCCTATGTAGCATTATCTGAGCCATGAAGCATTATCCAAATGAGCATTCCTTATCTGAACATTGTATCTTATTGCAAGATAATCCTTGGCATCCTTTGCATGCTTACCATATCCATCCATCCATACACTTATCTGAGCATTCATCCATCACATTCCATACATTGCTAGACACTGGGGGTAGATATTTACATCTTGCTTTGAGAATAAATATGGTCTATGTCCTCTGATTTATGTGGTGATCCAAACTTTGGAAAACGTGAAACCAAAGTGGTCAAAGAATTTGTAATCCAAAATCCAAATCATAGCCCATGGAATATTTTGATGAACATACATCCCTTATCAATCTTCATCTTTTATCAAACATCGATCCAAACAATCAATATCAGTTGCATCTAACGTACCCTTCAAACGTCACATCCAATCATTCAAAACAATTTTTGTTCTAAATCAACCTTCATCAATCATGATCAATCAAATCCAATCAACCCTTCATCATCTTAGGATATCATTATGTTGCTTAACACAATCCTTGCATTGTTGTGCATCCTCAACAATGTTATCATCATCAATCCTGATCAATCAAATCCTTGCATTGTTGTGTATCCTCGACAATGTTATCATTATCATCAATCCATCGACCTGATCGATCGACCTTAGCTTGGTTTTCAACCAAATCCCAAACAGAGCACTGATATCATCACACATATCCATATCCAAATTGTCAAAATCATGAGAAAATCCAAAAACATGAGAAAATCAGAAAATCCAAAAAAATCCAAAAACATTCAAAAAAAGCATCAATATCCAAAAACATTTGAAAAACATCAAAATCCAAAAACATTCAAAAAATCAAAATAAAAATCAAAACATTTGTAAAACCTCAAAAACACCAAAAATAGCCTCAAAACATTTCAAAACTCCAAAAACATCCAAATATTTGAAAAAATCCATCTGCCTCATCTCACTTGCACTCGCAATAATCAATCATCCATAATAAATTGATCATCACCTTCATCCTTTGGCAACACAAATAGAAACAATCACAACAGTCAGCAATAGCAAGCTTCAATCATAAAATCAAAACTGAAACAACAAACCTTTAAAGCAAAATCAAACTCTTGATCAATTGCAAACATGAAAATCAACTTTATATCAATAGCCTATCAATCAACCTATCAAACCATCATCATCCTATATAATGCATGTCCTAGGATATATCATTCCGACAATGGGCATCATTTTGGATATCACCTTGGATTCTTATCCTATCAAAACACATCCATTTGGCTAAAGGTATGAAGAACATTGGCTTGTTTGCGTACTTGATCTTTTCTTTTGATTTATCTTATTGCGCTCATTCCAAGGACCTCTCGATGATATCTGAACGAAGGATTTAGAGAGATAGGAATGGGGCAACGATCATTATCCTTTTATCTGCTGTTCTTGTTGGACGTTCTTGTAAAATAAATTGGCGAATACTTGCTTTGTTAGGTACGCCCTAGCAGGGTTTCCGTATGTCAAGTGTGAACAAGAATACTCCTATCTGTTTGTCAAGTCAAAGTCCATCGTACTAGGTACAACGCCATCCTGGTTCTTTATACCTTGATGCATCGTATCTACGTGTGTAATCAAACATAAGGTAAGTAGCCCTTTTAAAATCCCAATCCTTGATAAGCAAATCTATCACCATCATCTATCATCATCATCATTTCTAATAAAGTCTCATCAGATCATGGACTTGTGGGATCCTCTTGTCATCATCTCATTTCTACACTAACATCATCATCCATCCTACATCCATCATGCATCCATCTTGCATCCACAAAACTATCAGCATACCACATATCATCCATATCATACATCATAGGAAACATCAATCATTTCACATGCATTGTATAATCATCATCATAATATAGATCTGTTAGTCTAAGCATCTCATAAATCATCCATTGCATAATCACAACACATCACATCATCAATCTCATCCATCTCACATCATATAATCATTTAAGTTGTTTAAAATAATATAGATTTGTTATTCTAAGAATCTTAAAATCATCTCATTTGCATCATCATCCATAACCATCCATTTTGAACCTCTTTATCGCGAGATTGACCCTCAAATCGAATCTTTTCGCTCAATCTCTCGAGGGGGCAATGCACCAGTGTACTTCTTTCCATTGGAGCATCTGAATAATAAAAAAAAAAATTATTTTGATCGTGGAAAGTTTATTCTTTGAACCAACACAACAAGTACATTGCTTCAAAGAGGGAAAAAATGTAGACACGTCAAATTGACATTATGCATCACATTCACTTATCAAATAAATAAATCAAGTTTATTTGTCAATCTCCTAAAGTCATCAGCTTATATCAAATAAATCAAACTTATCATCAACCTTTTTAATCAAATAAATCAAACATCCATCATAATGCATATTCCATCCTTCTTGAATTAAATAAATCAAATATCTAAGTCAAAGAGGTCAAACTCATCCTAATCATCATCCTAGCTAATTAGTCCTGATCTAATGCTAATCTCACCCACTTGCATTCTCTAGATTTAGCCACTTGCACATATAAATCAATTTATTGATTTATTAAATCCAAGATTTTCCATCAACATGGCATTTATGGGGAATATTCCCTCAATTTTGATTCAAAGGCAAGTTGATTTGTCCCTCCAACATTGCATTTATTGCTCATTTTCTTGTCCCCCATTCAGCCTTTACTCTCAAATTTGAATTCAAATTTTCCCTCTCATGGGCACTCTTCCCAAATATTGCACACATCAACCAATCACCACTTGACAAGTGTCCCTTTTTCATTTGTCCAATTTTAGTCTCACATTGGTCTCTCTTCAATACTTAGCATTTTGAAAATCCTTAAATAGAAGCTTCAACATTGAGCAAATCCTCCACGATCTCTTGCAAGGTCACTCTCTTCATTTGAGAATTGATCTTGTCCATTTCACTCCATCATCTCCATCATCTACACAACTTGATGCAAAGTCATTCTCTTTGAGAACTTATCTTGTCCATTTATCATCTCCATATCCATAGCAATTTCATCACTAGCTTATCAATCAAAGATTGGGAAAGGGTCACTAGCACATGTGACACCAATCCACTATGAGATGAAGTTGATTCATGTTGTTTGTATGCTTATTTGATTTTTCTTATTGTTTTAATATCTTACTTAGCATAGCTAACATGTTTCATTATCTCATAGGGATGTTGAGGATTATTTTGGTTTTAAAATGCTAACCATATGTAGATTTTCACATCCACAATAATTATATATATAATATAGTATATATATATAATATAGTATATATATATATATTATATAATATATATATATATATTATATAATATATATATATAATATATATATATTATATGTATATATATATATATACATATTGTATATATATAATATGCATTATTGTGTATATATATATACAATGTATATATATACTTTATATATTTTTAAATAATTGAGTTAGTTGAGTTTTAATGGATATATTTAAATAATAATTATATATTTAAATATATATATATATATATATATATATATATATATATATATATATATATATATATATATATATATATATATATATATATATATATATATATATATATATATATATATATATATATATAAATTTGTATATACATTAAGTATATACTTTTATATACATATTTAATATATATGAGTATTTGAATATAGTTGATTTTAAGTTGATTATTCATTATCGAAGTTGAAATAAAGATTGATTTATTTTAATCAAATGATTTTATCTAGCAAGTTGATTCGATTATTTTGTATGAATGGGAAAACATAATTAAATGATTAGTGTTAATTCCTTAATGTTGCCAATACAATTTTATTTACTTTTGAATATTTGCAAACGAGGTGTTATTGGGTGAATTGGATTTAGAAAATCCTAACAACAGTTTAGCTATAATTGTGTTTGAGTTGGAAGGTGTATGTAAGTTTTTTTATTTTAAAATTAGTGCTATTGTATTTTGGAAATTAAGGTTAGTGCAATGATTAAATATTTGTTAAGGGTTAGGGTTGTAATTGAAATGAATATGGTTAATGTGTTTACAACGACCTATTTGATTTGATGGAATGCCAAGATTATGTACGTGGTTAAGTTATATGGATTATAATTAGAGCAAAATTGATGATATTAAATATGTGTAAAGAAAAGGGTTATTTTATTATGATTTTGTTATAATGGGTAGAATGTTATTTAAAAGTTCTTGTATTCCATTGCCTTAAATGGTGAATGGGGAATGTAGTTTTTTTTCCGGATTGCAAGGAATAGATAAGGTTCATCATACAAATTATATTGTTTAGAACTTATATGAATAGTTAAAAGATTAAGTATATGAGGTATATATGAACTATGGTTCATGTTTTATGAGAAAAAATTGTTATGTTGAAAGAAATCTTTAGTTATTTAAAGAATGTGTATTTATATGATTGTTGATTTAAGCGAATTCTTGTTGGTATTGTATGGGAAATATTGTTATGATTGTAAATTTATGAGTGTACTTTGGTAGTACTATGTTTTGCTTCCAGAGGCTAGGGAACTCTTTGATTGAGTTGTTTGTTCTGTTTGGAGTGATTTGTTTATGTAAGTCTTCTAGATGGGGTTTTCATTTAATTGCATGGGTTGTCGTAATATGTTAGTCAACCTTGGTTTTTCCTTGGGAAATGTGTATAGCCATATTCTGTTATTTTACCTGGTTTTCATGAATAGGGATGGTTTGTGCCTCCTTGGTATTAGGAGTGGTTTATGTGGTTTGTGCCTCCTTTGGAAGGTGTGGATTAGGTTTTTTTTTTCCTCCAGTGTTTGGAGAGGGTTTTAACCTTTGTTGCCTCCAGTGTTTGGAGAGGGTTTTGACCTTTGTTGCCTCCAGTGTTTGGAGAGGGTTTTAACCTTTGTTGCCTCTAGTGTTTGGAGAGATTTTTGAATTTTGTTATCTCCAGTGTTTAGAGTGAGTTTTCATTTTGTGTTCCTTCTAGAGTTGGAGTGGTTTTATCTTGTTGGTATGCATTTGGGATTCCCTTGGTGATTGGTTTTGGTTGGTATGTTGTCAAGTAGAAGAGTGGCTTCTGTTAGGGGCCAGAGCCCAAAGAGATAAATTGGGAAACCTTCAGAAGTGGTTTAATCAAGTGATAACTAAATCAATGTACTTAGAAGTTAGGTAGTATTTCACACTAATTAAGATAATTGAGCCTTGCTCATGGATGCAAGGGCTTGTATAGACTAGCATGGGACGGGAAGGCCTGGAATGGCAAGGTCATCTATCTTTTCTTTACAAGAGGTATTTGATTCCGCATGAGTGAGCATGGGTGCTAGGATTCAGTAGAGGCCACCAGGACAACTCATAGTGCGGGTCAGAGCCTAGGAAGATTCCCAAAGGATATCCCATGATGAGTTGTGTGATGAAACTCTTTCTATGACAATAATTGGTACGTGATTTTATGTGTATGGTCTTCTTAACATACTCCATTTGTTTTATTTTTGGAAGCAATGCGACTTATATCAGTGATGTTAGAGTTGTACTTGTGTATTCTTATGGTTGTATGGTTCATGTGTTTGGTTGGGTCAGTGTGATTTACCTCATGTCTAGAGGTGGATGGTCTTGTTTAGAATTCCTTGTTAACTATCTCCTAGCATGGGGGGTGAGCCTTCAAGTATCACATGGTTGGGTGGAACGTGCACCTTAATCCGTTGGGTTTTCTTCTTGTTTGTGTGGATGAAATTTCCAGTTGGAGAGCTCATGGGATCCAGCTTCTTTTCTTGTGTTATTCATTTTAGTTGTTATTGTATTTTATTCTCCTTTTATGTTATCGAGGTGGAAGATGTAATTTGTAACCATGTTTATTGGATTTACCTCATTCGAGGAATGAGAGTTGTAACCTTATTGTAAATAATTTTTATTGGAACATGTGGTATCTCTTATCCTTTGATGTAATTTTTCATGTGTGGAATGCACGAGTTCTTAATTTATTAAGTAATTAAATGTGATGTTTTCAATTCATATTTCTTGTTTGGGTTTTAAGTAATCTCAATCTCATAACCTTAGAGGTTGTTCGAAATGAATATTGATCTTGCATGTTAATTGTACTTAAACAAAAAAAAAAATTAGTATGTTTGAGTAGTTAATTGCAACTTCCTCTAGGGTTGTGTGGCGGGGCATTACAAGGGATGATAGTAAAGCAATCAGTATCAGTGAAGTGATACTTGTTCAGTATGTCCTTCAATGTCCAACATTCATCAGTTCGGTGTCCAAGAACATGATGATATTTGCAATATGGTATGTTAGAGTCTTTAGGATGGATGACCAACCTGTCCAAAGCTGATAAGAGTAGAAGGCCTTTGTTTAAAAGTAGTTGAAGTCTCCTTTTACATTTAGGTGGTGGATGGATAGGAAATTTGAGTTTTTTCAATTTGTAAGGCCATTTTTGTTTGCTAGATTCTCCTTTTTCATGGATGGAAGGAGGAAGAGGACCCATGGGGATCCTAGCATCATTGTCATTAGAATTAGGTAATTTGGTTGTTCACGTGGAAGGAGAATGTTCAAGTCAGGAGGGGAATCAAAGATCACTGTACCATCATCACGAAGTCTCCAATATTCTAAAGGAGGCTTAACAAGATGAGGAGGATCTTGATATCCTAATCCTGTTTTGTATTTTGTTGTTGGTATTTGTTCTAAAAGTTAGTGAATGTCATGTTTGGTTATTGTATTACATCCTTGTTTGCTTGAGATAGTAAATCCTTTTCCATATGTTTCTTTAAGGTTGATGGGTGTGTTTGTAACTTTGTGATCATAAAATGGTTAAGGATGTGGTTGTGTAGAGGAACTAGGTCGACCTATTAAGGGGAACTTAGGTCCTTCATTGATTTTGGGATGTAAGTAACCAAACATGTTAGGAGGTGAAACAATAGGAAAATCTTGTGATTTCATGGATGGATAAAAGGCTGCATTGGCTTCAAGGTTATCGAGGCATAAATTTAAGAATGTAGTCATGCTATCACCATCTTCTCCAATGATTTCAACAACACGAGGAGGAAATTCATTTGGATTTGAAGGAGCATGAGGAAGCTCAAGGTCATTAGGATCACAACCAAAGGCACAATTGAACATGTCTACTAAGGATTTCAATGAATTTCAAAACTTGTTAAAAGAAAAAACCATGATGACAATGGATGAAAGTAAATTAAGATGTAAGAAAGAAGAGAAGATAGAAAAATTGGAAAGTATAAAAGAAAGTAACTACAAAAAAGTGTAATGTGGAAAATACCCAGAAAATGCCTGAAAATGCAATTCAAAATGTGCAAGTGGACTGATTCACCCAGGGGGTGAATGAGTCCAAGTATGAGATTTTTTTGTGCTTTTAATAAAATATAAAGTGATTTTAATGCTTTTTAGATGCAAATGTATATTTTTAGTTTTCTAATGATTTGATATGTAAAAATGAAGTCTATATAAGTCTTTCACTAATGCAATTTAAGAAACCCTAGGATACAAAACAAACAAAAACCTAATTGAATGTTGGTGCAAATGAAACCTAGGATGCAATATGTAATTGAAATAAAAAAGATAAAGTGTTCAATATGTAGGTTCACCAAAATGAACCAAAATTTTTGATGTGTCCTACGTGCTTCTCTTGCACTCTTAGGATCTTTCACCTAGAAGGAGAGAGATAGAACACCAAAATTGTAGTGTTTCACTCAAATAAATGATTGTATGATGTGTGTATGAATAAATGAAATGTTGTAAATGCAACTAAGTATTGAAATTGACTGATTATTGATGCAAAAACCTATGAAATATGCAATGTTTGAAAAAAAAGTGAGGTATGCAAGAATGAACTAAAACATGAACAAACATAAACAAAATTGAAGAAGGATGAATATTGTACACCTAGGCAATTGAATTTTGAATCTGGAAGGATTTGAATGTTGGCAGAAATTAGTGTAAATCAATAGTGGGACTCATTTTCCATTAATGGTGAATCAATCTCGCTACTGACAAAAACACCTGAAAACTACTTTCTGATTGTCGGGAATTGGAATATGACAGAATCACCTTTTTCAGCCCTAAGATGGGATTCATTTTCCATTGATGGTGAATTAGTCCTCCTCAAAATTTTTGTTAAATCAAAGGTCAATTATGTATCTCTAGATCTGTACTTGTCTTCTTGTCGAGTTGACGGAGTCAAATTTGTAGAAAACAAACTGTAGGTTGTCTCCAAGCTTGAAATAGGGTTTAGTTGACTTGAAGCACTTTGTTGACTTGTTGAACGCCTTTCGACACCTATTTGCTTGACAAATCTGCATACAAAATTCTACAAACACACATGCAAAAGGGGAAAAATGGTTAAGGGTTAGAGTATAGGGATTTGCCTTGGTCAAATCCCACTTTGGTAATTAAACCCTTACTGAAGAAATTAAATAAAATGAAAAAGGAATGATGAATAAACAACATGCAAATTTCCTAAACTCACCACAACCTTGTTGATGAAATCTAAAGATATGTTAATGGTTGCTCCAAGATTGTTGATGAATGCTTGATTGAATAATGCAAAGTGTTTGAATACTTGAATGAATGGGTGAATTAGTGAACCTGATGAATGGGGGTTAAAATGAGAAGAGAAACACTTATTTATACACACTTATGCCCTAATAACCCAATAATACCTCATCACAGGCTAACATAAGGTCTTTTTTCATAAAAACTTAAAAGGAAATTTGAATTATTTTGAATTTGGAGCCAAGAGGGACTCATTCACCACACATGGCGAATGGGTCCCACCTTGGGATTGTAAGTGGGTGTCGGGAATTATCTTGCAAGTAAATATAAATGCTTATATATGATTATAGGTATTATAAAATAAATTATAATGTAATGTTGAAGTTAATAAATAAAATATTATAAAAGTTTCCTTATAAAGTTAAATATTAAATATAAATAAATTAGAGTATGTTTTGGAAAATAAATTTATAAAATAATACATAAATGATTATAATGAATAATAAAATTATAGTGGGAAGATATAATTAATAAATAATAAAATGATATGATAAATAAAAAGCTTTTTAATTAAGTAAAAATTAAATTATTGAATAAAGGAAAAGGATAATTTAATATATTTAAAGTTAATCTTTAACTATGGAAAATTGGTTGGTTTTTTTGGGAATGCAAATAGTCTCCTCATTCTATAAAAAATGTTTTCTTGGGAGGCTTTTCATTGGGCTTTTGGATAAAAGAATAATTTATCTGCAAAATTTTACTACTATTAATTTCTGAATTGGGGATTTTGGGAAATTGAGTTAGGGTTTCTAAAAAACTTGATTTGGGTTTGGAGGAATAGTAGTTGCAAGTGAGATTAGAGTTGGGTAGCAATCTCTAGCCCAACTTACCGATTGGATCCAGGTTCCATTGTTTTTCTATCTTTTTTTTATTGGAACAAATGTTTGAATGTTGACATTGATTGTAAAAGAAACATTTTGTGGTTATTTATTCCCCAATAGAAATGATTGATAAATGCATTCTTTCTGAAGATTTCCCCAAGCCCTTTTCTGTAAAACGTTTATAAATATTCTACAATCGTGAAACCCCATTTCTTTTGAATTGTTATGAATTTACTTATCTATATTTGGAGCCAATTTAATTATTTTCTAGCTGATTACTCTTCTCTAACATTTTCTTAAACCTTTAATATAAATGCAATTTGAGTGCACCTTTTTGTCACCCGACTGTATTTTTTTGAGAGTTGGTGAAGCCTTTTCAACAAATCCAATTTCTACAATCTCATATTAATTGTGTTCCATGAGATGACATCTATTGGAGGCATTCGATCTAATGCATCTACATCTCTATGCTTCTAATTTTTGTATACATGTTTACCAGGGAAGCTACAACAACAAAATCTAGGATGCACTCATCCTACTATAAATCCATGAATCAAAATTAAAAAAAAAACATCATGTCAATGGTTCAATCACTTGTCTGTGCACCTCCCCTTTCCTTGCACCAACTTGCTATTATAGGAAATCTTGATGAAATCTATATGTGGCAACCTCTTTCTTAATCCACAATTCTATTTTGATGATAGTTGTTAGGTTTGGCATTCGTTACATGCATTCAATAACTATATATCACCTTTGGAAAATTGATGGAGATGTAATTGTTAAAGAATGAAGCCCAATGGTCGTGGCTTTTGGAATGACCCAACATTGAGGTCTTTGGCTGTTTGACTTCCTTTAACTTCTTATATTGTATTCAAATATATACAGATTGTATACTATAAAATATACTGATGAATAAGATTTTCCCTACCAAGATAGTGGACGTAGCCAATATTGGTGAACCACTGTAAATCCTTTGTCTCGTCTCTTTTTCATTTTTTCTTTTCTCTGTTATTCTACATTTTTCCTGTGAATCTTTGTTCACAATTGGTATCAGAGCTCGGTGGTGTAGCTATAGCTATTTGGGAATTTAGTGTAGAATTTCCTGAGTTATGGAGGAATCGAAGATAGAGAAATTCGGTGGACAAAATTTTGGTTTATGGAAAGTGCAGATGGAGTCCTTGCTGATTAAGCAGGATCTTTCACTCGCGCTTGAAGGGAAAGCGAAGAAGCCATCATCGATGGCAGATGAAGAGTGGGAGAAGTTGGACAAAAAGGAAAAAGCTATGATCTTCCTTTCACTGTCCAGTAATGTATTGTTCAATGTTTCAGTAGAAAAGACTTCGAAGGAGTTGTGGGACAAGCTTTCATCTATGTATGGGATGGCTTCTGCTTCGAACAAGGTATTTATCATGAAAAGGTTGTACAATATAAAAATGAAAGAAGGTGGGATTGTTTCGAATCACTTAAATGAGTTCAATACCTTAGTTACTCAATTGATTTCGATGGGCATTAATTTGGATAGTGAAATTAAGGCTATTTTGTTCTTGTTCTCTTTACCTAATAGCTGAGAAGTTGTAGTAATGGTAGTTAGCACTTCGGTGGCTGCCAAGAACAAGTTGAATTTTGACGATGTTGCAGGAACTCTTCTAAGCGAAGACATGAGAAGGAAAAATCAAGAGTCTCCTTCTGGTGATGCGTTGACCATGGTGAGTAGGGGAAGGCCTCAAGATCAAGGAAGAGACAATTATAGAAGAAGATCGAAATCTGCAAAACAATTGAAATCTAAAGGAAAAATTGGTGATTGCTGGTTTTGTGGTAAAGCTAGTCACAACAAAAAGAATTGTCATTCTTACAAGAAGGCACAAAAAAAGGTTCAGGACAATGAAGTCAATACTCTTTTTGATAAAGAGGACAGTGTTTTAATCCTCTCCACAAGTGACACCATTTCAGACTCATGGGTGTTGGACTTGGGTGCATCTTTTCATGCCACTTCATGCACAGAGGTTTTCACAAACTACCAGGAAGGTCAGTTTGGAAGTGTCTACTTAGGTGAAAATAAAGCATGTGATATCATTGGTAAAGGGGATGTTTTGTTACAGCAAAGTGGCAGACATAAGTGGCTATTAAAAGATGTGTGTCATGTTCCAAAATTAAAATGGAATTTGATATCTGTTAGCCAACTCTATGCACAAGGTTGCAATGTTAATTTTTCTTTGGAAACTTGGAAAGTGACTAAGGGATCTTTGGTGATTACAAAGGGAAATAAAGTAGGCAATCTTTATGTTTTTGAAAGTCATGTTGATGTAGGAGATGTGTTGACAGTTGAGGATAGTGGGACCGAGTTGTGGCATCAAAGGCTTGGACACATGAGAAAACGAGGACTTGAAGTCATGCTTAAAAGAGGACAACTTCTGGGTCTGAAATATGTTGACTTGGAGTTTTATGATCATTGTCTCTATGGAAAACAAAAGTGGGTCATCAGTTTTTTGAAGAACAATCGTGACAAGAAGACATCACCTTTGGAGCTGGCTCATTCAGATATCTTCGGGCCTACTAAGGTAACCTCTATTGGAGGTGTGAATTACTTTGTCACATTCCTTGATGATTGTACTAGGAAGGTTTGGATTTATATGCTCAATCGAAAATCTGAGGTGTTTAGTAAATTTAAAGTTTTTAAAGCTCTAGTTGAGAATCAGTGTGGGCATAGCATTAAATGTTTACAAATGGATAATTGTGGTGAATTATGTGGATTAGAATTTGATAATTTTTGTGTGGATAATGGTATTCATTGAATAAAAATTGTTCCTTTTACACCTCAAGAGAATGGCGCAGCTGAAAGGTTAAATAGAACAATTCTGGAAAGAGCTAGGTGTATGCTCTCTAACGCTAGTATGGGTAAAGAATTTTGGGCGGAGGCATGTAATATTGCTGTTTATTTGATTAATCGAGCACCTTCCTCTCGATTAAATTTTGATATTCCAAAAGAGAGGTGGATGTGCAAATGGATTTCTTATAGCCACCTACGCGTCTTTGGTTGCGAAGCATTCGCTCTTATACCCAAGGAGAAGCGAACTAAATTAGATGCTAAGTCTAGGCGATGTATCTTTGTTGGGTATGGCACATATCAATATGGATTTCGGTTGTGGGATCTGGTTCACAGAATGATTATCCGTAGTCAAGACGTAGTGTTTAATGAGAAATCTTTTCCTGCTTTCCAATTTTGAGATAAGCTAGTTACAGAGTATATTCCTTTGTCTCTTTTTGAGAATTCTTCACCTAGAGTATCATAGTCCTTGTTGAATTCAAATCCAATGGGAGTTTCTTCCGTCATTTCACTTTCCTCCCCTCTTTCGAGTTCTCTGTCTTTTGGCAGAAGTCATAATTTTGGGCCGGTCTCTGAAGATTCATCACCTAGCACAGGGCGTATCCCGGATGACATTTGTCTAAGCATGGAATGGCTGATTTCTGAGTCTTTACCTTCCTTTCAAGGTTTGCATGGTGCAAAGCCTTCATAGCTTGATACTGCTAATCGCGGTTTTCTATCTAAGTCTCTGAATTGTTTTCCAGGTCCTTCTTTCTTGGAGACACCGATTGGTTTAGAGTTGTCATCTTTTAAAAATACTGATTCGCTTTGTGATCGCCATCGAGGGGTCTTGATTAATTTTCCTGGTGATGCTTCTCATGGGTTGCAGCAATCTCATGTTGGGGTTTTTTTCCATCTCGAGGAACTACGACCAGAACCCCCTCCCTGTCTTGATGCATCACGCGGGGAAAGTCACAAACTTTCTTCTTCAATTGCTGGTGTCATTTGGCCTGCGGGTTGTGGTGATTGTCAGTCACAATTTTATGATTCTTCACAGTTTGTCTCACAAGACACCAAATTGCTAGAAAATGTTCTTCAATCGGATAATACCCTGAGACGATCTACCAGGCAGCGACAACCTCTGGCTAAGTTCTCAGATTACGAGTTATTGTTTTGTGCAGAGGCAGAGCCCGAGTTGTTGATCTCTGATCAAACAGAGCCAACTAATTTTAAAGTTGCTACTAATAGTGTTGATTGCCTTAAATGGCAGGATGCAATGCATGAGGAGATGGAGTCATTACTCACAAACCAAACTTTGGATTTGGTACCCCTTCCACCAGATAGAAAAGCATTGAAGAAAAAATGGGTATACAAATTGAAGGAGGAAGATGGAGGCTAGAAACATTATCGGGCCAGGCTTGTTGTGAAAGGTTATGGGCAACAAAAAGGAATCGATTTTGATGAGATATTTTCACCAGTTGTGAAAATGACAACCATTCGAGTTGTTTTGGGTCTTGCCACTATTAGAGATCTTGAGCTTGAAGAGTTTGATGTCAAAACTATGTTCTTACACGGGGATGTTGATGAAGAATTGTACATGGAGCAACCTAAAGGATTTTCCAGAAAGGGGCAAGAACATCTCTATTGCAGGTTGAAGCAAAGTTTGTATGGGCTCAAGTAGGCCCCAAGACAATGGTATCTTAAATTTGATCGTTTCATGACTGAGCATAAGTTTATAAGGTGTGAATCTGATCCATGTGTCTATTTCAAACAACTTCCTAATGGTGAATTTGTTATTCTTCTTCTCTATGTTGATGACATGTTAGTAACCGACACTAGCATGCAAATTGTCTATGAGCTTAAGGATCGGTTAGCTAACATATTTTCTATGAAGGATTTAGGGGCAGCGAAAAGAATTCTTGGTATGACCATTTCTCGGGATAGAAAGAAGAGAGAAATCAGGCTATCACAACAACAATACATTGATAAGGTTCTAGATAGATTTGGCATGACCAATGCTAAGCTCGTCAATACTCCATTAGCTAGTCATTTTCAGTTATCTTCTGAAATGTGTCCTACCACTCACGAAGATCAAGAATTTATGAAGGGAGTTCCTTATACATCTGCAGTTGGCAACATTATGTATGCCATGGTCTCTACTCATTCGGATATTGCTCATGCAGTGGGAGTAGTCAGTCTCTTTATGAGTAATCCTGGTAAACCTCATTGGGAGGTGGTCAAATGGATCTTAATGTATCTTAAAGGTACTTCTGATTATGGGTTGTGTTTTGGAAGAGACAATACTCAGCTACAAGGTTTTGTTAATTTTGACTTAGGCAGAGATTTAGACAAATGAAGGTCTACTACCGGTTATGCTTTCACGTTTGTTGGGGTAGCCATTAGCTGGGTTTCCCGATTACAACAGTCTGTTGCTCTTTCTTTTGCTAAGGCTGAATACATGGCTCTCTCCGAAGGAGCTAGGGAGCTAACATGGTTGCAACATTTGTTAAGTGAGTTGAGCTATAAGCAAGCTGATTTTGTTCTTTTCTATGATAGTAGCAGTGAAATTTTTATGGCTAAGCATCATACATCTCAATGTCGCTCTAAGCATATTGACTTGAGACATCACTATGTTTGCCATGTCATTGAAGAAGGCAAGTTATGGGTTGCTAAAATTGATACAACTTTGAATCCAGTTGATGCCTTGACAAAGGCAGTCTTGCGAGAGAAGTTTAAATACTATAGGACTTCTCTCGGTCTTGTACCAATTTGATACTAGAGGATTCACAGGGGAAGTCTTGTTTTGGAGCAGTCTTCATTGTTCTTCAAGTGGGAGTTTGTTAAAGAATGAAGCCCAACAGTCGTGGCTTTTGGAATGACCCAACTGTTGAGGTCTTTAGCTGTTTGACTTCCTTTAACTTCTTATGCTCTATTCAAATATATACAGATTGTATACTGTAAAATATACTAATGAATAAGATTTTCCCTGCCAAGATAGTGGATGTAGCCAATATTGGTGAACCACTGTAAATCCTTTGTCTCATGTCTTTTTTATTTTTTCTTTTCTCTATTATTCTGCATTTTTCCTATGAATCTTCGTTCACAGTAATATATTAAGAATTTTCCAAATATGGTTAAGCTTGATATCATATATGTTTTAGCAATCATAGTATATACTTATACTCAATATTCGATGGATTTACATTGGCTTGTGATTTGCTTTCATAACCATAATTTATGCCTAGTTGTGATACTCTCTATTTTAAAAAATACTATTCTTTTCTTCCTTGCATCGAATACCTAACATTGATTACTTTGATTTTTGTTTATTTCAATGGTTATAATGTTTGAAGCTTGGAAATCAATGTTAACATCACCCTTTCATTTCAATGAAATAC
>VDFB02322083.1:32769468-32827507 GCA_007258455.2 Sequoia sempervirens | reverse complement strand
TCTCTCTTAATTTTCTTCATCCTGCCCCTTCTCCCTCTCTTACGTCTCTCTCTCACTCATTCACTCCATCTCGCTCCCGTTTACCTTAAACCCTCTACCCTCTACCCTTAACCCCTCCTCCCTTTATATCTATCCCACTCCCTAACTCTCTCTCTCTCTCTCATTCTTCCCCTCATTCTTCCCCCTCCTAATTCTCTTTGCCTCACTCTCCCTTCTTCCCCTCTTTCCCTCGCCCTCCCCCCTCCTAATTAACTCTCTCTCTCTCTCCCTCCCCACTTCTTCCCATATTTCCCTCTCCCTCCCTCCTAATGAAATCTCTCTTCTCTCTCTCTATCTCCACACACTTCCCCTCTCCCTCTCCCCCTCCTCCCAATGAACTCCTCTCTCCTCATTCTTCCCTTCTCCCCTCCCCCTTCTAATTCTCTCTCCCTCACTCTCCCCTTCTTCCCCTCTACCCTCCACTCTCTCTCTCTCGCCCAACCTCCACCTCCTAATTATTGTTAGGTCTATATATGCACAAATCGGATATCCAATTTATAGCACTAAAATACTACCGTTAGAGAGCATTATAAAAAAAAATTATTATTATTTTTTTTATTTTAAAAAATTTTCAAATCAGATATTGAATTTAGTCAGATATTTGATTTGTGGGCCATACCAAAACCCCATATGGCCCATTTTTTGCATTCCAATGGACCCTACATTCTTTTTGCAGGCTTTGCAAGTGAAAAACACAGTTTTAGATAGGAAGAGACAAAGTTCAACTTTTTGGAGCATATTGTACTCAAATTTGTCATAAACAATAATTTTTCAGCATCTTTTATAAAGTATAGTGGGGAGCAATAGTCATTAGAAGCATAAACATAAGAGAAAGCGTACAAAAGAACAAATTGAAGAATATAGACAAAAAGATAAAGAAGATCATAGGAAGAGAAGACAAGGTATGTTAAATATTGGTGAATTTGAGCCCTATGGTCTTTCAAGTGAAGAGGAAATTGAATATGTACAAGGTAAAAATTTTGAACATGATATTGAAATTGGGAATGAAAATGTTCAAATTGATAATCAAAATGTTTAAGCTAAAAATGCTGGAATTGAAGATGTTGAACATGATATTCAAATTGGGAATGAAAATATTGAAATTGATAATGAAAATGTTGAAGGTGAAAATGTTGGATTTGAAGATGTTGAATATGATACTGAAATTGGGAATGAAATTATTCAAATTGAATGTGAAAATGTTGGAATTGAAGATGTTGAACATAATATTGAACTAAGTGTAAATCATGTTTCACCAGATTACATGAGAAATGAAGAACATTGTGTGGAAGAAAGACATATTCCAAATTCAAGACCTTCAAGAACCCCTAAATGGTTACTTGAATTTGATGAGAACATTATAAACAATTTTGAAGGAAAGAGGTCAACACGAACTATTCAGTTGTGGGCTAGAAGACTTTTCAACCAATATTTTAGTGATAAGGCATTGACTGAGCAATGCCAAATTTTTGTACAATTGCTAAAGATGCAAAAGATGAGACCTTTTCTATCCAAATTGAAGATTTGTGTGAACAAGAGGACCAAAAAAAATTCTATTATTGTCAAAAATATTTTTAATGCTCTCAATTCTATTGGAGAAAATAACAAGGAAAAGGATAAGCGAGTTGCTCGAAGAGTCATTACAACTACCCTAGTAAGCCATGAATTGAAAAAGGCTCGCTTTATGAGACAAAATTGTATTGATTTTGACATAAATCATAAAACTTTGGATAGAGCACTTGCAAGAAGAGAAAGAATAGATGATCTTCTTCAAAATGATACATGGGATTTTTTCTAGAGGCTTCCATGTGTTAATAAGAAGCTAACTGATAATGTAAAGCAAGTAATTCAACAATTTTGGCATGATAACTCTAGAGTATCACCCAATGCAAAGGATGTTTTAAAGTTAATAATTGGCAATCGAGACTGTACACCACATCCTAAACATTTCTTGGAATCAAGCCAAACAATGTTGTTCAAAAAATTTATCAAAGCACATCCAAATATGGAAATATTGCAAAGGACTTTTTAAGGTTTGAAGACATTTTATTTTGTGCCTCTTAAAATTCATAATACTTGCTGTTGCAAATACCATGTGAAGTTTTCAATGTACCGTGAACTATTATTCTATATCCATTTTACTTTGCATACTAATTAAATGTTGTAGGAGTGTGGTGCAATGCATCTTCCAAAATCATCAAGGGACTTGCTAGATATTTTTTTATGTTCTAGAGATGATGGTTGCTTTTTCTATAGAAATGATTGTTTAAATGCAAAGTGCTCACAATGTGGTGGCTTGTCAAAGTTTGTTCAATGTTTTCATGAGAGTTCGAACATGAATTTGGAAAGAAGCTTGTTGAGAAAAAGAGATATGAGATAGTCAAATATACTTTGCAGAGTGGAGGTGAAGGTTCTAGATGTGAGTTGGTTTCAAAAGAATGTAGTGTTGCTGATTTTATTTCAGATTTTAAGGACAATCTTTTCTACAAGTATACAAGGCATAGTCATAGGTATCAGTGGTTGGATCAACAATTTAGGATGTGTAAGGACTCTTTTCTGATTGGCACTATTATATCAGTGGTTGATTTTGTAGAAAACTACACATTGCAACAACAAAATGAGGTACAATATCAGTATTACAATTCCATTTAGATTATTATTTTTGTCCACATAACATTTAGACATGCACCTGATAGTACAGAGGAGGATCGAAAGATAATCAGAGACTATCATTTTTATATGAGTGATGATAGATCTCACTGGTCTGAGTATGTCCAACATTGTTTGGAGAATTTTTTTGAGTTCTTGCAAGAGCATGATATAGCACTAGGCCGACATCTAATTTGGTCAGATAATTGCATAGGTCAATTCAATAATTCTCTTATGTTTCATTGGTTGAGTAGAATGCATGTAGAGAGGGGTCTACCTCATATTTGGAGTTTTTTTGAAGTTGGACATGGGAAAGGGGAGCATGATGGAGCAGGTGGGTATGTGCAAGATCATCATGGAAAAAATAGGCTCTTAAGTGGCAAAATATTTAGAAAAATTAGAGTTGGGCAATTTGAAGTAAAAATTTGAATAAGTTATCTATATTATTTCAAAAATATGTAAGAATAGAATCTATAGAAAATTGAATGTAGTTTCTAAGCTACTAGGTTTATTTAAAAATAATAAAAATATATTTGGTGAAAATTTGAAATTTCAATGCAGTAGTACTTAAATTTCAAGGAAAAATTAAGAAGTAGGTGTCTGTCTAACCACCCTAACCATAATAAAATGATAATATTAATTATAATAAGTTTCCACAATGCATATCATAAGTTTGTATAGCTTCTGGATTTGATTGTGTGCAAATTTTTTTAGCATCAAAATTTTGCACACAATCAAATCCACAAGCTATACAAACAAATGATAATATTTTTTTATAAGATTTTAGAAATAAGTAGAGGACTCATTTCTGGATGTGATGCATATTTTTTTGTAACTTTTTTCTAAGTAAATAATTCATTATGAATTTTTTATTACAAATTTTAAAAAAATTTAAAAACTCGTATGTCTGACCACCTTAACTTGGTCAAAATTTCATGAAATTCAATTTTCCTTTTTTTAATCCTATAGTATGTGAAACATAGAATGTGATGCATGTTTTGATTCCAAAAATGTGATACTGTTTGAAAGCTATAGATGTTTTTCAATCAGCCTATCAATCAAGACTTTAGTCATAATTCAAATAGAAAATGAATAATAATTATTTATTAAATTCAAAGTAAAGCATAATTTATATTGGTGGAAAGTTGAGAATTTCCTTTAAAAACCCTTTTCATTTCATCAATTTTGGGTAAAAAAAAAGTCGTCAGCCACATACCTTACAAATACCCATCATGATCCTGCACATACCCAGGTGCATGCATAAAGAGAGCATTAGTTAAGGAGAAATTGAAGATTTTAGGAGAAAAATTCAGCGATGCACATTCTATAAATGATTGGTGTAGTTCAACATTGTCACATGGAGGGACACTTGATTCAACAGTGCACAAATTCTTTTGGTTCATTGAGGAGGGTATAGTGGCAGGAAGATTGGATTGTCATACAATCAAATATTCTTCAAAGATGCATTCATTTCGAAGCTTAGATGCAGGTACATGGACCATTTGGACACGAGATTTGGCTTGTTTTTGTTAGAGTTGTATTCAGTGCGAGTGGGATAAATGCGAGTTAAGTGAGTGGGTGGATACATGGGTACCACAATATCTAACTCCTTTATCTCAAACAATATTCATGACAAATGACACAATGGAAAGTTCAGTTGATTACAACTTGCTTTCAGATCTACTACAACTAGGACATATTTTTGTAGTTGTTGCACCAGAGGGGAATGAAGAGAGATCAGACTATTGGTTGGCTCGATGTGTGCGGGTAAAACATAAGCTAACACAACCAATGGAAGATGATGATGGTTTCGTGTATCCTACAAGTTCAGTTGTGGTTGTAGGAACTTGGTTGTGAACATACATGATTAGAAAGAAAGGCATACCTGTATTTGAAGACTATGAGAAACAAAAAACCATTCTCATGTATTCACACCCTGTTATAGCAACAAATGTTAAGTTGTTGAAGCATCATGCTAGACCAAAGAAAAAACAACTATGGACACTTAGTAATGTTGATCATGAAGCAATATTGGATACTCTTAAGAAAAGAGATGACCCTTCAGGCACACTTGACTAGCATTTTCAAGAATGGAAGGTAGAATGCTTATGTTCATTATGATTAAGTTCATTAGTGTTCTTTATTTAATACTGATATTTTATATACTATTGCAATGTAGGTGTCTTTAATAGTGATATTTTGTATGCACTTTTACAATATTTTTGGCAAGATTGATCATGGACCTGCTGCAACAATAGCCAGATCTGATCCTTTCAAAGAAGTATGTAACAAATTAGAGTTCAATATAGATTAGTTATTCTAAGTCTCTTTTATAGTTTACATCGCTAACTCATCATCATTCAGGTTGTTTAGATTAATATAGATATGTTAGTCTAAGCATCTTTTCTATTGTGACAATATAGATTTCTCATTTTCCCACTTTTGTGATATTCCTAGCATGATTGATCATGGACCTGTTGCAATAATAGCCAACTCTGATCCTTTCGGAGAGGTATACTACAGATTACAACAATATAGATTGGTTATTTTAAGCATCTTTTATAGTCTGCATTACCATCTCATCATATTTTGTGTCATTTAGAATAATATAGATTGGTTATTTTGAGCATATTTTATAGTTTTCATCACCAATTCATCATCATTCAAGTAGTTTAGATTAATATAGATTTGTTAGTCTAAGCATCTTTTCTATTGTGACAATATAGATTTCTCATTATCCCACTTTTGCGATATTCCTAGCATGATTGATCATGGACCTGCTACAACAATAGCCAGCTTTGATCCTTTCCAAGAGGTATGCAATAGATTACAACAATATAGATTGGTTATTCTAAGCGTCTTTTATAGTTTGCATTACCATCTCATCATATTTTGTGTCATTTAGAATAATATAGATTGGTTATTATAAGCTACCTTGATGGTTTGTACAGGTGCTTGTCAGTCCAGAACGTGAACATACTACTATTGTTGAAGACTGTGCTTGAATGCCTCTAATAGGAAAATTTTGTAAAATTTGAATTCTCAAATTGGAAACAATGTAAAATGGTCATAATTGTGTATGGGCATAATCTATACCCAATGATGTTTTTGGAAATATGGGTCAAATGTCTGGAATTCTATAAAGGGTATGTTTAAAATGTAAAGGGGTTTGTATTTTGGAAACTCATAGATTTTGTAAGGGGGTCTATTTTTGTACTTAATTGAGCTAAAACCGAAGGTTTTCTTCCTGGTTCTTTCCTGTCGATATGCTCATTTGAACCAGGTTTTGTAATATCTCCCATTTATATATAATAAATTATAGTGGCTTGCAACTTTTGCTCCTCAAATCCAACTTGGGTGCAACTTCATTTTTAGCAGCTTTCATGAGGTTTTTAAGGAAATCAATGTTTCCAACCTTTCCACACCCTATAAATTCATCAAACACATCTATTAGGACCTACACAAGCTTGAGCCAACTTTAAATCTTGTTTCCCCCACGTTTCATTGACATTAGCAAGTTGTAACCACCATTTTTGGTGCAAGAGCACCTACACCACTATATCATTGTGGATCATTTCAATGATTAAAGGTATTGGGAGTTGGATTGCAAGGAATAGAAATGTACTTAAGGCCTTCAAGGGCTCGAGATAGGTTTGGTTGAAGGAGTTTTTTTCTTTGAATAAATAAAGTTTCAATTGCTTAGTTCATATTTTATTGTTTTTCTTGTGTTTTCTGCCTGTGCACAATCCATTCAAGCATTTTTGTATCAAAAATTTATGTAGAAAAATTATTACATGTCTTGAATTTATTCTTAGTTCTTAATAAAGGGTTTCTTTATTCATTTTGTGCCTCAAAACTCAAACTTTCTTTAGACGGGTTCCTAAATAGGGGAATAAGAGTTTTGCAGTTTTAATGGCTTGAATCGCATCCCACCTACTGTGTGCCAATGTGAATTGGTGGGATGAGTTGGTAGGGATTAGGAAATGATATTTCAAGAGTGGAAGGCATGGAGAACTGGGTTTTGAAATAAAATGAAGAGTTAAAGGTCTAAAAATGGTGGTTTTTCTTCACTTGAAAATATAGTTTTTACCCTAGGGTTTGCAAAAATATTTGAGATACCAAAATTTTCTTTGTTTTATAAGCATATTGGGGCCTAAATAAAGGTTTCTAAGGTTGTGGCAGAGTCTGAAAGGTTGTGGAAGTGCTACATCCAATAAACCCTCAAGAATTACAATAAAAATAAGGGTTTTCTAATTTGATGGTTACAGGTCCATACAAATGGAATCTAGGCAATTTATTTGTTGTCCCAAGGTTTCAAGGGTTTGTGTGGTGTTTGAAGGTATGTTGCTTTGCATTTTTGGGCTAATTGAGTAGCCTGTTCAAGGGTGAATGTATAAGAAGTCAACATTGGTCCAAAGGAGTCTATGTTGTTTCTCATATATGTTGTATAACTTGGATATGGGTGTTTGAATCAGTCATGTGTTGGTCTAGTGTTTTGGAAAATTGTGAAGTAATTGGACAAAAACTAGTTTCTCACTATTACAAGGGTTTAAGGTGGTTAAAGAGGGAAATGTGTATTTAGTTGCTTGTCAAGTTTTAAGGGAGTTTTAGATAGTTCAAAAAGGTCAGAATAATCTTGTTAGATGCCTCAAATAGGTAAGTTGCAAAGAGTTTGTGATTGTGCCCTTGTATCTGCATCAAATTTTCACCTAATTTCACTCAATCCAATGTAGCTCGAAGTGATTCGGTGTATTTGGTTGCAAAAGAGGACCATCCCTAGCGTAAACGTACCCATACAAATGTGTTGGAATAGTCTGTTTGGTCGTACGAGTTGCGGAATGAAAGTTGCACCACTTTGCAACTTTACACTGCTTGCATCTGGCAACTTTTCCCTCCACTGAAAAGTCATCACCATAAGAAAACGCCTCGGAGATAGAAAAAACTGAGAGAGGTTTTTGTAGATGGTCCCAACACAATCCCATAGCCTCAGACAGAGAGTTTGTAACCATCACAGTCTCTGAGAAATAGCCCTTCAAAGATTGTTGCCTTTTAGCACTTTGGACTCTTAAGGGAAATCGTCAGTCCAATGTACCTCAGAGTGATTCGGCATATTTGGGTGCAAGAGAGGACCATCCCTAGTGTAAACATACCCATCCAGACGTGTTGGAACAATCCGTTTGGTCGTACAAGTTGTGGAATGAAAGTTGCACCACTTTGCAACTTTACACTGCTTGCATCTGAAAACTTTTCCCTCCACTAAAAAGTCATCACCATAGGAAAATGCCTTTGATATAGCAAAAACTAAGAGAGGTTTTTGTAAATGGTCCAAGACGATCCTATAGCCTCAGACAGAGAGTTTGTTAGTATCACTATCTCCGAGAAATAGCCCTTCAAAGATTGCTACCTTTTAGCACTTTGGACTCTTAAGGGAAATCGCCGGTCCAATGTAGCTCAGAGTGATTCGACGTATTTGGGTGCAAGAGAGGACCATCTCTAGCATAAATGTACCCATCTGGATGGTTGGAACAGTCTGTTTGGTTGTATGAGTTGCGGAATGAAAGTTGCACCACTTTGCAACTTTACATTGCTTGCATCTGGCAACTTTTCCCTCCACTGAAAAGTTATCACCATAGGGAAACGCCTTTGAAATAGAAAAAACTGAGAGAGGTTTTTGTAGATGGTCCCAACATGATCCCATAGCCTCAGACAAATATTTTTTAAGCATCACGGTCTCTGAGAAATAGCCCTTCAAAGATTGTTTCCTTTTAGCACTTTGGACTCTTAAGGGAAACAAGTGGGAAACATAGTTAACCTCTTAACAAACTTGGTTTGAAGTAATTTCATTCTTTTTTGTGCATTTAAAATGGATTTTTAAGCCTTCCACCTTAAAAGTGACCTCTAAATAACTTCAAACACCTTAACTACCTCATTCTTATTCATTTTTTTTGAAAACAAGCATTTTCATTCCAAGAGGCTGAGCTTTCATTTTTGCTTGTTGGATTGAATGCGAACCGTGACACAACTTTCTTTTTTCAAAAATTGTTCAACATCATTGAACTAAGAATTTATCACACATCTGCAGAGAAACAAATGAGTACTACAAACTAAAACACATTGTAACACTTTGGTTCTCACTGACTTGATGTACTCTTCAACATCTCTCTTCTCTAAAAGCAACCTCTAAATCACTTCAAAGACCTTAACTACCCTAAAAGTGACCTCTAAATCACTTCAAACACCTTAACTACCTCAATATTATTCATTTGTTTTGCAAACAAGAATTTTCATTCCAAGAGGCTAAGCTTTCATTTTTCCTTTCAAAGAAAAATCTTCCTATGCCACTATTACACTTCACAGGTAAACCAGGTTTTGTATTGTGGACCTATATTAAGCTACCACTCTCAAGACCATGTAACAATGATACAAAATAAATTTTGAGACTACAAGAATACATCTGATAACTCTTGAGTGTACTAAAATAATTCTTATGATTTTTGAAGAATGTTGATAACTCTACTCAGTTGTCTTATTTTTTCAATATCATACAAATTGAACCTTGGCATGAATAGACTCTATATATCAAGCTACCACAATTCAAGTTTCAATGATGAATACTTATCATGCATGTTTTAAATGACATTCAAGTTTACGGTGGTTTTTTTTTTATATGATGTTATGTGATATTCTAATCGTAATTCATGCTTCTAGGCTGCACATCTCTATATATATATATATATTATTTTTACATGTTTTCTCCATTGTTCAACCCTACACCGCAAGTAAATAGTTGCATATCATGTGGAATGAGGGGGCAGCAGGCTTGAGATCCCTTTAAAGTTTGTTTGAGTACATTTAAAATGAACTTTTAAGCCTTGCACCCTAAAAGTGACCTCTAAATAACTTCAAACACCTTAACTACCTCATTCTTATTCATTTGTTTTGCAAACAAGAATTTTCATTCCAAGAGGATGAGCTTTCATTTTTGCTTGTTGGATTGAATGTGGACCATGACACAACTTTCTTTTTTCAAAAATTGATCAACACCATTGAACTAAGAATTTATCACACTTCTACAAAGAAACAAAGGAGTACTACAAACTAAAACACATTACACTTCGGTTCTCATTGACTTGATTTACTCTCCAACATCTCTCTTCTCTCATGTGGAGATTTAGAACTGCTTGGCCATGCCTTTGCATCATTAGGGAAGTTTTTCTCTTTTTGACAATGTCAAAAGCATGGTTGCATATAGATTAGGAAAAATACCTTTTCTTTTAGATTAGTAATGTATGGAAGATTCAAAAAGTATCCTTGATATTACAAAAAGGCATGTGTTTATACACTTCAAACATGCAATCACTCTCAAGACCAATGTAACAATGATACAAAATAACGTTTGAGACTGCAAGAAGAGATCAAAATGGCTAGTGTACTAAAATAATTCTTATGATTTTTGAAGAATGTTGATAACTCTACTCAATTGGCTTCTTTTTTCAATATCATACAAATTGAACCCTGGCATCAATCGACTTTGTATATCAAGCTACCACAATTCAAGTTTCAACAATGAATATTTATCATGCATGTTTTAAATGGCATTCAAGTTTAAAGTGGTTTTTTTGTTTATATGATGTTATGTGATATTCTAATCATAATTCATGCAGAGAAATAGAGGACTACTACAAACTAAAACACATTGCACTTTGGTTATCATTGACTTGATGTACTCTCCAACATCTCTCTTCTCTCATGTGGAGAGATAGAACTGCTTGGCCATGCCTTTGTAGCATTAGGGAAGTTTTGCTCTTTTTGACAATGTCAAAAGCATGGTTGCATACAAATTAGGAAAAGACCTTTGCTTTTATATTAGCAATGCATGGAAGATTCAAAAAGTATCCTTGATATTACAAAAATTTATGTGTTTATACACTTCAAATGTGCAATCACTCTTAAGAAAAATGTAACAATGATACAAAATAACATTTGAGACTACAAGAAGACGTCAAAATGGCTAGTGTACTAAAAGAATTCTTATGAATTTTAAAGAATGCTGATAACTCTACTCAGTTGGATTCTTTTTTCAATATCATAAAAATTCAATCCTAGCATCAATCGACTCTGTATATCAAGCTACCACAATTCAAGTTTCAATGATGAATATTTATCATGCATGTTTTAAATGACATTCAAGTTTATAGTGGTTTTTTTGTTTATATGATGTTATGTGATATTCTAATTGTAATTCATGCTTCTAGGCTGTATATATATATATATATATATATATATATATATATATATATATATATATATATAATTTTTACATGTTTTCTCCATTGTTCGGCCCCTACACTGCAAGTAAATGGTTGTATAGCATGTGGAATGAGGGGGCAGCAGGCCTAAGACCCCTTTAAAGTTTTATTGAGTGCCTTCTTTTCATTTTTTGTGAGTTTTGTGCCAAGTTTCCTCAAAGAAATGTGGTCTCATAGAATTCCATGACAAGCTAGTGTAATTGATAGCTGCTCCTAGTTATTATTTATGTAATGTGAAGTAATTGCATAACTGCTTAGGTTGACTTTGTAAAAACTATATTGTTATTGAAATTTTTTCATCTATCAACATCTAGTTGTTACTTATGCAATGTGAAGTAATGCTTTGAGTTTGAAAGATGTTCAATGCAATGTAATCAGCAATATGAATATAAACTACATAATATTTAACCATTCTTTCTATGTTATTGTACATGTTGATATTTAACCATTGCTCACTTGATTAAATTTTCAAAGATTTTAATCATGCACATGAGGAGGAAATTAAATTTTGATTGTCAACTTCTATATATCAAATTATCCAATAATCAAGTGTATTTCCATATACAAAAATGGCATCAATGCCAACTCAAACAAAGTTTTACAATATGTGGCATATGCCATTTCGGTATCTATTCAAAATTTACATGCCAAAATGTCTATCCCATCCTAAACTACTGGTGGATCATCAAAATGGAGCCTCTTTGAAACACTTGTTGGCTCTGAAGGTAGCTACACAAGAAAAAGTCAAACCACAATTGAGATTAGTTATACTATATAATTTAAAATTGAATAATTAACATAAAAATCAATATACATTGAATTATAATTGAACTCTAAAATTAAAATCTTGATTACCTAGAATATACATCTCTTCAAAGGGTTAGGAGTCCTAGAATATACCCCTCTCAAATAACCAACCATACCAACTTTTGTAACATCAATCTATATATGTGAACAAAAACATAAAATTAATCAAAGTTAGCATAGAATTGTCGGTAATAAGAACATATTTACCAAGCACAAAATAAAATAAACACATACCTCTTTAGGTTGATCTTTTTCTATATCTCTTTTAGGTGTTTCGACACCTCCTCCTTGAGGTGTTTCAACACCTCCTCCTTCAGGTGTTCGAATTCCTACTCCTTCAGGTGTTATGGCACTTATCAACAATGGTGTATAGCTCACAACCACCTATACATAAAAATGACAAGTACATATGAAACTACGAATCTATGTCAATGTATGCATAATTAATAAAAGATCTTATAAATCTTAATTCAATCAAATTTGAGTTCAATTACCTTTCCTTTATCTAACATTGTGCCTCCATAGTCTAGAGAGCGTCACACCTCGCTCGCACTAGGTGTTTCCTACAAGTAGAAAATAAGATAAACATATAAGTTAATATATAATTTCATTAATGACAATTCAAATGACAAGCAAGTATATAACTAGTAAAAAAATGTAAATGAGTGAGTGTGAAAATACATATTGTGTGCGTGTCGAGACCAAATGAAATGGCCCTAAGGATGCTATCAGTCACCTGTGTGAGCTCCTCCTCAGACATTAACTGTTAAATAGACCATGTAAATAAATATTAGCACTTGATACTATCTCTTATTAATATTCATTTTTTTTTAAATGCAAGTTATGAATTTACACCTTAAATGTTACCTGTGTAACTATTCTAATGTCCACATCTCTAGCAGGAGAGGACTTTGTAGGGTGTGCTCCACTCCCCTACGTGTGATCTCCTATAATCTCCACATTTTGGATGTCATAATAAGAAGTGTCTAATGGATGCTCAATGGGTTGTACAATAGGACCCAAGCATATTTGTTGGCATGTATTGCAAATATGTGAGACACAAATATGTGGACCCAAGGAGGATGACACAACAGCACTGGATCCATCACTAGAATGTGGCTGAGCTACTAAAGAAGCATGGGAAACTAAAAGACCACTCAAAGAGTGAATGGCCTAGATAGTTTGTGTAGCTGCATCCTCCATAATATTTGGATGTTGTACTAGAGGTGGCGGAGGAAGGGGAGGATGGGGAACATATGGGCACCTGACTACTCTAATTGCCCCTAGCCTATCCTAGGCCATATCTCCACCAATGTCATGGAAGGGTTTAATGTCAAAGTAATTGACATGATGCCCTAACAAAAACTCAGCGTATAACTTTTTAATAAAGTAAAAAGGTACATCAAGATTATTGTTGGGTGGTTTATCAAAAACTATACACCAACGATCCCAAAAGTTATCTACTATGCCCCTATGTGTGCAGCATTTTATAAAAAGTTTTGGTTTGTTAACATTAACTGGCAAACCAGTGTTGGGGCTAATAAATAAAGAGGCTATTTGGAATTTTGTTATTTGGATATTTTTCACATCATCATAAGACAATCCACATGCATAATATTCCCTCATGGTTTCTCACCACGAATGAAAGGCATTATGTTGGGTGGAGAGGGTTTCTACATTCGTAATTATTCTTGTCAATGTGGTTGAAATATAGGATAATTAAGGGATTTTCTTATATAAACATCACAAATTCCCCTCAATTGATCCAATTTTTCAAGAATTAAGTCTTCAATTGATGGTTGTGGAGGTGGTGGAGCATTTAGTATTTCTGCATTTTGATTCTCAGCTGGTGGATTTTCATTCTCAACTGGTGGAATTTGTGCATTCTCATTCTCAGTAGCCATAATGCCTAATTAAATTTAAAAATAATTAATCTAATTAAAATTAGACAATATAAATGAAAATATTATAAAAATACCCTAGTTTTTGAAAAAAATCCAAAAAAAACCCTAAGTATTTAAGAAAAAACTATAAAATTCTCTAATTTTTAATACAAATGCATAAGCAACACTATTTTTAAATCAAAATCCATAAAAAAAAATCATTTTTTAATCAAAATCCATTCTAAACTCAATTGTTTCATAAAAATTCAATCAAAAACCCTATTTTGAAAAAAAATCCACAAAAAACATTCATTTTTTTATCAAAATCCATTCTAAACTCAACTTTTTCATAAAAATTCAATCAAAAACTCTATTTTGAAAAAAATCCACAAAAAAATCATTTTTTAATCAAAATCCATTCTAAACTCAATTTTTTCATAAAAATTCAATCAAAAACCCTATTTTGAAAAAAAATCCACAAAAAGCTAATTGCAATTATCCAAATCTAATTCAAAATTGAATCAAAGCAAATAAAAATCTAAAATCTTAACTTTTCAAATTGGATATTGGCGAAATCGGATATCCGTTACACGAAGAACCTCCTCACTATGCGCACGTGGGTTGTTGATTGTCAAATGATTTTAAAACAACCACAAAATTTGTAAATGTACACATTTTACAAATTGGATATTCGATTTGAATTGGATATCCAATATGGAAAACTAGGATTGGTGTTTGCTTTGGTGGTGTGTACTGACACCCAAGCCTAAAAAAAGTCAACACAATATTTTTTCGTGTTTTTAGGTCGATGAAAGACGTGTTTTTTTCTCATTGTCACTTTTTTTGGCCCACCATGATCATGCACATACCCACTATTGAGGTACTTGTAGAGGTTTCAAATTTGTTTCAAACGAATTTCAAGCTATTATTTCTAATAATGTACTTGAAGGTTTGCCTCTAGTAAGAAAGATTAGTCATTAGATGGACCTAATTTCTAGAACTAGTTTTTCGAATAAGGTAGCTCATTATATGACTCCAACAGAGAGAAAAGAGTTGAATAGACAAGTGCAAGACTTGTTGCAGAAAGGATTGAGTTGAGAGAGTTTGAGTCCATGTGCAGTACCTGCAGTACTAGCACCAAAGAAGGATGGGGAATGGCAAATGTGTACAGATTCTAGAGCCATCAAGAAGATTACCATCAAGTATAGATTTCCCTTTCCAAGAATGGATGACATGATGGATTGTTTGAGTGAAGAGTGGATATCACCAGATCTAGATTCAAGAAGGAGATGAATGGAAGACAACCTTCAAAACCAAGGAGGGCTTGTACGAGTGGTTAGTCACGCCTTTTGGACTAACCAATGCACCAATCACATTTATGCAGCTTATGAATGAGGTATTGAAATATTTTTTAGGAAAAATTGTTATTGTTTATTTGGATGATATTTTTATTTTCAGTAAGAAATTGAAGGATCACTTGATACATATCCAAAGAGTTTTTGAGAAGCTAAGGGAGGAGAAGCTATTGATTAATTTGAAGAAATATAGTTTTGTGAAGAGAGAGTTGGTGTATCTAGGATTTTTTTATCTTAGCAGAGGGTCTCAAAATGGATCCAAAGAAGGTGAGAGCTATCATTGAATGGCCTACTCTAAGGAGTGTTACAGAGGTAAGATCATTTCATGGTCTAGCAAGCTTTTACAGAAATTTTATTAAGAATTTCAATACTATTTGTGTACCTCTAACTGAAGCAATGAGAATGGATAGAAAAGAGTTTAAGTGTACCATAGGATCAACCAAATTTTTTGATATGTTGAAGAAGAAATTTACAGAGAAACCTATTTTGTCCCTTCCATATTTCAATAAGGTCTTTCAAGTAGATTGTAATGCTAGTGGCACTTCCATAGGAGCTATTTTGAGTCAAGAAGGTAAGCTTGTTGCCTATTTTAGTGAAAAGTTAAATGACGCCATGAAGAAATATTATGTCTATGATCAAGATTTTTATGCTATAGTTCAGGCTTTGAAGAAATGGAGACACTATTTGTTACCAAAAGAATTTGTTTTATATATTGAGCACTAGGCTTTGTAGTATCTCAATAGTCAAGGAAAGTTGAATCAAAGGTACTTAAAATGGGTTGAGTTTTTGTTGGGTTATACTTTTATTTTGAAGCCCAAGAGTGGAAGGTCAAACAAAGTTGTAGCTGCCTTGAGTAGAAGGAAAAATTTGTTGATAGAAATGAATATAGAGGTTGTTGGGTTCAATGGACTCAAGATTTTTTATCCTAAAGATCCAGACTTTGCAGAACCTTGGAAAGGATGAAATGGTTTGATTTCTTAATCCAAGATGGGATGTTGTTTAGAGGAACCCAATTGTGCATTCCAAGGAGTTCTATGAGAGAGAATCTAATCAAGGAGAAGCATATTACAGGATTGGCTAGACATTTTGGTCAAGATAAGAGCATTGCTCTTGTTAATGAGAATTATTATTGGCCATAGTTACTACAAGATATGAAGAAGTTTGTACAAAGTTGTAGAGTATGTCAGATGGCAAAAGTAACAGGTCAGAATGTTGGATTGTATCAGTCATTACCTATACCTGAGAGGCCATGGGAGGATATTAGCATGGATTTTGTTCTTGGCTTGGCAAAGACACATAGAGGGAAGGATTCCATATTTGTGGTAGTGGATAGATTTTCAAATATTGCACATTTCATTATGTGTCATAAGACCAATGATGATGTTCATGTTGTAGAGTTATTTTTCAAGAGCTGGTGAGACTACATGGTCTACCAAAGAGTATAGTTTTAGATAAAGATACTAAATTTGTTGGTTATTTATGGAGTACATTATGGAAGAAGTTGAAGATAGATTTGAAGTTCAGTTCTACACACCATCCACAAACTGATGGACAAACAAAGGTGGTGAATAGGAGTTTAGGCAACCTACTAAGATGATTAGTTGGA
Organism: Sequoia sempervirens; assembly: GCA_007258455.2. Classification (NCBI taxonomy): domain Eukaryota; kingdom Viridiplantae; phylum Streptophyta; class Pinopsida; order Cupressales; family Cupressaceae; genus Sequoia; species Sequoia sempervirens. The sequence continues at coordinate 32,810,859 of VDFB02322083.1, read as the reverse complement.
GATAATCCCAAGGGATGGGATTTGATTATACCACATGTGGAATTTTCTTACAACAATTCTATCAATATGGGCATTGGTAAATCACCATTTCAGATTGTACATGGGAGTAGTCCAAGAACTGCTTCTGAACTAAGAAAGATGGATAAGGGGGAGAAGAGTAGTGCTAAGGTTGAAGATTTTGTTGATCACTTGAAGAATTTGCACGAAGAGGTGAAAAACATATCATTAAGATGAACTCACAATATAAGGCTTAGGAAGATCAAAAAAGGAGGTATAAGGAGTTTCAAGTAGGAGATGAAGTCATGGTTCATTTATGAAAGGAAAAGTTTCTAGTTGGTACATACAACAAATTAAAGATGGAGAAATTTTGACCATGCAAGATCTTGAAGAAGCATGATTTAGGAAATGAGCTTATGAGGTAGACTTTCCTAGTGGAATAAACATTTCTCTTGTGTTCAACATTGTTGATTTGACAAAGTATCATGAAGGTGATATAGAGGAGGGTCCGATAAAAGAACAGTGAAAAATTCCAGCACCTACTTCAAAGAAGAGATAGAAGAAATCTTGGATAGTAGTGTGGGTAGAAGTACAAGAAATAGGAAACATGTAGAGTACTTGATTAAATGGAAAGGAGCGCCTACTAAAGATTCATCATGGTTATTTGAGGCTGAAGTTAATCGTCTTGGTTTCCCTCTAACCCCTGAGAAGTGACAAGGTCATTTTCAAATTACCCTAGGTGTCTGATGTAGGAGCATCCGACGGTGGAGGGAAATCTTTCGTCATCCAAAACAATTGTTTTCTTTATTTTATTTGGTTGTTTTGAGTCCCATGATGGCGGTTAGGGAGTATAAGACTGTCAAGCATCAAAAATAGTAAAAAATGGGCACTTACTATTTTTAGTAAGTTGGCCTAAACAAGGTCATATGAACGTGAAAATTTACCCCAAGGAGCAGAGCTAAAAAAAAATGGTCATGAAACAATCACCTCAATACCTTACATGGTTTGGGAGAAATTAAAGTTTCCATCTTGAGAGATTTCTCCAATGCAGCTTCAAATTTAAATATAAAACTTTAGAGGCCCCGAAATAGCTCAAAAAGTGGCCAAACTGACTTATGGTGGGTTAAAGTGTTGTAGAGCTCATTGAGAGCTTTCCAATGATATGCAATAATAGTAAATTGGACACCTAGATCAAAAGTTATGGCCCCACAAAGTTGACCCTCTAAAAAGGGAATTTTATAAATGTCTTCCTAGGCTAGAAATAAATCGACAAGACTTTTGGCGCCAAAAGAAAAAGGGGAAATTTGAAATTTCTAGAACATTCTAGGGAAATTATTTGGGAAAATAAAAAGGGTTAAGTGGGGGTTGTAGAAGGTGGCCCTAATAGAGAAGATTATGGCTCCAAATAGTATATTTTCTTTTCAGAGTTGATTTTTTTTGTAATAAATCAAGCCATGAGGCTATAGCATGTAAGTTTAGAATCTATAATTTCATTTTATGAAAATAATTGAAAATGGGTTTTTTTTTGTCTCACATCTTCTACGTTGGTATCTATTGTTGTGATTAGTGTGGTTTTAGGCAGCTTGGCCCTCATCAAATGGATATTGTAATATGACATATCTTGTATATGTTAGTTGGTTAGAAATGGTTTTATTCAATGTTGATTATCATGTGACATGTTATGGAAGTAATTAATGTAGAAAGCATCAAATGTGGTGTTTTTAAATGAACGTGCATGTTAGGTAACTCATGTCATTTGAAAATCTAATGAAATGATTGTAGTGATCTTAATTATTAGCTTTGTGAGTAGTGTAGTCGGGGAACCTTAGAAGACCTAGATCTAGATTAATATGTTATGCAATCTATTGTTATTTCATTTAAAAAAAATTGTTCCATTATTATGCAATAGTTAGTGTTGTCATTTGGGGTTCCTTGGCGGGGCGTTACATAAACAAAGGTTCCTTTACATTTTTTAAAATTGAAGATACCATGTGGTTGTATCCCACTAGATGGGAATAATATCACACTCCCCTTGTACAGTTCCCTTTAGATTAGAAGGGGTTATGTCATTCATTTTATTTTTTCAATTTAAAAATTTAGGTGAGATCACACTTGAAAATGGTAATGTGTTTCTAACTTTAATAATTTATAGAATCCACTTTCATAGGAATTGGTGATGAAATGTTTTATGTTATGATTTTGATTCAAGGGATTGGTTGTTCTTGCTACATGGGCTTTAAAACTTAGAAGTAGTTAGAGAAAAAGAGGGAGATTGATGCAATATCTATCAACATCCATATAGTAGATTAAAAAATGTTAAAATTTGATTATAAAATGTCCACACATGACATCTCCATTTTCACCATGGATGTGCAGGTAGTCTAGTTAAGGAACCTAAAGATGAAGATGGAACGTGAGCTTTTGTTGGTACTTTTGATGGTATGATGCATATTGTTATGTTATTATTATTATTATTATGTACAAATTTATTTGGATAGTTAGGTGATGCAATAGAGTGTTGTTAGGATAGGTGGGAAGGGAAACATTGTACTATTGGACGTATGGGGACATGTGGGAATGAGTTATGATTGTTAGAGTTTCTTTCCTAGTGTCTCGACAATTATGAATATGTGCTTTAGTTTGTATGTTTGAGTGAATAGGTACTGGGCATCGACTCCACCTAAATTGGCAGGTCTGAGTGTGTCTTAAACCCAATGGTACGGTTGATTGGAGATAGCACTTAGTCCCCTACCCTAGCCATCATCCTCAAAGAGGATGAGTATCCAAGTCGATACCCTATTAGTTCTGTAGTTAGTCTGTGTTGTTTGAAGTTTTTTCTTTTTACCGTGGTTGGTGGTCAAGTATTTTTTGTGGCATTTGGTTTATTGGATTTGAATTATTGGATTAAATGTATTTGATTAGCTTATGCATTAAAATAAAATAAATCGTTAAATGCCTTTGTTAAATAAATATAAACATATATGCTTACGTAAATAAATAATGATAGTTTGTAATGTAATGTTAAAATAAAATAAAGTAAATAAATAATAATAGTAATTTAATAAATAAATAAAAGATTATAAAATTAATTATATTATACAAGTAATTGGGGGTAAATGAATTTTACCCATTTGAGTGAAATGGGACATCTAATGTAACTATGAAGTTTAAATGAAAGTTGCTAATTTGAAATAAAAGAAGAAAAGATATTAAAAGAAACTTCTTTCAGTTAAGAAATTTAGTTCTAATTAAAAATTGATCCTAGTTAAGCTACTTGAGAAATGAAAATGAAAAGGAAGGAAAACGAGATCTCTTCCAATTGTTTAATTAGAAAACTAACTATAGAAATTTAGTTCTAATTAAAAATTGATCGTAGTTAGATTACTTGAAAAATAAAAATGAAAAGGAAGAAAAACGAGATCTCTTCCAATTGTTTAATTAGGAAACTAACTAGATTCAGTTGGAAAAAATTCTCGTGGAACGAATATTCCTGATCTTTCTAGATATCTTTTTTGGGGGTTTTTGGGGGACAGGGGATTGGTTCTATTTTTTTGGAGAGAAAAACCCAACCATCAAAATTACGAGTGGGTAGTTTTATGCGAATGGCATGGGTAGAGATTAAGCAACAAATCACCATGGTAGTCGTCAAGGGTTGCATTTAGATTTCAGCATAATGACTTGTTGGGGTTTGAGGAGTTCGCGTGTGCTTCATCGACATACCATGCAACCATCAGCGGTCCATGCAAATGCTCCAGTGGATGTCAAGATAGATTGCTTGAAGGAAATTTGGTATGTGCATTAATCACTGATAAACAAGACAGTAGAGGGTTAACTACCACCAGGCATTTCTCTCGTTACCTTGGTTGTCCGATTAATTGTGTACCATTCAATTTTTGCGTTTTGTGGTAACTGGAAAATGCCTATGTTCTAGTGAACAACGATGAGTACTTGTGCCTCTAATATGAATGTTAAAGTTTCCTAATCATTAGTTTTTCTCTGTTTTGAGGGTGCAACCGGGGTATGTAAAATTCCCTACTTCTCTTTGACGCCTGGAAATGAATCATACCTTTGACCAATATAATGTGCAGCCCTTTCCCTTCAAATCTACATGACTGTGTATGCCTAGTGCACATTACTGTAGTGCGAGCCTCTTTTTCAGATTGTTTCATTTAGCATCACCAATATTCTCCACAATAATATCGTACGTGTTTAAAATGATAGAAATGGTTCACATCTCTCAGAACAATTACTCTTGCAACAATCTTGGAGATGAATTTAGATGCAGCGTTGAAATTAGAGCATACTTGGAGGTTCTTCACAACTTGATAGTTGTACAAGTGCCATGTTTGAATAACCTAATCCAACTGCTAACTTTTCATTATCATGGCAGATTAATGATTTTTTTTTTTCTCTTCTCCCACAACATTAAGGAAAAGTCTTGAATCTGAAAATACCCTGCTGACTTCAGTCGCCAAGTCACTTTCTCCAACTATGCATTCATCTCCCGTGGTTTTGGATGCAATCTATCTCCTATACAAAAGCATGTACTATTTTATGGCATTCAATCCAATTACATCAGGGTATTGTTTTAATTCCTCTATTTTTATCAATCTCCTTACTATCTAAACCTTACCTCACCTGGTTGGCCGATTGCTTGCCTCTCTCTTTTGCATGCGAATTTGTCACATGCTACGCATTAGGGTCTGTTTTCATGGTTTATGAATACTGCATATTGCGATCCCTTTACATGCTTTGGTTATATTGAATGCAATTTATGTGATTCCTCCCTGACTATAGCGTTGGATATTTATTATGTTGGTAATCATTCGATATATTGTATTTGATATTCGATGCTTTGGTTTGTGATTATATTTGATATCCTGAGTTGCGATTTTATTTTCATTTGTGTCGTACCTTGGTTTTGGGATATTTCCCAAATCCATTATATGTGCACAACGACCTTTCTCTTAAATTCAATATTAAGATTATTGCTTATATGTTAGAGATTGTACATTTAAAAGAAATCAAATGATATTATAGAAATTTATTTATTATTTCAATACAAAATAGCTATCGTTTAAATCAAATGTTAATGTATTACTCCATCCAAAGGCTCAATCCAAGCATTGTTCATAAAGTCATACATATTATAATGTGTATTCATACGGTGAATTGATTATTATGTATAATTAAGATCTATCATAAATATTCATGTTTAGTGTTCTATCTTATGTTTGTATTTTACATATAAATATATAAATAGCTCCTTTTTATTAACTAGAGAAATATAATGCACTAACAATGGAAGTATTGGGAATCATAATAATAGTGATACTTAGTCTATGGTGGTTGGATAAAATAGATGGCAAGACAAGGCGAATATAAATGCATAAGTAACTCCCTCATATGTTTTTGAAAAAATAAAATTATCGTTCATTGATGCTAAATATACATATTTGTTCTTTAGATGAGATCTTAGATGACATAAATAGATAAGGTGAACCTCTAGTAGAAGAATGAGTTTGGTTGATCACTTAATCAATTCAAAACAAGGAAACCAATGCACTAATAAGATCATGTATTGGATTAGTAAGGTATTTAATTAGGGAGGTCTTCTTGTAAGCATTTATACCTAGTAAGCTAATTAAGAATGCAATTCTTAAAAGCATGAAATATTTTATATGAATATGTCAATTCTTTAGTTATATAATTAGTAAAATGGGGTAATATTATTGAATATTTTCTTCTACAATAAGTTGAGAAATACCTTTATAATGGAGACCTTATAGAGAGGATTGACTAGTTAGAGTTAGGTCAAGCCAAGATAGTAGTGGTGAATCAAAGAAAAAAATTTCCAACCATGCAATATGAAGTAGGGTTATCTTAATTCTTTTTAGAGTTTAATTAATCTTTGTGGCCATGATAATGCCTATGTGGAGGACTGTGCATTCAACTGCACCATATTGTTTTATCTTCAATTGCTTGGAATGTTGATTTGTGAACATATATGTTATTTGTAGATTGGAAGTTACCTAGCTTGTCATCTTGTGTGTTTACTAGATGATGTTAAGTGTAGTGTCATGAATGATAGATTTGCTATGTGGAATAATGTATTTCTCATTTGCATTGTTTTGTATTGAATAATGTATTTGATTAGAGGAAAAGGGCTGATTTTGGGTTATTATTTCTAAATGGGAGTCCTTTGTGCTCAATGGTTAAGGGAGTTTTCCTAAGGCGTAGGGGAAGTATCTTATTTTTTGGATTTTATGATTGTCACATTTTGAAGTGGTTGGTAATGTGCTTGAGATGTGCACAAGAGGGCCTTTAGTCTTGCACTACTTATTCATTATTATGGTTGGGATTTGTGAGCGAGATGGTCCATGCCTTGCTCTATGTGTGTGCTCATGTGGTTTTGTAATTTGTGCAAGATCAATTAATGTGTTGTGTCATTGGAGTCATTTTACTCCTTTTGTGTTGGTCTAGTGTCTCTTCTTGATTGTTTGCATAGTGGGACCTTATTGTTATCTCCTAGCATGTGGGTCAGACCTTAGGGTTCCACATGGTTGGGTGGATTGTGATTTTTCCTCTATTGGGTTTCCCTTGTTTTTGTTCACGAGCCTGAAGGATATACCTTATGTAGCAAGCTTTGGATCTTGTACTAATTCGAGAGATAGTTGCACATGTTATGTATTGTGACTGTTTATCCTTTGTATCATCTAATGTAATCTTGATGTATTCTTTCCATTGAACTCAAGGAAGCACTGATGTAAGCTTGTAGCAATGTAATGATGTACTCCTATTCCTTTGGGGTTCCTTGGCGGGGCATTACACTAAATTGTAGACTTGTTTGATAACCATTTGATACATTCTATGTTGAATTATTAAAATTATACCCATCATCAAAATTAGAGGCAAAAATCCCAATGATATTAAATGTCAATGTGAACAATGATTATAAAAGTTAAATCAATAATTGATATTAAATTTTAATGTGTTAAGGATTTGTTTAATCTCAATTTAAGAAATGCACAACTACATTTGTATGAATATTAAATTTTAGTAATATCATAAAATTAATTTTATTTCATTTGAGTAGAAATTTTGACTTATGGATAATAGTAGACATGTTCAAAATAATCTAAAAACTTCTAGAAATCTCTAGTTGGCCATTCATATTAGATATTTTCACTTATTTTTTAAAAGGTGTATTTATAATTTTTTATGGTTGTTGAAGACCATGTTCTTTTCACATGACACATTAATGATTTTGTAAGAGCCTTCAAAGTGTTTTCAAATTTTATCTCCATAACTTGAATTTTCATTTCAATGTTATTAGTTAGAGATATGAAATGATTCTTGCAATGAATGTGTTCATGAGTATGTTAAAAAATCCTTAAATATTTTCATTTCTTGATGCTTGGAAAGGAAGATTTAGAATGTATCAATGGGTTTGAATTTTTCAATGAAAGTTCTCATGAATGGATTTGAACTTATTCATATGGCTTAAAACTAAAAGACTTGGAAATTGAAGGAGATTTGCTAATTATTGTAAATGCTTGTAAGGAAAAACTAATTTCATGTTTGCAAATCAGTTATGTGATGCAACAAGTTTGGAAGTTGTTGGAAAAGTTTAGGTTCGTGCAGATAAAACACACATATAGGGAGGGTAAACTAGTAACAGATAAATTTGCAAATGCTGGTTGTGATCAAACCCAAAAGGTACAGTTATATGAAAGTAACATGAAAGAGATGGCATAGAAATTAAAAATTGCTATTAAGAGGGAATTTATCAACTAGTACAAGTGAAGAAAATGCTAAGCATGTTAAAACATATTATTTATTCCTAGAAAAAGCTTAACAAAATAAAGCATATAAACATAGAAGAATAGCATTAAGCAAGGGCACCACCGGTTAAGTATTGTATCTTAATAATCATGTCAGTAACATGAAGTTTTAACCGATAGAAGATGTTGGAAGTGTGTTAAAGTTAGTAATATGAGGGGGAAAGTCTTTAATAAACATGGGTCGGCTAAGTATTGATTTAAGCACATGATTTATCAAAAATTTCCATCATTCTTGTTGTATAGTGTTAGCCACATCATTGTTTGTTATGTCAAATTTTAAATTCTTACCATGCTCTAAACATGTGCAAAAGCTTGATTTTGTATCTAAACCATAATTATCCTATGCAACACAAGTGATATCTATAGAAAGGATGACTAGTAGCCATGTGTAATAGAAGCAAAAAGGAAATATTTTTTGGATCAAATTTATCAAAGCAACTTCAAGTTGTGTTCATTAGTCATAGGAAAGGTATGTGTTTTTCATAAGTGTCGGCTCTATGCAGGTTTACAAATTCAAACATGACCATGATTATAATCTCAAGCACTAGAGAGGATGATCAAGCATGCACCGGAACTCAACCATTTTTTGTGCTTTTGAAAGTGAATTGAATTTTGGGCGGGTGCATGAAGTTGGGTTACACTTTTGTGGCCAACTCCAAAAAAAAATTGAAAATGACATAACGCGATCGTGTTATAACGTGCTTGTGTTATGCCATTTTAAAAGAAAAAAAAAAGTGAAAGCTCTATTCATTTTCTCTTGTCTATTTTTCTGCTCTGCCCACGGTCAAAAACCCTCATTTTTGCGCTCGCGTTCTAGGAGGAGGCATTCTACAAAATTCATCAACAATAGTTGCTTTTCCTTTGCAAAGATGGTGCCATAATGACAAAGAGGTGCAAGAGGTAAGTATTGTTTGCTATTTTTTTTTTAATTTCTTAGTTGGGTATGTGCAGGATCATGATGGGCCAAAAAGTGGCAATATTATGGGTATTTGTAGGGTATGTGGCTGATGACTATTTTTTTACACAAAATTGATGGAACAAAAAGGGTTTTTAGAGGAGATTCTCAGCTTTCCATCAATATAAATTATAATTTAATTTGAATTTAATAAATTATTATTATTCATTTTCTATTAGAATTATGACTTAAGTCCTAATCGATAGGCTGATTGAAAAACATCTATAACTTTCAAACAATATCACATTTTTTGAATCTAAAACATGCATCACATTCTATGCTTCACATAATATAGGATTAAAAAAAGAAAAAATAAATTTCATGAAATTTTGACCAAGTTAATGTGGTCAGACATATAATTTTTTATATTTTTTAAAAATTATAATAAACAATTCATAATTAAATATTTACTAGGAAAAAAATTACAAAAAAATATGCATCACATCCGAACATGAGTCCTCTACTTATATATAAAATATTATAAAAATACATTATCATTTTATTATGGTTCGGGTGGTCAGACAAACACCTACTTCTTATTTTTCCCTAAAATTTAAGTACCACTACATTGAAATTTCAATTTTTACCAAATAGATTTTATTTATTTTTAAATAAACCTAGTAGTTTAGAAACTACATTCAATTTTCTACAAATTCTATTATTACATATTTTTTAAATAGTATAGATAACTTATTCAAATTTTCATGTCAAGTTCCCTACCACTGATTTTTTTGAATTTGTTGCCACTTAAGGCCCTGCTTTTTCCATGATAATCTTGCACATACCCAGTTTCAAGTTGATTTTGTTTGTTTTAGGTTAGAATTGATTGTTTTTTTTAAATTTGTGGGAGATGAAAATAATCTTGCAAATCCTCAAAATCCTCAACAAGAAGAATAGGCAAATCCTCCTCAAGAAAATCCTCAACAAAATCAACCTCCCTCACCAATCACTCAACACCCTCCTGGCACTCAACAAAGTTTGAGGAGTGAAATTGAGGATCTTATCAGTAGGTTGAGTGATCCAAATGCTTCAACTACAGAAAAAATGACACTAGAAAATTCAATGAAAGAGATGTTAAAAAATGTAGACTCAATAACCCAACAAATAATGGGATGGAAAGATAGGAGGCAAGCAACTAGGGCATATTATGCAGATAAACTATCATATAAAAAAGTAAAAGATTTAAAAATTACTAAAGATGATTTGTGCTCTTTATTCACTGACCCTAGAACAAATTAAATTCTTAGCCTCAATGCAAAGAGGTTTCCTATTCATTGGTGCCACCACCAAGAGATTAGGAACCATTTTTATGATAGGTGGTACTTGATCTTTGATTACCCATTGTGCAACAATTGTGAAGTCCCCCAATATTTTCTTAGGAAACTATACAGTGAGTTCGTATTGAACCAAATCCCAAATTATTTTGATATGAGGGAGTTCCAGGGGAGAGGTGGGGGGTCAACTTAGGATAGGCCCGGTGCACATATTAATCCTATGTGGCAAGGGAGATGACCTCCTGCTAGGATTCCTTTTGAGCACATTGTTATGCATGTCATTGCGAAGGAGAGTGTCAACGTAGAGACATTACAGGTGATCAACACTTTGAACCAGAGTGTCATCCATCATAATAGCCCTATTGTATAGCGCCATCTAGGGGATTCTTTGGGTGGTGGCCTTCGAACCCATGTGTGTCAATCTTGCAGGGCAACTTGTTAATATGACCCCATCGACACTCAGGAGGCTGCTATGTAGGATCCGTATGTTGCTATGCAAGATCTGTGTGCTTCTACACAGGATTTGTATGCTGCTATGGGGATGGAGAGGAAGGCTGACATTTTGCATCATGCATATGGCATTGATAGTCAGGTAAAAGTTAGCGTGTTCATTGAATTTAATTTATTAAATTTCAATTATAAAATGCAAGATTAACTAATTTAGTTTTATTATTTTAATAAAATTGCAAAGTCACAGTGTTGAGACCGGATACATTGGTTCTCCACCTACTTATTTTTGTAGTACACCTATCAATGGGGTATGTAACTAGTAAAAAATTATAAATTTATTACATGTTAATAGCATTGTTTTATGAATGGTATTTTAATACATGTTATTTTGGATGTTGAATAGGCTAATATTGGCAGTTTCAAGCAAACACCTCCTAGTGCTAGTGGATTTACTCAAACATACACAAAGGTAATAAAATAAAGAAAACTTAATTAATGAATTCTACTTAATAGAATTGTGTAGTTTATATTCATATTGTTGGTTATGTTGCATTACACATCATTCAAACTCAAAGCATTACTTCAAATTCCATAACTAATAACTAGATGTTGATAGATGATAAAATTTCAACTGTACAATATAGTTGTTTAGAAAGTCAACATAAGCAACACGATTCAATTACTTCACATGGATGCATGTGCTTGCAAAGGTGCACTAGCACGACAAACTATGGATGCTAGGAAAAAATCTATGAAACCATAATAGTAAGCAATAGCATAGACAAGGCAATTAGTGATGTAGAGCATCATATCAAAACACTTAATCATTAGGGTACATCTCATGCAGAGCATCCAACAAACACCATCAACATCATTTCTTCAAGGGATTTCAATCCCAAAGAGAATCAGGAGAAGATCATATATAATTTCATCAGAAATCTACTTTTCATTCAACCAAAATCCACTCAAATTCTCTTAGCCATTCCATAGGCCATCATTCATCATTCCACTAATCAGTATTCCAATTGACTATTTCAAAGCAAAAACCATATTAAAGAAAACTTTTACTTCATCAATTAGATTCACATCATTCTCAACCACCATAAAAACAACATAAACCTGATTATTGACACTTGAACATTCAATTCATCCTTTCATTTATTCACTAAGGAAACAAATCAACTAAACCATACCTCACTATTATCATTCCATTATCAAGCATTGTACTCACCATATTTTTACTACAATAGTCTATTTACAGGTTACAAACTCCTGCTACAACAGAATCTTGATTATCATCTTGTGGTTAATCACCAATTTGCTCAAAAGGCTTCATAATAAGTTCACCCATCCAACCATCAAAGTCACCAAACCTATCTCATACACCTTAACCAAATTTAGTAACATCAATCATATCATTATAATGATAGTAACCAAGCACTCAATATCATCCTTTCCACTATTTAAAAAAAATCTTTGTTTTGATAAGACAATATCATATTCCTCTAGTCAGTCTTTCAACCATTGAATCACGTAGTTACATTCCTATCTCAAAGCTTATTAAAAAACTCAATGCACATTTAGAAACAATTTCCAGCACATCACAACATATCAAAGTTCTTAGATGTTTGACATAAAGAAAATAATTAGATTTCATACTGTCCTATGAAGAAAGGCTAGTAGACTAGGCCTATTTTACAAAGGAGACCCCTTCAAAACATTCCAAATCACTCAAAACCTCAAAAAAGTCTTCAATCATGTCTTATAACTCAATATTTCACCATTTACAGGGATTGAAAACCATGACAATATTCTAATCAAATAAACCCTCGTTTATAGGGTGTAAAAGCACAAATCAAGGAGGGTTTTGTGAAAAATACTCTTGCAAACCTCTATTTCTCTAGCCACCACCTAGAACATGATTTTTTTATGTCTTCCAAGACCTTCTACATCATTTCCAAGCCTCTACAAGCTTTATTTATTCATGACCCATGACTGTAGCATCACTTTGTGTAGGAAAATCCTCTATTTTCTAGTGTAGTAGCAACTCCACCATGGTATTCTTGCTTTTCCCTACACTTAAAATCATCAAAACATACAAAACATCCTAACATTAACCTACTCCACCAATTTACTTGACCTACATTTGTGGAGTAGTGAAGGAAAACCCTATTGTACTCTCAAACTTTCTTCTAAAAGGACTCTGTCGGGCACTAAAAACTACCTCTTATTCTTTTGTTTCCTAAAACTAACCAAGTCCAGCTCTTGAAATTGGAAACTAACTCCTCTTTATATTTATTCACACTATGACTTAACTTTGGGTGTTCCTAAATTACCAACACAAGAAAACAAAATAATGGAGTAATGTTGCAAACTCAGAAACAGGGAATTTTTATTTCAAAATCTAATTACAAGAACACAAACTTCTACTTTTTCTCACCTTTACATGCCCTTTAAAGATATTTCATTTTCCATAACTATCTTTCCATCAGTTGAAACTACCCCTTTTAACCCTGAATATGCCTGATTTCCTTTTTTTGTCAATTTAACAACTTTTAACAATATTACATTATTGCATTGTTTGCATTTTCCCACTTTGACCACCTAGAACTTACCCATAACCTTAAATACATTCAAATAAGACCTCATATGACCTTGAACATTCTTTACATTATTTTTCCATGAAATTTTGTGATTGACTCAATACAAATTTGAACACTCATCCCTTTTTCAAAATTGAAAAGTATTTGATGACCTAGGTGCTCTTGCACCAACATCTAACCCAATTGAACCAGGAGATCAAATTGAATAAGCAACTAAAATTTCTTTATTTTTTCTTCAAAAATCATAGTGTTTCATTTGCAAACCACAAGGCAACAACAAGCCAACTCATTTCAATACTTCTTCTTATCATCCTCAAGCTTTGAACATCTTATTTATCAGCAAAAATCACTGATCCATGCACAAGAAACCTAATTAGAGTCGCTAAACAATCCTCTCTTTCATCATTCACCAAGGCACCCTTCCACTCAATTTTCTTTACCTAGGAAAAATAACCAAAAACCAATCTTTCATGTTACAACCTATATCCATCAGATCCTAACACACCTTTGTCATCATCAATTTATCTGAATTCAAAGCAAAAACTTGATAAAGAGCTCTGAATCTTTCAATTCCTTAAACAACTCACCAAATTTTCACTTTTACCAACTAGTTCCTCAAGACCAAGATACTACAATCAACCATTTGCACCTCAATCATTTTATCTGACTTGCAAGACATTACTCACATCATGTTTATTGACTAAGCTTATTCTATGCACAAATCAAGCCATACAAAGGAGGGTTTATTGCATAAGGTACTTACAAACCTTAAATACTCTTGCCACCACCACAAACACCATGGAAATAGCCTGCATAAGCTTTAGAAATGATGTAGAGTGGCAGGGAAGGAAAACTCACAATCACAAATGGCATAGTCACTCCAATGAATGCTTCTCTCAAATACTCTTATGTGGAGTCCTAAACTCCACTATTCTTTTAGAGATCAACCCCACACATGTAGGGTTCACAACTCAGACCACTCACAAAGCTTGAAAAAATTTGGATCATGTATCATTAAGTCAAAACAAGTTTTAACAACCCTCTAGCATTTAGGTTACAACAAACACCCATCACTATGGTAACTTAGAACTCACTCTCTCTTAAGGCTTGTAGCCCTTGCCCGGTAAGATAGTTAGAATAAAAAACACAAGGAAGACTATTAAGACACCAAACCTATGGATTCATACCCCTAATATGGACCCCTACAAGGTTCCAAAACCCTTCCTCTTGACTGTCAAAACATCACTCACAATGGCCCTTTCTACCGTTGCTCCAAAAGGCCTAATTCACAGACCTACATCTAGGTCTTGACTATCTAGGCTCTCCACTTCACCCCAAAGCCAAAATTCAGACTCATACAGGTTTTCCACACCTTTTTTCACCATTCCTAAGTGCCTCTTAAATAGATTCTTCAAAATCAAACAAAAACTCTTTTTGTTTGCTTGTCAATTATGCTTGCCACATAGAGATGTCAAGAAAAAATTCATGCACAACTTCCAAAAATGAGCCTAGCATTCTCCAAAAAATTGAGGACATGATATTACAGCCTTATATATTCCATTTGATTGAGATTAAGCAATTTTACAACATGGGAATGGAAGAATTATACATTTTTCACCCAAAACCCTAATTTTAAGGGTTTTCAAACCACCCGATAGAGAAATTGGAATATCTCCATTGGTACTCAATGAAATCTCACCACTCCAATTCCAAAGGAAATATTATTCAATTACCTATCCAACCATTATGGGCTTGGAGTATAAAAGTGAACATACAGTCCGTACCAAGGACGGGATCAACAAATTCTTTAGAAAAACATAGGAAAAACAACAAACTTCTTATTGAAACTTCTTCCAAACATCAACATCAACCTTGCCTCAACCAAGAGAGGCATATTTGAAGTCTTAAAAACTCCCTCCAACTTCTTGCAACTATCTTTTGAAAAGAGAGGCATTGGAAAACAACTATTCTCATGCTTTGACTTCTAATTGCCTAGTTAAGGCAATGTGAGCAACTTCTACCAACTCGACCATAAAGAGCCTTCCAAAATGTGTCAAAGGCATTTAAAACCTTGTCAAAAAGTAAGGTGACTCCCCTCAGGTGTCTAGATACATCAAGGCATCCTTTTTCCTTATTTTTCCAAGATGCACTAGACTTACAAAGGAGGATGGAGACCTTGTTGTACAAAGAAGTTGGTCACCAAGACCCAAAACTAAACCAGAAACCTATAAGACCTACTAAAAAGCATTGAAATGGTTTATAAGACCTTATTCCATCCATAAACAAAGAAAAAGAACATGAAAAATTATTCTAGGTCCCTTAAACCCATGGGTGCTCCTACACCATACTCCCAAGCAAGAAAAAGATCCCAAGTCCTCTTTGAGATCAGGTCTTCTATAGTAGTTCCATGTTGTTTAATATCATTTTATGACATCCATGTTGCATCCTCTTCTAGTAGACCTCACCATTTGACTAGGTATTCCTTGTAAACTTTCCTTATAGTCTTCTTTGTCTCCTTGGTGTCTAGGATGCATTCAAGAGTCATAGGTTGGCTGGGGGGTAGTTCCTTCACCCAATCTCCATCCTCCATTGCTATTGTACCTACTCCATCACCTAAATTCACAAAATATTTGAAAGGATACAAGTTAAAAATGTTGAAGATAGGAGAGATTTCCACCCCAGGAGGTAGCTTTATTTCATAAGCATTTTGGCCAAACTTGTGGACCACCTTGGAAGGTCATATCTTCTTCATCATTAGTTTGGTATACTTTCCTTTTGGAATTCTCTCCTTCAAGTGTGCCATCACCAAGTATCCAACCTTGAATTGGACATTCCTCTTCTTTAAATCTACCTTTTCCTTATACTTCTCAACATTCTTTTGAAGGGTTTCCTTCACTTGTTGATGAATATCCCTGATTGTAACAACAAAGTCCTCACCTTGAGCAATTCTCTTAGCAACTCCTTATAGATCTCTTAGTTCATAGACCCCTCTAGGGTGCATGCCATATACTACTTCAAAAGGGCTTCAACCAATGTTCTTATTCATGGAGTCATTATATGCAAATTCAGCCTGAGGTAAAATCAGATCCCAAGCTTGTCCATGCTCCTTAGTAAGGCATATTAAGAGGTTTCAAAATGATCTATTCACCACTTTAGTTTGTCCATCTATTTGTGGATGGTATGCTGAACTAGAGAATAGATTTTTGCCTTGAGTTTCTTCCACAAGGTCCTCCAAAAGTGACTAATGAATTTAGAATCCTTGTCAGAAATAATTCTTAAAGGTAGTCCATGTATCCTAACAACCTCCTTAAAGAAGAGACCTGCTATATGAGATGCATCATTGGTGCATTTTGAAGGAATAAAATGTGCCATTTTACTAAATCTATCAACTACCACAAAGATACTATCAAAACCTCTTTGGGTTCTAGGCAACCCCAAGACAAATTCCATACTTACACACTCCCAAGGCCTATTGGGAATGGGCAGTGGATGATAGAGTCCTGCATTTGATGAAGTTTCCTTTGCCCTTTGACATATTGTGTAGCCTTCCACATACCATCTCACATCCACCTGCAACTTTGGCCAATAGTAAAATCTCCTAACTTGTTCCAAGGTCTTGTCAAGGCCAAAGTGACCTCCAAGACTCCCACTATATTTCTCCTTTATAATATTCTCCCTCATTGAGAATTTACGCACACACAATTGTATTCCTTTGAAGAGAAAACCATTCTACGATAAAAATTCATAGAATTCAGTGCCATGGAAAGAATTCAAATGCTGCTCACAAACATTGTATACCTCCTTGAAATTTGAATCTTCATGATACATATCCTTCAATGCTTCAACCCCCATGCTTTGGAGTTGGATCTCTTGCACTACAAGTACCCTTCTACTGAGAGAATTTTCCACCTTATTTGCTTGGCCCTTCTTATGCTTTATTGTGAAAGTATAGGCTTGCAAAGACTCTACCCACTTCATGTGCCTATGACTGAGTTTGTCTTGTGCATTAAAAAAACTCAAGGCATGATTATCAGTATAAACAACAAATTCTTCAGGTAACAAGTAGTGCCTCCACTTTTTGAGGGCTTGGAACAGAGCATATAATTCCAAATCATAGGAAGAATACTTCCTCTTTTCTTCATTCAACCTCTCACTGAAAAATGCAACCAGTCTGCCTTTTTGGCTTAAAACAACCCCTATTGCTTGATTGCTAGCATCACACT
This sequence comes from Sequoia sempervirens, assembly GCA_007258455.2. Taxonomy (NCBI): domain Eukaryota; kingdom Viridiplantae; phylum Streptophyta; class Pinopsida; order Cupressales; family Cupressaceae; genus Sequoia; species Sequoia sempervirens. Next base: position 32,793,513 of record VDFB02322083.1, on the reverse strand, counting down.
CAATGGTAAAAACTTTGTCAAAATCAAGGAGCACAAGTATAGGTTGTTATGCTACTCTCATTTTCAGATATTCAAACCCTTTATCAGCCTCATTGGTCCAAGAAAACTTACCTTTGTTACCTCCTTTGATGGTGTCCAAGATTGGTACACAAATTTGGCTAAATTTCTTGATGAACTTTCTATTAAATCTTGCAAGTCCATGGAATCTTCTTACATCTCCCATGGATTTTGGTGTTGGCCAAGTAAGAATAGCATCCACCTTTGAAGGATCCATCTTCAAACTTCCCTTGGAGATGACAAAACCAAGGTAGACTAATTCTTCCTTCATGAATTCACACTTTTCCATGTTGATCAGCAACTTCTCCTCTTGTAACCTCCTTAGTACCATGTCAAGGTGCTTCAAATGTTCTTATTTAGACTTGCTAAACACAAGGATGCCATCTAAATAAACTACAACAAACTTTCCAATGAAAAATCTCAATACCTCATTCATAAGGTGCATAAATGTACTAGGGGCATTTGATAACCCAAAGGGAATCACCAACCACTCATAGAGCCCTTCATTAGTCTTAAAAGCTATCTTCCACTCATCCCCCTCTTTGATCCTTATCTAATGGTACTTGCTCTTTAGATCAATCTTGGAAAAGTAAGATGCTCCTAATAGACAATCCATGAGGTCCTCCATTCTTGGCATCGGGAACCTATATCTGATTGTGATCCTATTAATGGCTCTTGAATCATTGCAAAGCCTCCAATTTTCATCCTTCCTTGGTGCTAGGATAGTAGGAACAACAGATGGGCTCAAACTCTTCCTCACTAGCCCTTTATCCATCAACTCTTGCACTTGTCTTGCAATCAGGACATTTTGAGTAGGTGGACCACCTTGTATGCAGCCTTATTGGGAAATGTAGCCCCTGGAATCAGATCAATATGGTGGCTTATATCCCTAATGGGAGGTAGGGAACTAGGTAATTCATTCACCGTTATGTCCTTGTACCTTTCCAACAACTCTTGGACTTCCTTTGGTGCATCTTCCTTCTTCTTTGTGGGTAGATTTACTTCACTTTTTGGCTTCATAATCAGGAAGAATCCTCTTCCTCCTCCTTCCTTCAAGGTCTTCATGAACTCCTTCTCACCCACCATCAAAACACTAGGCCCTTCATGCTTTGCCTTGTCTTCTTCTAGGAGAGGTGAAAGGTTGTATGTCTTCCCATCCTTCACAATGGAGTATGTGTACTTCTCCCCATCATGCTTGGTCTTCCTATCAAACTACCAAGGCCTACCAGAAATATATAGTTTAATACTAGTACTCAACATTTTCTTCATTAGATCTCATACATAATAAGTCATGACATGGATCGCTATTGTAACATTTTGCACATGATTGAATAATTTGTTGTTTTATTTCAGATGTTTGTTGTGCAAACACCTCCAAATGTTACAAGGGCAATAGATATTGGTGTTTCATCCACTATACAATTCTTGATGGCTCTGATAGAGGAGGTATGACAAAAATTACTAAATTTCAATTTACATTCGTTGTTATAGATGTTAGTTCTAGTGAAAAATCAAACCATTATTGATTTGTTGCTTAATTCCTATTTGGATGGTTTATATAGGGCTTGAGCATGCTTGAGCATTAGCATGCAAATATTTCCATCATGGAGAGTGATCATGAGATGGCTGTAAGTGATTATTTTGTTAAATATATCATTTTTTATAATGTAATTTCTATATATTACTATCTTTACTTCTTATTGTAATAGTTAAAACTTCACTAGGAGCTAAACCATAGGAGGAGTAGCAGGAGCACTCCTCGAGCACAACAAAAATAAGTGATAGACTCATCACCATCAGATTGCCAAACAAAGGGAAATAAATTATTTCTAGAGAATGGAGAGAAATGAATTTTGATTGCAGAGCCCTTTGTTGTATGCCTAGACATGGCAATTTTGTACATATCTTGTATTGGATATATCTGACATTGTATGCCTATATGGCATTCTCGTAAGCCTATATGCCTATTTTGTAACTATATTTTACACTTATATCAACATATATTGATGTATGCGTACATGGTTGTTTGGTTAATACAAATAATTTTTTTATCGATGGTGTCCATATTTGCTCTTTTTGACAATGTGAAAAGAATGGTTGCATATAGATTAGGCAAAAGACTTTTCCTTTTAGATTAGTAATGCATGGAAGTTTCAAAAAGTATCCTTGATATTAAAAAAAGATATGTTTTTATACCATAGCAGCAAAAATCTTTTGGGGAAAAAATTGGCAAACCAAAAAGTATAAGATTTTTTGAAAAAATTGGGAAAATGTCTAGAAAAAATTTGAAAAAAAACTAGATTTTAAAAAGGTAAAAAAGTAGAACAAGAGATAAAACTTAAAAAAAAAAATTAAAGGCATTTCCATAGCATAGAGGTATAAAGAGCAAATAAAATAAAGAGTTTAACTAATAAATTGTAAAAAATAGATTTTTGTAGTTTGTATTCATATCGTTGATTACATTGCATTGCACATATTTCAAACTCAAAGCATTGCTTCACATTGCATAACTAATAACTAGATGCTAATAGATGAAAAAAATTCAATTACAATATAGTTCTTACAAATTCAACCTAACCAGTTATGCAATTACTTCACATTGCATAACTAATAACTAGGAGTAGCTCGCAATTGCATTTGCTTTTCATGGAATTCTATGAGACCACATTTCTTCGGAATTTTTTCAAACAATTCATTGCCTTGTCTATACTACCACATTTTGATACATGTCTACCAAATCATTTTTTCAAATAGTTCACTACCTTGTTGCTATGGCTGAAAGCCTAAAACAAGTGCTTTCAAACAAGCTATGGATGCTTGGAAAAATCTATCAAAGCATAATAGTAATATCATAGACAGTAAGGGGAAAAAATGCCTCAATGGTCTCATGGTGATGGAATGCCATGACAATCAAAAGCATGGCATTCCATCACCATGAGACCTCATTTCTTTGAGGCATTTTTTCAAAGAGTTCACTGCCTTGTCTATGCTAACACATTTTTCATACATGTCTATCAAAGCATTTTATCAAATAGTTCATTGCCTTGCTACTAGGGCTAAAAGCCTAAAATAGGTGCTTTCGAACAAGCTATGGATTGTCATGGCATTCCATCACCATGAGACCACATTTCTTTGAGGCATTTTTACAAGCAATTCATTGCCTTGTCTACGCTACCACATTTTTCATACATGTTTATGAAAGCATTTTATCAAATAGTTCACCTCCTTGCTGCTATGGCTAAAAGCCTAAAATTGGTGCTTCCAAACAAGCTATGGATGCTTGGAAAAAATCTATCAAAGCATAATAATAAGCAATAGCATAGACAAGGCAACGAACTATTTGAAAAAATGTCTCAAAGAAATGTGGTCTCAATGGTGGTGGAATTCCATGACAATCCATGGAAATTTTCTTGTCATGGCATTCATCATGCCATTCCATCACCATGAAAGCACATTTCTTTGAGGCATTTTTTCAAACAGTTCACTGCCTTGTCTATGCTACCACATTTTTCATACATGTAACTTACCAAAGCATTTTATCAAACAATTCACCTCTTTGTTGCTATGGCTAAAAACCTAAAATAGGTGCTTCCAAAAAAGCTATGGATGCTTGGAAAAAATCTATCAAAGCACAATAATAAGCAATAGCATAGACAAGGCAACCAACTATTTGAAAAAAAGCCTCAAAGAAATGTGGTCTCAATGGTGGTGGAATGCCATGACAATCCATAGCAATTTGCTTGTCATGGCATTCATCATGCCATTCCATCACCATGAAACCACATTTCTTTGAGGCATTTTTTCAAACAATTCGCTGCCTTGTCTATGCTACCACATTTTTCATACATGTCTACCAAACCATTTTATCAAACAATTCACTGCCTTACTACTATGGCTAAAAGCCTAAAAGAAGTAATTTCAAACAAGCTATGGATCCTTGGAAAAAATCTATCAAAGCATAATAGTAAGCAACAACCTATGGTCTCATGGTTTTTTTCACACAAAAATCAGCGTGATTTTATTCACATTTTTTTGCAGGTTATAAACACTTTTTTTTTTTTGGAAATTTTGTTGTTTTATATGAAATTCAAGTTTATGGTGGTTTTTTTGTTTATATGATGATATGTGATATTATAATCTTAATTCATGCTTCTAGGTTGCATAGATATATATTTTGTTTTTACATGTTTTTTGTACCAACGAACCCAAAACAAACTAAACCCTTCTCCAAAAAATTTTGGCCAAACTAGTGAACCGAACCCCCAAACCTGAACCTCAAAACCTATTTCAACACTCTTCATTTTTCTTGCACAAAGTTAATTGACCAAATTATTTTTCCCCTTGACTTTACCCATGTTTACTCCCTCAAACCTCTCTTTTTCATTCAAAACCCCTATTTTCCCAACTAGGGCATGTCATGCCATAGCATATTTTTGACCTCCCCTATCCTTGTAGACCTTTTGAGCACATTTAAATCCACAATATCACCCTATTTCTAACCTATTCTAACTTATTTTCAAGCAATTTCTTCTTTTCACCTCTTCTAACCTTTCTTTTAAGGGGCCTCAATTTTGAATTTTCAATAGGCGTAGCGTTAGTAATCTCTTCCAATTCCCTTACTAATGCTATTTTCTTATTCCTACTCCATATCCTACTTACATTAGGCCCATATCACCAAGACACGACCTGAACAATAGGTGGAATGGTTTATTTCAACATAGTACACTCAAACCCTTGAGGGATCGATCAGGTTGAATATAGCTCAAAGTGATTCAACGTGTTTGGGTGAGAAAGAGGACAATGCCTAGAGTGAAAATTAATATTCAAACACATTGGAATAGTCCATTTGGTCACACAAGTTGTAGAGCGAAAGTTGCACCACTTTGCAACTTTCCACTACTTTCATTTGACACTTTTTTCATTAACTGAAATCTAGACACCACGGGACAACCACTCTGAGATAACAAAAACCAAGAGAGGTTATTGTATGGGGGCCCAAAATAATCTCATGGGATCAAATAAGAATTTTCTAAGCATCACGGTGTCTGAGTAACCTCATGTTGAAGTTTGTAGCCATTTTTCCCTTAGACCCTTAATGGATCGATCTGGTTGAATGTAGCCCGGAGCAATTCCGCATGTTGGGGTATGAAAGAGGACTATTCCTAGTGTAAAAATTCATATTCAGATGCATTGGAACAATTTGTTTCATCACACGAATTGTAGAACGAAAGTTGCACCACTTTGTAACTTTCCACTGCTTTCATTTGACACTTTTTTCATCAACTAAAAAATAGACACCATGGGAAAACCACTTTGATATAACAAAAATTAAGAGAGGTTATTTTAAAAGGACCCAACATGATCCCATCAGATTAATTGATAAGTTTCTAAGCATCACGATGTCCAAGTAACCTCATGCTGAAGATTGTAGCCATTTTTCCCTTTGGACCCTTAGGGATTGATCTAGTTGAACGTAGCTCAGAGCAATTTCGTGTGTTTGGGTGTGAAAGAGGACAATGCCTAGCATAAAAAATCCTATTTGAATGTGTTGGAATAGTCTATTTGGTCACACAAGTTGCAAAATGAAAGTTGCACCGCCTTGAAACTTTCCACTACTTCCATTTGACAGTTTTTTCATCAACTGAATACTAGACACCACGGGAAAAAACTCTAAGATAATGAAAAAATAAGATAGGTTATTGTAGAGGGGGCCAACATGATTCCATAGGATTAGACAAGAAGTTTCTAAGTGTCATGGTATCCAAGTAACCTCATGTTGAAGTTTTGCAGCCATTTTCCTTTTGGACCCTTAAGGGATCGATTCAGTTGAACGTAGCTCAGAGAAATTCCACATTTTTGGGTGCAAAATTGGACCATTCCTAGCATAAAAAATTTTATTTTGACATGTTGGAACAATTTTTTTGGTCACACGAGTTGCAAAACGAAATTTGCACCAATTTGCATCTTTTCGCTGCTTCCATTTGACACTTTTTTCATCAACTAAAAACTGGACACCACGGAAAAACCACTCTGAGATAACAAAAACCAAGAGAGGTTATTGTAGAGGGGGCCAATATAATTCCATAAAATTATATGAGAAGTTTCTAAGCATCATGGTGTCCAAGTAACCTCATGCTGAAGTTTACAACCATTTTTCTGTTTGGACCCTTAAAGGATCGATTTGGTTGAACGTAGCTCAAAGCGATTCCGCATGTTTGGGTGCAAAAGAGGACCATTCCTAGCATAAAAATTTCTATTCATATGTGTTGGAATAGTTTGGTTAGTCATATGAGTTGCAGAAAGAAATTTGCACCACCTTGCAACTTTCCACTGCTTCCATTTGACACTTTTTCCATCAACTAAAAACTAGGTGCCACGAGAAAACCACTCTAAGATAACAAAAATTGAGAGAGGTTATTTTAGAGGGTCCCAACATGATCCCATAGGATTAGACAAGAATTTTCTAAGCATCACGGTGTCTGAGTAATCTCATGTTAAAGTTTGCAGCCATTTTTCCCTTTGGACCCTTAAGGGATCGATCTAGTTGAGCAAAGGGTATATACTCTATTCTTATCCAATCCTTAAAAACTCTTGGGGCACCAATTATAAGGTGTCAAAACTTCAAAATCCACAATCAGATCTTAGTTATACCATCGTACAATGGGTAAACCACAAAATCCTCTATTGTAGCCTAAACCCTAGGGGTTTATTGAAAATGATACTTCCAAAGCTAACCACAACCCAAAAATTACTCAAAAAAGTTTGTGATACCATACAAAAGCTCAAAAAATCATAAAATAATGCTGCCCTATACAAAAACACAACTTGACTCTTCAAAACCACCATTTTTCTTAAAGAAAACTCACTTTTACACACATGGGTTTCACACCCATCTCACTTTCAAACCTCCCCAACACTAACACATCATTCCCACACCTTAATAATGTCAGTACAGACCCATTCCTCAAGTTATAGAGGCTACAGAAAGATGAATGGGTCAAAAAGCCATTTTTATTAACTCAATACCTTCAAATGTACAAGTTTGGGCCAGTTTTAGTAAATTGATCATATTCTACTCCTTATTTTCCTTGATAAAAAAAAACCTACTAAATGATGCTCTTGTACCAATCATACATTGACCTTCTTGTCCCTCCTAAAGTTAGGACCACATCTATTACCTCCACATAAAACTCAACATCCTTGGTCTTCTTGGTTCACATGCCTTGATATGGTTATGCAAATGAAACTGAAGCAAAGTAATCGTCTCCTTCTCCATTGGTTGGAAGAATGCATGATTAATGTTTTGATACATGATATTAGCTCTCTCATCTACTTTCATGGTTGAATACCGAAATCTAGTATGGTGGGCCTCTAGAGTGTAAGGAAAGCAAAGGTGCGGAAGCAACTTTCCTAACGTCAAAACCACAGAGAAGAATGCATATAGTACTTTTAATTTCCAAATTAAAATCTAATTAAGACACACATGAAAGATTTACAGAAACAAAGAAGATACTCAAAGAAAATGAACAACAGATTCACGTGGGAAACCCTTTTGGGAAAAAACCCACCACACCAAGTTGAATCTCTTTGTATTATAGTAACAACAATTACATACAATGTAGAGATACAACTCTCTAGTATCAGTTCATAGTAGCTTCATTCACTATTCAATCTCTTACAAAAATGCTCTCAACAATCTAATTCTTTATATCACACACCAACTCAAAATGCTATCATTTAAATATTACCACATTCTGATTTTTTCCTTCTATTCATCCTTATCTGCCATTACCTATCATAGACAATTTCCTTTCAAGCAATTAATTTTTCCTTGCATGCAATTCAGCTCCAGCATCGCAGCTATTGCAAAAATATAATTACCGACCATTTGAATTTTTCTTCCTCTAATTGGTCCATGAGACACCACATAGGAAAGTCAAACCGTTAAAAGGAAACATTCAACTTTGTTGGCATGTCGGTGAGACACTAACTGTGTCTCCCTGATGCCACAAAGTCTTCATATCGATATCGGCGTAAGTCCCAATAGTTGGCAAGATGATATAGCGAACACCATGAGTCATAGCAAATCCACCGATATCCATTTCATTCCTATCAGTAAGAGTTTCCTCATTGGAAAGACTCATACTGATGCTCACAAGTCACATCGATTTCAACTTTACCATTGGCAAGACTTTTCTGTTCGAATGCCAAAAGGTTTCGTCGAGTCTCCTCAAGTTTCACTGAAGCACTTGATAGTCAGAAAGGCATTCATCTTTCACCAAGACTTCACACCGAGGTCTCAAGTCATACCGAGCGCCAAATAATAGTCGGCATGACTTTTGTATTTCACCGAGACCTAAAATTGAGTACCCATGTCTTATCAAGTCGACAAGACAATTGACCTTCACCAAGACCTTTCACTGAGTGCTCATGTCTTACCGAGTTGGCAAGACATTTAACCTTCTCCAAGACCTCATACCAATTGCCTTGAGCTACTCCGATGACTTCAGTTCTATCCCCATTGGTGTGACCTTCCATTCTTGCTGAGACATCTTACTGAAGCCCTTGTGTTAGCCCGATGATCTATCGGTGAAACTCCCTTCAGTCACTGGGACTTCATTTTGAGTGATCAAGTCACCTCAAAGACCCTAGTCACTATGAGTCCCTCTGACACCCAATAAGAGCATTTTGTTGGCTAGAGGTCTCTGCTCGACAAAAGGTCACACTGAACACAATAGGTCTTAGTGATAGACTTCAATCGACAAGACATCAACTCTATCTCAGCGATATGAACATTTAAACAAGAGAATTTAGAAAAAATAGTCAGCTAGACATGATTAATGTCACAATGACTTTTCCCTCCAGGAGTTACATGTCAGTATGGATTGAAGAAAATATTCCAACAATCTCCCACTTGACGAAGACCTTACTCACAACTCTGGAGCGTAATAAAACTACTAAAATTCATAGGCCAAGAGGCCCATCGAACTGGCACAGCACTTGTATTTGTCTGTGCTCACGGGCTTCATCAATGCATTTGCAACATTCTCCAGAGTATCCACTTTCTCCAAAGAGACCTTCCCATCCTCCACCATATCCCATACAAAATGATACTGGACATCTATATGTTTTGACCTGGCATAGAAAGTAGGATTTTTTTCCAAACATATAGCACTTTGACTGTCACAGTAAATTGTAATTTTTCCTGCATCAAAACCAATGTTAGAACACAAGTGTTTTAACCAGATTTCTTCTTTACAGGCATGTGTAGCTACCATGTATTCTTCCTCTATAGTGGAGAAAGTGACTACAACCTGTCGCTTGCTCATCCAACTCACTGCACCATCATTCATCATGAAAACATATCCACTAGTGAATCTTCTGCTGTCAATGCCCCTTGCCCAATCAAAATCCACATAACCTCAAATGCTGAGAGTCTTCTGTGATTCAACCAAGATACCATGGTAATACAAAGCAAATTCAGAAGTGCTCTTCAGATATCTAAACACTCTTCACAACATCTCAATGTGTTCTTCCAGGATTAGCCATAAAACAACTAAGAACTCCCACTGCTTCGGCAATGTCTAGCCTTGTACAGACCATTGCATACATAAGGCTGCAAACTGCACTAGCATATGGCACACTAGTCATATCCTCCATCTCAGTAGGAGATTTTGGACAATCCTCAACAAATAGCTGCTTGCAATCAGTCATGCAAAATCTCTCTAGAACAGTCTTGATATACTTACTCTGACTGAGCCAAAGTTTTCTATTCTTCCTATCCCTGGTTATTTCCATTCCCAGAATATACCCTGTTGTACCAAGATCTTTCATTTCAAACTTTGTAGACAACTGAGACTTAAGATCAGAAATCATTAGCTTACTATTGCCTATGAACAACATGTCATCAATATAGAGAGCAATAATAAGGACTTGATCACTTTCAACTTTATAATAGACACAATGATCACATTTTTATCTTAAAAATCCCAATGACAAAACAAAAGTGTCAAATTTCGGGTACCACATTCTAGGAGACTATTTTAACCCATACAAAGATTTCTTCAACTTGCAAACCAGTCTTTCTTTACCTTGTTCTACAAAGTGCTCCGGCTAGGACATATAAATTTCTTCTTCAAGATCACTATGAAGAAACATGGTCTTCGCATCCATCTATTCAATCTCTAACTCATATGCTGATGCAAGTGACAGAAGAAATCTAATAGATGCTAGCTTAGCTACAGGAGAAAATATTTCTCCATTATCAATTCCCTCTACCTGGGAATAACCTTTTGCAACTAGCGTCGCTTTATATTTTTCTATACTGCCATCCAGACCAATTTTCTTTTTAAATACCCATTTGCAACCCACAACTTTTTTGCATTTAGGCAGTGGCACCAAACTCCAGGTATCATTCTTTTCTAATGATTCCATCTCTTCATTCATGCTTTCCAACCAAGAGTTTGAATCAGACATTTTAAATGCCTCTTTCATAGTCCTAGGTTCATCAGTGCTAGAAATTAAAGCATAGGCACAAGTAGACTCTATTAAAGAAAACCCATACCTATTAGGTTGCTTTCTTTCATGAGTTGACCTCCTCATAGGCTAAGACTGAGGTGGTTCTTCATCTTCTTCAAAACTTTTAGAGCTGCTTGAGCTTTCCTCAGTATTAGGTACATTTTGATTTTTCAATTCCTCTTTATCTAGTGTCGGAGGAATTTTTGCTACATCCTTTTCATTTTTTGATTTCTTCTCTGACTGCAGATCCAATGTAGAAGGTTTCAACTCACGAAAGACAATGCTTTTGTTGTACAAAACCTTCTCAGTCTCAGGGTTCCAAAGCTTGTATATTTTTATGCCAGCACTATAGCCAATAAAAATACACTTTACAGCTTTGTTTTCCAACTTAGATCTTTTTTCAAATGGCACATATGCATATGCCTCACAACCAAAGACATGAATATGTCCCAGAGAGGGCTTCTTTCCAGACCATGCTTCCAAAGGCGTCCTCTCAACAAGAGCAGAGTTAGGAGAACAATTTACCAAGTAACATGTTGTAGAGACTGCTTTAGCCCAGAACTTCTCCTCCAAGCCAACACTGCTCAGCATACTTCATGCTCTTTCCATTACTATTCTGTTGAACCTTTCAACAACTCCATTTTTCTGTGGAGTGTAAGGTGTAGTATTATGTCTTTTAATCCCATGATCCTTACAGTACCTTTTGAATTCATCTAAACAAAACTCACTGCCATTGTCAATCCTTAAACATTTTATTTTCTTACTAGTATAATTTTCAACAAGGTTTTTAAATTCCTTAAACTGACTGAACACTTCTAATTTACTTTTCAGAAAATATACAAATGCTCTTCTTGAATAATCATCAATAAACGAGACATAATATCTTGATTTAGACAAAAAAGGAACATTTACTGGACCAAACACATCAGAATGTATATAATCAAGCAAACCAGAAGATTTGTGAGGACTGGAATAAAAAGAAACACGGTGTTGTTTACCATATATGCAATGTTCACAAAACTCAAATTTGAGGTTACAATCTTCAAGCCCCTCAACCAGGTTTTTATTTTTCAAGGTTTTTAAACCTTTCTCACTAATGTGGCCAAGCCTATGATGCCAAAGCATAGTCTTTTCTGCTGGAAGTTTAACCTCCATGGAGTTTACACCATCAGGAACGTTTCCCTCTTTCCATCCATGAGTAGCTTTCTATGACTTCACAAAGACACTATTGCATTAAATAGCTTGTGCATCCAACTTGTACAAGGTACCAATTTAAGCACCCCTAGCCAGCACCATAGAGCCTCTAGTCATCTTGAAGCCATTTACAGAGAACGTAACATGCACTCCAATATCATTCAACTTACTTATAGAATGTAAATTACGAGCTAGATCTGGTATAAGCATCGCATCATTGATTCCCTTCACTCTTCCATCGGTGAATTGAATTTTGACTCTTCCACGACCAACAATTTCCAAAGATGAATCACTTACCAAATACACCTTTCCACCATCGTAGTTTTCATACTTCATGAACCAATCTCTATGAGATGTCATGTGGAAAGATGCCCTAGAATCAATCAACCAGACATCATCAGATGCCCGCGTAGCCAAGGCTACAATGAAGGCATATACATCACTCCGAGAAGATCATTGTCAGAAGAGGTCTTTCTCTTCTTCTTTTTCTCCTCCTTGCAATCCCTTCGGACATGACTAGGTTGCCCACAATTCCAGCATTTCACCTTGGACTTCTTGCCAAGAGACTTTGATCTCCCTTCTGATATCAATCTGGATTTCTTGTCCTTCTTCTTGCCTTTCTCCTTCGATCTGCCTCTAATAGCCAGAATCTCCTTTTCCATCTCAAAGGATTTTCTTCTCATCTCTTCCAACAACAAAGAAGCAACATCTTCCATCTTGAAAGTGGATGTTGTACTCCCAATAGCCATCACTAGATGATCCCAAGAATTTGGCAAAGAACACAATAAGAGCATACAACAATCTTCATCTTCAATCTTCACACCAATAGATGTTAACTGAGCAATCAACATGTTGAATGCATTCAAATGATTAGCAATAGAATCTCCCTCCTGCATTCTCAAAGAGTACTTCTTCCTCAAGAACAATTTTTTCACCAAGGACTTGCCTTGATAAATAGATTCCAATCTTTTCCACAAGGAAGATGCAGTATTTTCTTCATGCATGTTTTGAAGAATAGAGTCTGCTAAATAGAGCCTTATCAGCCCCTTAGACTTTCTATCTACAAGATCCCAATCCTCTTGCTTCATGCCTTGAGGCATCGTTCTAGACACAGAAAGCTATAGATCACGATCCACTAACAGATCTTCCATTTTGAGTTTCCACAACTCAAAATTACTACCATTGAATTTCTATATTTCCATCTTCCTGGATGTGCCCACCATCTTAATTTGTAATTAAACTATCAAACCTCTACCAAACTCCCACTGAAAAATATTTGACACAAAAAACCCAACCCACTCACAAGGATAACATAACTAGCCAAGCCCTGATACCACTTGTAAGAAAAGCAGAGGTGTGGAAGCAACTTTCCTAACATCAAAACCACAGGGAAGAATGCATACAATACTTTTAATTTCCAAATTACAATCTAATTAAGACACACATGAAATATTTACAGAAACAAAGAAGATAATCAAAGACAATGAACAACAGATTTACGTGGGAAACCCTTTTGGGAAAAAACCCACCACACCAAGTTGAATCTCTTTGTATTACAGTAACAAAAATTACATACAATGCAAAGATACAACTCTCTAGTATCAGCTCACAATAGCTTCATTCACTGTTCAATCTCTTATAGAAATGCTCTCAACAATCTGATTCTCTATATCACACACCAACTTAGAATGCTATCATTTAAATATTACCACATTCTAATTTTTTCCTTCTGTTCGTCCTTATCCGCCATTACCCATCATAGACAATTTCCTTTCAAGCAATTGATTTTTCCTTGCATGCAGTTCAGCTCCAACGTCGTAGCTGTTGCAAAAATCTAACTGCCAACCATTTGAAATTTCACTTTCTCTAATTGGTCCATGAGATGCCACATAGGAAAGTCAAACTGTCAAAAGGAAACATTCAACTTTGTTGGCATGTTGGTGAGACACTAACCATGTCTCCCCGATGCCACAAAGTCTTCATATCGATATTAGTGTAAGTCCCAATAGTTGGTAAGACGATATAGTGAACACCATAAGTCATACCGAATCCATTGATATCCATTTCATTCCTATCGGCAAGAGTTTCCTCATTGGCAAGACTCATACCAATGCTCACAAGTCACATCGATTTCAACTTTACCATCGGAAAGACTTTTCCATTCGCTAAAAGGTTTCGCCAACTCTCCTTAAGTTTTACTGAAGCACCTAACAGTCAGAAAGACATTCGTCTTTCGCCAAGACTTCACACTGAGGTCTCAAGTCATATGGAGCACCAAATAATAGTCGGCAAGACTTTTGTCTTTTGCTGAGACCTCACATCAAGCACCCATGTCTTACCGAGTCGACAAGACAATTGACCTTCGCCAAGACCTTTCATCGAGTGCTCATGTCTTACCGAGTTGGCAAGACATTTGACCTTTTCCAAGACCTCATACCGATCACCTTGAGCTACTCTGATGCCTTCAGTTGTATCCCCATTTTCATGACCTTCCATTCTTGCTGGGACATCTTACCAAAGCCCTTGTGTTAACCCGATGATCTATCGGTGAGACTCCCTTCAGTCGATGGGATTTCATACCGAGCGATCAAGTCACCCTGAAGACCCCATTCGCTATGAGTCCCCTCGATGCCCGATAAGAGAATTTTGTCAGCCAGAGGTCTTCGCTCGACAAAAGGTCACACCAAACACAATAGGTCTCAGTAATAGACTTCAATCGGCAAGACATCAACTCTGTCTTGGCGATATGAACATTTCAAGAAAATTTAGAATAGCTAGTCAGCCAGACATGATTAATGTCACAGTAACTTATCCCTCTAGGAGTTACATGTCAATATGGATTGAGGCAAATATTCCAACACAGAGTTTGAGTCATCTTTCTTCCTCTTCCACCAAATGTTGGCCCAATCCACATGTCTGTCAGCCTAATTGACTTTGCTTCTAAAAGTTGAAGTTTCTCCTGAGTCACCAATGTTGCTCTGTCTACCTTTTTAGACTCTTTCATTCTATAGATCGTCTCTGGGATTTAATCATTTGTACCACATGTGGTTGATGTGCTTTGAATCCTTGCATCTAAAGGAAATTTCCTAAACATAAATTCTCTCTCAAGGTTAAGAATCATGCATTGACCTTCTTGCCCATCTAAAATTTTGGGCCACATCCATTACCTCCACATAAAACTCAACATCCTTGGTCTTCTTGGTTCCCACACCTTGATATGGTTATGCAAATGAAAATGAAGCAAAGTAATCACCTCCTTCTCCACTGGCTAGAAGAATGCATGCTTAATGTTTTGATACATGATATCAACTCTCTTCTACTCTCATGGTTGAATATCGAAATCTAGTATGGTGGGCCTCCATATTTCTAGTCATCTTTCTTCCTCTTCGACCAAATGCTAGCTTGATCCACACATCTGCAATCTAATTGGAATTTTTTTTTTAAAGCTGATGTTTCTCCTGAGTCACCAATGTAGTTCTCTCTTCCTTTCCAAACTATTTCATTGCTACAAATCATCTTTGGGATTTAATCATCTGTACAACATGGTTGATGTACTACTTTGAATCATTAGTAATAGTCTTCAAAATTGGTTGCTAGTACAAGTTCATTATGTTTTCATAATACTTTATAACCATGGAGTTCAGCCATTCCTTGATGCCATCAAGTAAAGATTGAGGAATGGCGTCAATGTGTAGTACATCTCTCTTGAAGTCCTTGAAAGCAATAGACATATCAAATTCCCTTTTCCCAAGCCCTACTCTCTCAAGGTTAACAATCTCAATCTCACTAATAGCGATCACTACTAAGAAAGGTAATTCCACCAACTCTACCAAATAGTTTACCATAAGAATAATAAAAGCAGAGGATTTGAAAGGAACTCCATGAAAACAAAGCTCTCTAAATGTTACATATCAACGTCTAGTTCAAAATATTTTAGATGGGGTTGCTCCCATAGCTCTCTTACTCGCTTGACAAAACCTTGAAACTTTGTATCGATTTTATTTTTCTTGTCCCTCTCTTGTTGTTCTTCCTCAATTTCATCAATATCATACATTGACCTTCTTGACCCTCCTAAAGTTTGGACCACATCCATTACCTCCACATAAAACTGGACATCCTTGGTCTTCTTGGTTCCCATGCCTTGATATGCTTATGCAAATGAAAATGAAGCAAAGTAATCATCTCCTTCTCTGTTGGTTGGAAGAATGCATGCTCAATGTTTTGATACATGATATCAAATCTATCTTCTAATCTCATGGTTCAATACCAAAATCTAGTATGGTGGGCCTCTAGAGTTCCAGTCATCTTTCTTCCTCTTCCACCAAATGCTAGGCTGATCCAAACACATGCCAGCCTAATTGACTTAGTTTTTGAAAGTTGAATGGTGTAGGAGCACCCACACCTCACCCTCAATTTGTGATTGTTTAATGGTAAATTGGGAGTAAATTTGGTAAATGTTAGTATGTTGAGTTCTTTTTGTCTTGAATAAGGTCTAATAGACCAATCTTTTATGTACTTTGGGAATTAGTAGGTTAGGGTGGACAAATGTGCAAAAGCACTCTTGAATTAAATAATTGTTGATATTTCCATAAAGGAAAATTATGTTAAAAGTAGGTAGGAATGTAGAGAAAGAGTCTAAAATTCATGTTATAAGGGTTTCTAAGTGGTCCTAGGCCTTTAGAATAATAAATTTGCATGATAAAGCTTATTAAGCAAAGCCATTCTTAAATACTAGTATTTGTAGTCTTAATAAGGTTTTGGTGGTTCAAAGGTAGTTATGGGCATTGAAGGGAGATTATTCTCATTTGAAATGTATTAAAAAAATAATTCAATCTTGAATGGGGGTTCAATCAATATTTTTTTTGAAGATTGGCGCTCTCCACAACGCCTAAAACTGTGGAATTTCAACATTTTTCTAAGTTTTCAGTTTCTTTTCTCTGTGTACGGCCTAATATAGGCCTCTTATGAATAGAAATTCATGAAAAATTGTGGTGGCAGGTCTTAACCTAGATTTCAATCTATTTTGATACACCTTTGGTTGTTTTAGTGAAAGGAAAATCCATTTTTCTTTATTCAACCTTTACAAACCAGTAGGGTCTGAGTTTACTTTAATTTTTGTGATGGAGCCCTTCCTCCTAATGTGGTGAATTGTGACTTAGAGGAAAGGTTTACAATTTTTTATTTTCAAGTTTCCTTAAATATTTTAATAATGGTAAGGTGTTTATAGGGTTGGTGATGTTTTAGGTTGAGAATGTGAGATTTTGGCTTGAAATGGAGGAACCAAAGTGATGTTTTTGAGATCTACTGAGTCTAAAGGCTAGGTGAAGGTTTATTATGTGTTTGAAGACCCTAAAAAACTTGTTTGATGCTTTGGTGAGGTTTGGAAGGCATTGGAGTTGTGAGATACTAAAAACCCTAGGTATTTGTTAGAAAATTGAGGGTTTTAATCAATTATGGCTTAGAGGTTGAGTGATTATCTAAAACCTATGGAATTGTGAGTTTTGTGACCTATTTGATGACTGTCCAAGAGATTGTGGGGTTATAAGAAGTTTAAAGAGTAGTTTTTTTGCAAAATAGGGCTAATTTTGTAGCCTTTTTAAAGGGCAGTTTGAAGGATCTCCAAGAAATTGCAAAGAAACCTTGCATGTTTGGCTTGAGAATGGTGTTAGGGGTTTGATTAGATGCTATATATATGATGAGATGGTCCTTGAGAGGCATTCTCTAAAATTTAAACCAAATTGTTGAGTTTGGAAGCCATTTTGTTGGTAGTTGTTCCAACATGGCCAAATGAAATAATAAAGGTTGTTGATTTACTGAAATCTGATTTGTTTGAGTCTTCTCCACCTTGACTCTGCATCACTAAAGTTTCTCCCAAGTCACTAGTTTAGCTCTCTCTAACTTTTTAGACTCTTTCATTACTATAGATCGTGACCTTTGGGATTTAATCATTTGTACCACATGGTTGATGTGCTTTGAATCCTTGCATCTAAAGGAAATTTCATCAACATAAATATTGCTACTCTCTGAAGGTAACAATCTCAATCTCATTCTCAATTGATAAAACTCAAAACACAAAACTAACTTAAAAGATTTTCGTGAACCAAATTTGCTCAATAACCTTGGTGCCCCTACACCAAATTTCATTATTTCAGTAAATGTCATTACAAGTAAATCTAATTACAATGCCTTAGGTACTCTATTCTCATAGATATTTTACAATGTCACTCATACATTCGAGATTCTCTTATAATGTCTACATCATAGGTTCTCATTTAGAGGCTAACTTCAAATGAGAAACTTTAGATTCCCTCACAAATTTTCACACACTCTTTTATAATGGCTTGAAATCAAAATTTAGATTTGTCAAGATCATCAAAATAAAGACGTTGCATTACTTTTTTGGCTGAGATTCTATTCGATGGATCCAAAATCAGCATTTTCTACAAGGAGAGACCAATCAATTTTTACTAGTTTAGTTACAGATAGGAAAAGTAAAAGAATAAAAAGAAACAACTCATGTCCAAAATGGAAATAAAATGAAAATAGATGGAAGGCACTTACAGATAGGCATGGCAGTCTCTCAACTTAGTCACTCTTGCTCATACATCTTCACTGTGAGTTCCAAGATACCTATTGCGCACAACACCTCTCATAAATCTAGAATATCTTGAAATTTGAGATGCTCCTATAATGTCTACATCATAGGTGCTCATGATAAGGTTAACTTCAAATTAATAACTTGAAATTCCCTCGCCAAGCTTTGCACACACTTTTGTAATGGCTAAAAATCATAATTGAGATTTTTCAAGATCATCAAAATAGGGATGTTGCATTGCTTTTATGCTTGAGATTCGCTTGGATGGCTCATAAATCTGCATTTTCTGCAAGGGGACACCATTCAATGTTTACCAAGTTACTTACAGATACGTAAAGTAAAATAAGACATGATAACATTGGCATCAAGATAATTAACATGGATACAAGTATAAATTAATAAGAATAATTGTGCGTATAATTACAAATTAATCCAATGAACCATCCAGATCTACTCTACTCTTTATTTTATCAAGTATTTCCTCATGGTCAAACACACAAACCTTCCACAAGGTCTTGTTCAAAGGTATACCCCCATATTTTCTCAAACGAACATTGGATGCAACACGAAGGTTTGAGTAATGAATAATCTTACGATGCGTGTCAAAGTCCTCAAACAACCAATGTTTAACACTCTTATGTGGGTACCTTCTAAGCCACGTTCTAGTAACAACAACTGAGCCTATAGGGTATTTGATGTTTTCTCCATCTATAACTAGGGCTTCCAATTTCTTTTTGGCCTCAACACAATGACACAAGTAACAATTTGTTCCCTCTTCATTTTCTTCATTTGCAATAACTGCATAAGCATGCCCTGCATTGATATGTGCATAAAATCACTTGAAATTAGTCAACATTACAAATACAGTACAAAGTAAGATAACAATATGGAATTTGAAAAACTAAGAAAGTAGATATATTACCTAGTTGAACTAGATCTAATATGTTGTCAAAGTCAACCAATGATTCCATATGTGTTAGTTCCAATGTCATCGGAGGGCGATATGTGTGAAGTGGGGTAAGATAAACTATCAACCATTTGTCAACCCACTCCCCTGACTCACAATCATTCCAGGCTTGCATTGTACATGAATAACAAAAGCATGCCATCTTACATGTATCTATACTCCATGAACCTGTATTTGAGCTAAGGAAAGAGAGTAGCTCACTCAATCTTGTTAGTGTACAAAAATCCTCATATGATGCAATGTTAGTATCATCCATCAACTAAAAAAATCTACGAACTGAAGTCATACCTTCATTACTTGGACCCATCGAAACATTACACCACTCAACGATTGAACTTGCATCTATCAACTTTGCACTATCTTTATACTTTAACTCTTCTCGTGCTAATGCTCTTTTCATGCATGCTCCCCCTTTTCATGCCTAGCCTCACAAAAGTTCCACATATGCTAAACACCTGTAGTGAGATGCATCTTGCATAACTAGTAGAACAAGCACGCGTTCTTGAACTGTGTTGCATAGTTATCTGACCATATTATAGGTTGATCGTATGCTATCCCCCTCTGAGCCAAATCACTATAGAACATCTAGAAGCAACCTTGCATGAATTCTAGAGAATGTGTTCGATCATCACTAATATAAAAGTGATACTCCCTCAATACCTTCCTTTGTTCCTCTGTACTATCAGCTGCATGAATGAATGCTATGTGCACAAATATCAAAACCTATGTGGAGTTGTAATACTGTGACTACACCTCACACTGTGGTTGTAGAGTGTAGTTCTCCACAAAGTCAACCACTGGTACAATGCTGCCAACTGGAAAGGTGTCCTTGCATATCTTGAATTGTGTGTCCAACCATTAGGCTCTATGGGTTTTCCTTGCATACTCATACACTAGATTCTCACAAAACATGGACATAAACTGATACATTGGAATCTTCTCAATAACCAAATCACACCTTTTTTCTTGAGACCCATCTTTTGTAGCATATGCCACTATTTTATACTTCCCGAAATCTACTAGTTTATGTCCCACATCATCTATGCTTTCCATATGTTGACATACTAGCATTTGTTGCAAGCCACCACAATGCTTGCATGAACCATCCAAGCAAGTTGTCCTGTAGATTATTTGGCCATCCTATATTTGACATAATTTTTTGATAAGAACTCTCTTGAAGATTTTGGTGGGGCTTCTATGCCACAATCCTGCAAAACATCATTAGTATGCAAATCTAAACATATAGAATGATAAAAATCATAATGGTTAGCAAATTCAATATGTAGTCTACAAAAAGTAGTGCGTGTGTGATTTATCTTGACATAAAAAGGTTTAAGCATTTCAAAAAATCTTTGAGAAATATTAATTTGAGGATAAGCATTTTGAAATTTATGAAAAAAATAGGTTTAAGTCATACCCAAAAAATGCTTTGGATATGGCTCACGGGTCTGACCATCGATTATCCTTCCTATGACATCCCTTTGATTCAGAGATGGCCTTGTATTATTCTTCCAATAATCTTCAATTAGTTTTCTCAATGCTTCAACAAGTTTTTTATCTTTATTTGGTAGTCTTCCTGAGAATTCCCATAATTCATTTGAATCAGTGCCCTCAATTCTTTGCTGCCTTTGAACGGCTTTTGATAAAGTTTTTCTACTAATTCCCATTTGTTCACTTGTCTTTTTAATGAGATGAGATCTCTTTGTTTGATAGCTTACCAAAGTCGATCTAATGACACATCGAGTGACATTACTATCCTTTGAGCATGAGGTCTTACCCATACTCTCATAAGTGTCCATTAGATTCTTCACAATAGTGTTTTCACTTGATGCATTCGATGTTCTCAACCCAAGAGTCTTCATGATGTTTTTGTACTTTAAACCCCACATCATTTGAACAAATAGTTGACATCTTGTGGTCTCATTTATCAAATCTTATCAGCATATCTTCTGCAAGTGCATTCTGGAATCTTACCTTCCATGTGCTACAAAATATCCTCATCAATATTAATCAAAAACTTTGGCTTTCTACGCAAAATTCTAGGTGGTGTTCTCTTAGGTACATACATCTCAACATTAGCAATTTCATCAATATTTAATTGAGGTGGGCTAGATTGTGTACCTTCAACTGAGGGTGGAATAGAATACATACCTTGAGGTTCACATGGGGATGATGGCATACCTTGTTCATCAAATCTGAGTGATGTTGTACTCTCAACTTCAGATGTGGTGGATGGTGTCCAACCATACTCACATGTGGTAGATGATGTCCCTCCATATTTGCTTGTACTTAATGGTTTCCCTTCATATTCACTTATGGTAGAGGGTGTGTCTCCAACTATGGTATATGCATGTCCCCTAGCATGACTCTTTAGCATTCACGCCCTTTGTGGTGCCAATTTCTTTTCTCTTTTTGATAGTTGAGGTTCCTCTTCAATTGACTTGTTTTAATCAATCGTTCCCAATTTATGCTTTTCATGATATTCCCTCATTCATTTTTTCTCTTTATCTCTAAAATCTTGGAGCTGATCATTTGTTATTTTTTTCCTTTTAATAATTCATATCTTTGGCATGACAAATAATTTTACCTGTGCAAAAAGTGTTAAGTCAAGTCAAATTAACTAATAGTGAAGGGTTGTAAAAGTCTATTAAAGAGGGATACCAATGGTCACCTCTTTCAAATGTTAGTTTTCAAGGTTGAATTGGTTTTTTTAAAGAGGGAAACATTATAAAAGGCCATGATAAACTTGAATGGAGGATGATCTTGGATTGGGCGTCAAACCAAATGAGGAAATGTTGAGTTTTCCTTAACAAAATTGAGCTTTTGGTGACTGAAATTGAGTTTTTGTGTTGGGCTACATTATTTTATGTTAGATTGAGCCTGTGCAAGGTATATTAGGCTTTTTTCACTAGTTTTCAAGTTTTGGAATGTTTGGCAAGTGCAACTTTCAATAAAACATACAGTTTCTAAGCCTAGGCAAAGGCTTTTATGGTTTGCGTGGTAAATGATTGAATCTCTGCAATATAATGCTATAATTTGAAGTTTTGATAGATATAAAGTACTTCCCTAAGGTTTCAAGAGATTTGGATGTGTTTTGAAGGTGGTCCCTTTGTAAAAGTGGGCTAATTTGGGCCCTTAAAAGCATAGAAAACTTAATAATTTGTGCAGTTTGGTACAAAACAAGCATTGGTGATTGTTGGATATGTTGAAAGGCTCTATAATGGGTAAAATAAAGGTGTCTAAATGGTCCTAGGTCTATGGAACAACAAATTGCATAATGAAGCTTATTAAGAACCACTACTAATACTAGTACTTTTAGGCTCAATGAAGGTTTGGCGGTTTAAGGGTGGTTATGGGCGTTGAAGGAAGTTGGGGCTCCTAATTTGAAAGTGTATAAAAATTTTAAGCTCGAATAAATGGTTCAATGAATTTCTTTTAAGGATTTGGTGCTCTACTCAATGCCTAAACTGTGGAGTTTCAAGTATTTTTTTTGTGTTTTCAGTTTCTTTTTCCTATGTACGGCCCAATATAGGCCTCCCATGATTAGAAATTCATAAATCACTATGGTGGTAGGTCTTAACTTGGACTTCAATCTATTTTGAGACTGCTTTGGTTGTTTCGATGAATGAAAAACTCCATTCTTCATGTGATCAGCCTGTACAAACTAGCAGGGTATGAGTTTTACTTTAATTTAAAGATGGAGCCTTTCCTCCTACTGTGGTGACCTATGATTTAGAGGAAAGTCCTGTAATATTTTTTTCTCAAGTTTCATGTTTCTTTTAATAGTGGTAAGGCATCTATAGGGATGGTGATGTTATCTTAGGCTAAGAATGTGAGTTTTTGGCATGAAAAGGAGGAACCAAAGTGGTGTTTTTGAGATCTAATGAGGCTAAAGGCCTAGTGAAGGTTTATTTTATTTTTGCAGACCCTGACAAACTTGTTTGATGCTTTGGTGAGGCTTGGAAGGCCTTGGAGTTGTGAAATATATAAAACCCTAGATATTTATGAGAAAATTGAGGGTGTTGTATTGGAAACCTATTTGAGCATGCAAGATCCTAAAACTTGGAAAATCTTTTGTTTTGAGACCTAAGTAAAGACTATTTTTGGATTTGGGGGTTTACTGAGAAGTGAGAAGGTTGTGTGGGGAATTATACCTGGTTGAGTGACTTTGATATGCTACAACCTAAACATTGTGAATTTGTTGAAACAAGAGGTCATGATGAAATTGTAAATTGAAAATTTGTTTGTAGATTGGAGTTGTGTGTTTGTATGTTGCATGCCTCCCCCTACTGCATTAGGAGTATATTCCAATTTTTTAGAGACATGTATGGAAAATTTGGTAGCATAGACAAGGCAATCAGCTTGTTTGTATAACTGTTAGACAAAATACCTCAATGAAAGCTTTGGAAGCATACACAAAGAAAGCCAATTGTTAAATTTAACAAAATGCCTCAAAGAGATGTGGTTTAAAAATGTAATAGGAAAGTGTATAGAATTGTGTAAATTAAAATGTCTATTGACTACCTAAGGTTGTAACATGACAAAAAAATAATTTAATCAACATGGAATAAGCAAAACAACAAAAATGAAAGCAAGCCATAATAGAATGAAAGAAAATGTACAAAGACTTCACATACCTAAAAAACCAAAGTTTCAAATGGAGGAGTTCTACCCAACTATGTAGCCTTTGCTTCTTCTTTCCTCAAATTCCTCG